>CM035408.1:157128262-157575762 GCA_020310875.1 Ceratopteris richardii | reverse complement strand
TTTTCTTCAAGTACCAAAGCTAGGAAGCATCAACTATGGCTGGAGTTCACAACTCTCAAGAAGGCTCCCAAACAAAATGTGACTGATTTTGTCATAAATCTCAAGGACATAGCGGATCAGTTGGGAAGCATTGGAGAGGTAATAGATGAAGAGCAAATTGTAAGGCAGGTCATCAATGGCTTGAAGGCAGATGATAAGTGGGAAGCATTCACCACAGCTATGGATTTGTACATGGACATGCATGTACCTGATTTCAACACACTCATTGGACAACTACTTACTCAAGAGGCAAAGCTTATCAAAAATGGAGAAAGCTCTAAAGGTAATAAATCTTCAGCTTTATACACGGATAAAAGCAAGTCTAAAGATAACAAAGGAAAGGCAAAGAAAGTGGATGATGAAGCAGGTACATATCAAGCTAACTATGCAGGTAGAGGAAGACATGGCAGAGGTAGAGGAAGAGGAGGTAGACAAGGCAGGGGGAGATCCCAAGACTCCAACTCATGTTCTATTTGTGGATTAACTAATCATACAACTGAAAATTGCTTTAGGAATTCCAGGAATCAAAGAGGCAGAGGATACAATAGAGGAAGTTATGGCTACTCAAGAGGAAGGTTCAACAACCACCATGGCAACTACAACAACTACAATCATTCAAACTATCAAGGAGGCTACAAAGGAAGGAGAGACTACAATAACTACACAGAAGACTCAAACAAAGAGGATTCATTATTGATCATGAACATGGCTATGCCACAAGGTAAATCTGATGAGCATGTTTTCTACATAGATTCAGGTTGTTCAAATCATGTGGCAGGAAATGTGGCACTCCTATCAGATTTAGAAGATCTAAGGAATAAGCATGAGGTACAAACAGGAGATGATACAAAACATCCTGTGGAGAAAATAGGCAATGTCAAAGCACCTGATGGAAACATCAACCTACTCAGTAAGGTACTCTATGTCCCTACCATTACAAAGAATTTGATAAGTGTTGGGCAGATAGTAGAGAAAGGGTTGCAAGTCAGGTTCACAAAAGCAGGAGCATTTGTTGAAGATCCAAGTCAAGGATTCAGAAGAATTGCAAAAGGTGAAAAGACAGGTAGATTGTTCACATTTGAATTACAGGACACTAGAAACATTGCTCTCTTTAATTATGGTAGTCAGACACTCACAGAATTGGAAGTATGGCACAAAAGGTTAGCACATATTGGTGAAAGGTCATTAAAGCAAATCTGCAGGGACCAAAGTGTACTTGGAATTCCTAATTTGTCAAAACAACATATGATTTATAAGTGTAGTGCATGTCAATTTGGAAAGTCTCACAGGTTACCATTCATGAAGAAAGGTTATATGCATGGAGATCTCTTGGAGTTGGTTCATACAGATGTATGGGGACCTAGCAAGGAAGCTTCAATATCTGGATCAAGGTATTATGTTTTCTTTATTGATGATTGCAGCAGATGGACTATCCTATTCTTTATGAAACACAAAGATGAAGTTTTTTCATGTTTCAAAAGATATTTGGCTCTTGTGGAGAATCAAACAGGTAAATCACTAAAAAGGCTAAGGTCAGATGGAGGGGGAGAATACTTCTCCCATGATTTTGATTCTTTTCTTCAAGAAAGAGGAATCAAAAGAGAGGTAACTAAGAGGTACACTCCTGAGCAAAATGGAGTGGCAGAAAGGAGGAATAGGACAATTGAAGCTGCAAGGTCTATGTTAAATGAAAAGCATGTACCTAATTACTTATGGGCTGAGGCTGTATCTACAGCCACTTACTTGATTAACAGGTTGCCTTCAAAATCCCTTGATGGGATGACTCCATATGAGGCTTGGAATGGAAGAAGACCAAGTTTAGATCATTGTAAAATTTTTGGATGTATTGCTTTTGCTCATGTTCCTTCACAGGTTAGAGGCAAGATGGATCCAAAGGCAGAAAGGTATGTATTTATTGGATATGACAACAATCAAAAGGGCTACAGGTTATACAACCCTACCAACAAAGGATTCTTGGTAAGCAGAGATGTAGTTTTTGATGAGAACAATTCATGGTATGAAGATTCATGCAGGAAGGTCAATTTACCATATAATCTTGAAGAAGATTTTCCAAAGCTTGGTAGAGAACAACCAAAGATTGAAGAACAAGACACCTCAGAGGATGATGAAGAATCTCACATGGAAAAGATCAAAGCATGGAAGTCTAAAGGTAAAGCAAAATTGCAAGAACTTGGACATGAAGCAGAATCATCACATCATGGCCTAAGAAGATCTATGAGGAAAAAGAAAAAACCAGAAAGGTATGGGTTTGACACCTCATTAGTAACTAAACATTCTATCTACATAGCACAGGACATAAACCAAGAGGAGCCATCATCATTTGAAGAGGCCAAAGCAAAAACAGAATGGAAGCATGCAATGAAGGAAGAGATCGAAGCACTTGAGGAAAACAACACTTGGGATTTGGTGCCCAAGACTTCATCCATGAAGGTAATAGGCTCAAGATGGGTCTATAAACTCAAGAAGAATTCTGATGGTTCAATTAACAGGTATAAGGCAAGGCTTGTAGCAAAAGGCTTTGCACAAACTCAGGGAATTGATTATGAGGAGACTTTCTCTCCTGTGGCAAAGATGCCTACTATTAGGATTTTGCTTAGTATTGCCTCTTCCAAGAATTGGAAGATACTTCAACTAGATGTAAAGAATGCATTCTTGAATGGTTGGATAACAGAAGAGGTATATATGGCACAACCACCTGGTTTTGAGAATCAAGTTTATCCTGATTATGTGTGTAAACTTAACAAAGCATTGTATGGTCTCAAGCAAGCTCCAAGAGCTTGGAATTTCAGGCTTGTTTCATTCTTGGAGGACAAAGGCTTTCAACCAAGCAAGGCAGATCCTTCACTCTTTATTAAAAAGAGTAATTCTGAGGTCATCTATCTATGTGTATATGTAGATGATATTATATTGACAGGAAATGATGCAGATGGTATGAAGAAGATCAAAGATCAGATGAGAGAAGAGTTCAAGATAAGTGATTTGGGTTCACTTACCTACTTCCTAGGTTTGGAAGTTGTCTACAGAGATCATGGTTTGTTTCTCACTCAAAGAAAGTACATTAAGGACATGTTGGCAAAATTCAAGATGCAAGATTGTAAGATTGCAGGTACTCCAATGGAGGTCAATCACAAATTGAGCTCACATGAAGGTGAACTCATAGAGGACGTCACATCATATCAAAGTCTAGTGGGTAGTCTCAACCATGCCACATTGACAAGAGTAGATATATGTTATAGTGTGAGTGTGCTAAGCCAATTTATGCACACACCAAGGAAACCACATATGGATGCTGTCAAAAGGATTCTCAAGTATCTCAAAGGAACCATAAATGAAGGACTTTATTATCCTTATGTATCTGATTTAAGTTTGAAGCTATTTTCTGATGCAGATTGGGCTGGCTCCAAGGAAGATAGAAGGAGCACTTCAGGTTATCTTACCTTTGCAGGTTCAAAGCTTATTTCATGGTCATCCAAGAAGCAACCCACAGTTGCTCTCTCTTCTACTGAAGCTGAATATAGAGGTCTTGCTATAGCTACACAAGAAGCTATATGGATGAAGACATTATTCAAAGATCTTGGATTGGAGTTTGGAACTCCAACTATTTTTGGTGACAATATGAGTTCTATTCACTTGGCTGCTAATCCTATTTTTCATGCAAGGACTAAACATATTGAAGTTCATTATCACTATGTACGAGAGAAGGTTCTAAGCAAAGAGATTCAAATATCATATGTGTCCACTCATCAACAATGTGCAGATATTCTAACCAAAGCATTGGATGGTACAAAGCTTTGCAAATTCAAGGCTATGATTGGTTTGCAGGTAATCTTGGAAGATTGAAGACCTTAAGCATACTTGGCTTGAGGGGGAGCTGTTGGAGCAAGTCTATGACAAGCCTAAGTATTGGCTTGAGTCTCACAAAGTCTTAGAAGAAGCTTTAAAAAGAAGACTATGTAAAGTTCACTTGTGAACTACCTCTTGTAATTTTTTGGAGAGTTTACTTAATGTAAAAGTAAGAGAATCTTAAGTGGTTGAGTCCACATGATCAAGAATGGAAAGAGGAGCCACGAATTCGTGATTTGTGGTAGGTAGAGAATCAAATCAATCATTGATTGATTGGAGAGTGATTGAGGGAAGTTAGCCTCCCAAACTCAACTATAAATAGATGGCAATTTTAGTCGTGGTTAGAGAGACCTATGTGAAGACCTCCAAGAGCTGAGCTTTATGCCATATCAAGGTGTGATTACAAGGCACACATATGTATCAGTAAGGCATTGTATTGTACAAGCAATATACTTTCATTTTCATAATTATTTGAGTTCATCTTTCCATGTTCTTGTGAAGTGTACTACTCACTGCCATTACTCTCAGTTTTCTCAGTCAGCTTGCAGAGATGTTTTCTCTGAGCTTGGTGCATCATTTTCAGTGATTTAACTTGTTAAAGTTAGCTCTATAAGTCTACTATATGCTCATAAATTTTCATGTCATTTGGATGTTGCAATCTTCAGTTATGTTCATTTGAAGTCAACAGGGTCTGTTCATCTTCACCTCTCTGTTAGGTACCCGACTTTTTCACTCATCTTGTCAGAGGTGTTTCTCAGTAACTACTTATCCAAATTCAGTTATTTAAAGCTTGTTGGATTCAGCTTACTGTCTAGTATAACCATACAAATGTTCATAATCATTGGATGTCTATATTTTGAGTTATGTTGATTTTTCTGCTCACTGGTCTATTTATGTAGCAGCCCGTGAAAATCGGGATGATGTCATCACTTGTTAAAACTCATTCTCAGTGTGTGGTTCATTATTTTTGATGAGATTACTCTTGAAAGTTAGCTCTTTAAGTTTCCTAGACTTCCCCAAGAGGAATTAAGCTAATTGCTGCTGTGCTCAGAGAATTATGTAAAACACTGGACAGGTGTATGAACCAAGAATAGCAAGTTTTCACCTCTTAGCTAACTCCAACTTATCTGTTTTGATCTATCTTTTTGAGAGTGATCTTCCAAGGTACATAGGGTATCTAATACATCCATTGGCAAGTTAAAAGGGCCCACCATCTACTCCTGGAGTTCATTTGGCTAGTGTAGATCAAGGATTTTGCAACACCTCTTCATCTTCAAACACATACTTATCCATCTCTTCACATGTATGTGTATGCATGTATGTATGCATATGTGTGTGTATGCATGTATATGTGTGTTTATGCATCATTATGTGTGTATGTGTGTGTGTGTGTGTATATGTATGTGTGTGTGTCTATGTGTATGTGTGTGCGTCTATGAGTGTGTATGTGTTTATATGCGTGTATGTGTATGTGTGTATGTGTATGTGTGTATGTGTATGCATGTATGCATGCATATGTGTGTGTATGTGTATGTATGCATTATGTATGCATTATGTATGTGTATGTACGCATGTGCATTATGTATGCATGTAAGTATGTATGTATGCATATGCATATGCATTATGTATGCATGTGTGTATATGCATTATGTATGTGTATGTATGCATGTGCATTATGTATGCATATGCATTATGTATGTGTATGTATGCATGTGCATTATATATGCATATTTGTGTGTATGCATGTAAGTATGTATGTATGCATATGCATATGCATTATGTATGCATGTACGTGTATGTGTGTGCATGTCTCTCTATGTGTGTGTGTGTGTATGCATATATGTGTGTGTGCATGTATATGTGTGTATGTATGCATGTATATGTGTGTGTATGCAACATTATATGTGTATATGTGTGTGTATGTGTGTGTGTGTCTATGTGTATGTGTGTGTGTGTGTCTATGTGTGTATATGTGTGTGTGTATGTATATGTATGTGTGTGTAAGTGTATGTGTGTATGTGTGTACATACCTGGCTTCAACTATGAGTCTCTCTCTCTCTCTCTCTCTCTCTCTCTCTCTCTCTCTCTCGTTCTCTTGCTCTCGCGTCCAAATCATCGAATTTTTTTTTAACATTCCAGAGCGTCGCATAACTCTGGAACACAAGATGTCGCATATGCGATGCCATCCAGTTTACCAATGTTGACGTTCTCATTTTTTTCTCAATTCGGAGGCGTCGCTACGCCCCCCTATTTCTTGTAGTGTGCGCATCGTCCTGTATATCAGAATTTCATCAGTAGCACTTTTCCAGTTCTGCATCGCAATTCACAATCATGTTTGTCATGTATTATAGAGTGAGGTACAGCCTATTATATCTCGAAAAAACCCAAAAAACAAACAATGTTTCATCTGTACTTCATTAGAACTACCCTGTTTTAATTAAAATTTATATGGTATTGTTCAGGTCAGCAGGACTTTTGTCGTACCGGTGCATTAAAAAAGATAGTAAAAATGTGTTCACTTTGTACAGAGTCAAAACCTTTATGATAATCTAAAGTGAAGCATTCAGTTCAAAGAATTTAGCCATCGCACAATTCAAACTAAAACGGTAAAACATGATTGAAATAGTTAAGAAGATATTCGTTCGATAGTTAAACAAGATGCTAACCATATCTCTTGCGAATCTATCAACCCACAGAACCTCTGTCGCTAATCTTCGAAGACTTTCTCAGAACATCATCACTCCCTGGTATTTTCCTCTGATCCAATGGGTGCGCAACCTCTGTCCTCCACACGAGCATCCATCCTTCTCTGTAGCCTGGTATTTTCCTCTGATCCAATGGGTGCGCAACCTCTGTCCTCCACACGAGCATCCATCCTTCTCTGTAGCCTTAAATCATGCTCTCCCTGATGACAACTGCACGCTTCCCTCTTCGTACGATCATGCTCCCTTTTCTTCCACAGCGACTTCTCTCTTTGCCGAAGGATGAACTCCCTTCCCCTCAACTGGAATGGGCCTCCGTATACTTTAGCTCCATGCGTCTCCTTCCAATCGTGACCGAAGTGAGAGAGAGTAAAAAACACCCTACTGACTCTGCTAAATATTGAAGATGTCCCCTTCTGCCATGCAATACCTCCCTCACCGTCAGTCTTCCGATGATCATTCACTTCGACACTTCTCTACATGCATTGCCACCTAAACAACCGATCACGACCATGCGTCCATTTCTATTTGTGGCCACTTCCTCTGTTCACTGCAGACTCTAGATTTTTCCATAGTTCATGTGCAGTCGTCTCTAATCTTCTGACATCTGGCAAACGTCAAGTGTCGGCCCCTTCTTTCCTCCGAGTGCATGGGAACCATAAAAAATATAAATTAGCCGCTTTTCCTTCCATTCCACTGCAACTCCTTCTCTCCATGCATGTGTTCCTCTACCTTCGATTCCACATTCCTTATTCTATGCACTCACCATCAAACAAATTCAAGAATACTTTTTGATGCACGCACGCACACATTTCTTATTGATTTCTTTTAATTTTATTTGTTTTGATTCACTTTTTCTTTTTATTTTTTATTGTTTTAATTCTTTTACTTTACAATATAAGAGTTTCTCATTCAAAAATTTAGGTTAACGTGCATAAAAAATAAGACAACAAACATTAATAAAATGTATATAAAATAAATAGTATTCACACATTCAATCAACACACACACATTTTTTTATTTTATTTCATCACTAATTTTTGTTTTCTTTTGTAGGTACATTTTCCAGGGATCTTCAAACCTCTTCAACTAGTATCATCACAATAAACGAAATTTAGAATAATAATATTAAATCAAGCCATGAAATCCAAGAGAGTTAAAAACTTTTAAGCATAGCATTTTTGTTCTCTCTCCTAAACTAACAAGGAGAGAGGATCTCTCCGACAACGTGCCGCTTGACATCTTTTCTCTTTTGTTGTTCAGACCTCTGCAACCTCTATGTTTCTGCTTCTGCACCACTGAGAGCTCCTGAGCTCTGATACCATGTAAGAAAAAATAACTCCACAACGGAATAGACCTGTAGTCAAAGTTGAGAGAAAAACGCAGACAAAGATAGATGCAGATTGAGAGATAGAGAACTCAAATTCTCAGATTGCCGAGCGTAATGTAGCTACAATGATGGTGTCCACCCATGCACTCCCAATGTGAAGCTTAGATGGCGATCCAGATAGACTCTAGATGAAGGGCTTACTAGTACGCAATGATATGTAAAGCTCAACCTGGGCCGTGCTTATATAGCTTTTACAAGGCGGTTCGGTATAGATAAACGTAGTCGGGAGATACAAAATAGTCGGTAAAATATACGATCTGATAATCTCCACGACCAGTTTTCCTACCATCTCGGCCCTATAGGTTGGGGGGATAGGCCCCCCAAACCCCGCAAAAGGGGCAAGCCCCCTTCTGCACTCCTCCCATTAAGGTTCTATGGGGAAACCGCGCGATGCCACAGGGCCTTTATTTTCACCTTAAATGGCAACCCAATGGCCTAGAAGTTTATGTCCTACCTAACCTAATAGCTAGGCTCACAAAGATTATCTAAAACCATCAACGGTCACACATAGACCTCATCTAACTTGGAAGTTAGGGTTCCACAAATGTCCGGGCTCTCATAATGGCTTCTCCTCATAATGGGGGCCTTACAACTTAGAGCACCATGGATCATTTGTGGTCACATGAGGGTGGAGTATTCCGCATATCTAACAGCTGCATGGAGTAGTAAATGCCTATTCTTCATTCTAAAAAAGCTTAGTAAACTTTATTTTAGGTGTAGAGGCTTCTATAATAACCATTTCAACCTTTTTCTTATTTTCCTCTTTTGTAGTAAGTTTAGGATAACTCTTAATGACATGATAATTTTCCTTACAATACTTGCAAAAATATTTTTTTTTTTCTATCTTCTTGTCATCTTTTTCTTCCTTCTTTGATTGTGCAACATTAGCATATTTGTGTCTTCTAGTAGACAAACTCCATTTACCTTTTCCCTTTTGACTAGATAAGAGAGCTTGATTTGTAACAACATAATTGAACTTTTCTACTTATATGGATCTCCCTACAGCAAAATACATAGTAAATCCTCAAAGGTTAAGGCATTTGGATCGCCTTTCATCAACCTAAGAGTAGATCAAAAACTCTAATAAGAATATGGAATAATGTGAAGGATAGTATGCACAAGTGAATTATATGGCAAGATCTCATCAACAAAGATCAAGTGTTCCTTAAAATCCTTGATTCTTGTTAGAAACATGTCCATTGACTTGTTCATTCATGCTCACTTTGTAATTGTTTTCAGAGGTAAGCAACAGGAGCCTCATTTGTTTCCTTGAATAATGTTGTAAGGGTATGATCTATTGCAAAATAAAGAATTAAAGAAAAGCGGCCCCAAAATTTTCATTTTTTAAGCCTATTTTCTTTCAAAATCTTTTGTAAAATTTCAAAGAGCCATGTAAATGCTCTAGAGGAGTCCTCTAGAAGCATGATTCCTGAACATTATAACATTATCCTTGTATAATATTAGGGATTTAGTGATTTAGAATTTAAGTTCCAATCTCTTGTGTGAAAGGATCATTTTTAGGGCACATCTATATGTCACTTTGTGCCTCTTTGTAAGAACTTTTTTTCATGGTGAGTAATCAAGCTAAAATCTTTGAATTAGCTTCTTCCTATATGTATATCTTCTTCCTCACGAGCTTGCATGTGTGCGATGCTTGAAATGTGTGTCTAGAGGTGTTGTCTTCCCCTTCAACTATTGTTTTCACTATTGTAGTGTGTGTGTGAAGCTCAGTGAGTTATGGAGCAAGATTTGGTGATTCCCACCTCTTAGTATTTTGCTCATAACTCAAAGCATGTTTGTCATATTAGGCTAAAAAATACATTATTGGATGCGTACCATCAAGAGCTTTGAAATAAACCCACTATTGAATATATTCGAGTATTGCAGCTGAGAGAAAATGTCTCATTTGTTCTTACTATTGTAGCAAGTATCAGGAGGTACATTTTCAGTGGAACAGGTGACTTGAGAGGTAGTTCTACCTAATTTACATGCATTGTTTGCACATTCACTTCATTTGCTATTACGTAGCACATGTCCCCATACACTTGATATGTTCACGGATTGATAATTTAAAGTGTGTATTAATCCACCATTGTAGGCACTTGTTGGCAATTGAGGTATAGTCTCAATTATCAGAAGTCCCTAAGATATTCTTTCTTAGATACACACATTTTTGGTGCCATTGTCAGGGACTAGTCTAATCAAGGTGGAAACATGATGGTTATAGCTATGATGTGAAGGTATTGTGCATAAAGAAGTGATTTTAGTTGTGTGACAAGTGATAATTATCTTGAACTTGTTACTTCACACACTTGTGATGTGTGTAATGAGTCTTTAGGTTTAGGAGTGATAGAGTGAAAGAGTTAGGGTTAAGGATTAGAAGAAAGTGTGTATGAGTAGAATAGGGTAATCATTCCAAAAATTAAAGAAGATTTTTTTTTTCATTTTTTCTTTAGGCCCTAGTCACCACGAGAGGCCAAAAACTCAAAACTTTTCATTTTTCAAATCACTTGTGTTTTGAGCAAGTATCATGAGCCAGGTAGTGATCTACATTGTGGACCTAGGATCAGCCAAAAGTAGGTACATAAAGAGAGTTGGAAGCTATAATTTGAGGAAGATAATCAGTGAGGGTGATTCCTTCACCTATCAAATCTAGAAATTCATTAGATCACTCACAAAACATGAAACAACACAGGTCGTGTATCATGGAAGTGGTATCGCTTGTATCATCGATACTTACTTTTCAAGTATCCTGTATCATGAGAGGGTAGGTATCGTATATTGTGTATCATGTGCTATCCGAGTATGGTATATCGTGACAATGACTATCATCGTATCATGGGAAAGTGAATATCATGTATCGTGTATCATTGAATACTCATGTATTGTGTATCATCAAGGGAAGGAGTATCGTGACTATCAGTATCCTGTGTCATCTAGCCCACGGTATCGTGTACCCTCTATAAGATAATAGTTATGCAATATAACACACGAGGAGTAGCATAGAAGATAACAGATATAAGAGAATGTCAACAATTTTCTACTAACAACAAGTACAAAGATGATGGCCTTGTCCACCCGTATGCTCTCAAGGTAGAGCTTAAATGGTGATCTGGACAACTCTAGATAGGGAGATACAAGGTAGAGGTATGCTGGCTTGATTCGATGTCTCAGGTAGTCCGGAAGTCATGTATATATATATATGATAATGGGAAGCCTTCCATATATAGCTATATATCGGCGGTAGAGCATGGGCGGCCATCGCACGCATAGTTACCATACACAGCTTAGGTCGGTTAAACCAACCTAACAAATATAAATGAATTCTGACTTCAAGAGGGAATATTCCATGGAATATTCCCTTTATATTCATGGGTCCCTTGGACCCCCTAGTTGGGGCTGTTCATCGGTCCCTTGGACCCCACAATTGGGGATGCTAGTAACTCCCTTTCCTTAGAATACCTTACATGGTCCAATATGACCTTCATCCGACATATAAGTTGGGATTACCATCAATTGGGTGATGCATACTTGGCTTCTCCTCATAATGGGGGCCTTAGAAAATGTGCATACAATCATAAGGGGTAGACATTGATCATATACTAACACCCCCCCTCAATGTTTACCGAATGATAAATCAAGTAGGTATCGGTCCTATGCCCATCTCTTGAAGATGCATGTTGAGCTGCTCTCTTTGAAGTGCTTTAGTGAATATGTCAACACTTTTGCCTCTATTGGGCAATATTCTAGCTCCACAATTTCATCTTCAATTAGCTCACGAACATAATGGTACTGTACTTCTGTATGCTTGGTGCGAGCATGAAATACTAGATTCTTTGCAATGGCCATACAACTTTGATTATCGCACTTGAGTAAAGTTGCCATATTTGATGGAAAGCCTAGATCTACAAGAATTCTCCTTAACCAGATTGCCTCACAAGAAGCAAAACAAGTTGCTTTGTACTCTGCTTTAGTGGAGGAGAGTGCAAGAGTTGGTTGCTTCCTACTTACCTAAGAAAATATTCCTAAACCAAGTGGGAAACAATATCCACAAACTGATTTTCTAGAATCACACTCTCCAGACCAATTTAAATCACAATATCCTTGAAGTGTATCACTCATGGTATAAAAAATACGAAAATCGAAGGTTCCTGCAATGTACCTTAGAATTTTCATCCCAACATTCCATTGACTCTATTTAGGTTTGTTGGAAAACCTGCTTATTACTCCAACAACATAGCAAATGTCTGGTATAGTGTTGAATAGAAAAATATGACTTCCAACGAGCTTCCTATACTTCTTAGTATCTACATGAGGCATGCTATCATCCATAGATAGCTTATGATTTACCACTATAGGTGTGCTAGTTGGTTTGAAGCCCATCATTCCAAATGCCTTGAGAATTTATTTGCAATACTTTTGTTGTGAGATGAAAATGCCATCCTTTCTTTTTCATACTTCAATTCCCATAGGTCTATCATTTCAAACTTAGTTCCAAAGCTGATTCGAGTTTGATTGATGAGTTCTTGACGATCTCCTATAATGATCAAATCATCTACATATACAATGACAACAAGTAGCTTGCTATCCATTTTCATTACATACAAGTTAGCATCAGAAGTACTTCTTTCAAACCCATATTTCTGAAAAAATTATCTATCCACTGGTACCAAGTGTTGGAGTTAGACGTCTGTGGAAGCACACGAACAGCACAAGGAAGAAGAAGAAGCTTGGAGCACAACACACAATACTGAATGTATTACCACTAGAATGTACAAAGATAAGTAGCCCATTAGGGCAATAGTCATATATACAAGCCGAGGGAAAAAAACCTCCTAAAGAGGGAAAAAAGTGCCCTTACGGTCCTAGAGTGTTCACACACATCACTACCTAAATATATCAACAAATCTCCCCTGGGAGTGATGCGATGAACAAGTAGCTTGCCCTCATGTATAAGGAAGTGCCAAGCTATGTGGAAATCACTCCACAAAAGAAAGTAAGCCCAAAGCTTTGCGGAAAGCTTCAAACTTCCCCTAGGTAGAGCCTTCATGAAAAGGTCTGCAATGTTCTCCTACGTGGGCACATATGCCAAGTTGATCTCCCCAGCAGAGAACCTCTCCCTGACATAATGATAATGCACCTCAATTTGCTTGGTGTGAGCATGGAACACAGGGTTCCTCACAACTATCAATGTGCTCTGACTGTCAATGAAGATGGTGGTGGCAGAAGACTGACCAACACCCAAATCAGCCATAAGGCATTTGCACCACACACTCAATAGTTGCTGTGAAAGGTGCCCTATACTCAGCCTCACAACTGGAAGTGTCCACAGTAAGCTGCGTCTTGCTCAACCAAGATATACATGAGCTACCAAGCATGATGCAAAAGCCACTAGTGGACACATGAGTGTAATAGCAACCAACTCAGTTTGAGTCAGAAAAAGCATGCAAATCTGGCGGTAGTGATCCCCCCTTGGGATAAAACAAACCAAGTAGCCGAGTACCATTCAAGTAGCGAAAGATGTGCTTAACCGCCTGCCAATGCTTGACACCTGGGAAATGCATAAACCTACTCATCTATGAGATAGCAAACTGAATATTTCCTCCAGTAATGCATAAGTAAATCCGACATCCAATAGCCTGCTGATAGAGGACAGCATCAAATGCATCTCCAGCATCATGAAGACTCAATCGTACACCTATCTCCATAGGAGTGGCAATAGGCTTAGAGTCTTCAAGGCCAAAATATTGCAATAATATGTCAATGTATTCCATTTGACACAAAGCCAATCCACCATCAACTTGCATAAACTGAATGCCCGAATAGTGATGCAAATGCCCCAAATCAAACATCTCAATTGAGGCATGCAAATCAACCTTAAAATCAGCAATATGCTTCTCAATAGGACCAGTGAGCAGCATGTCATCAACATAGACAACAATGATCAGAAGCACATCATTAGCATGCTTAACATATAAGATGCTTTCAGTTGGACTGTTCTCAAAACCATGTGCAATCAGATAGGCATGTATCTTCTCATACCAAGCATGTGGTGGTTGCTTTAAATCATATAATGCCTTCTTTAACCTGTACACTTGGTTTTCATGCCCTTTCTGCACAAACCCATGAGGCTAAAAAACATACACTCCTTAATGCAAGTCACCATTCAGAAATGCATTTTTAATGTCCAACTAATGTACATTCCAACCATGATGGGCTGCAAGTGCACAGATGCTCCGAACAATAGTCATACGACATGTAGGTGCAAAGGTCTCATCAAAATCAATGCCTCTTTCCTGTGCATAACCCTTTGCCACAAGCCTATCCTTATATCTGTCAACCATACCATCAGGTTTGCACTTCAGCTTGTATACCCACTTAGTCTCAATGGCCTTTTGGCTAGGAGGCATGTCACATAGAGATCAAGTACTGTTCTTCATTATAGCATCATATTCAGATTGCATAGCAGCCATCCAATTTTCTGAATTTTGTGCTTCCTCGAATGAACCAGGCTCATTCTCATCACAAAGACTAGATGCAGCCATAGCATAGCAATCTGATGCAAAAGAGGCACTATGAGAGCCTGACCAAGTACAATATGATAGAGGTGCATCTAATTTGTTGTCACACAAAGTCTGCACCAACCATTTTGGCATAGTTTTTGCCTTCTCAATATCAGCTCTCTCATCAACAAGTGCAGTAATGTAAATCTGCATCAGAAATGGAATGATATGCATCATCACATGAGACCTGCAAAGGCTGAGAAGTTGCCTCATTAGGACCAAAACTAGATTGTCCACCTGTAAAAAGAGGCAGCAAAGTATCATACATGTCTTTGGAGCTAATAGATGTCTCCTTAGTACATGAAAGCAATGGCTGAATAGCATCTTCCACAAAAACAGCATCACAGCTAACCAAAATGCATTTAGTCTGTGGATGATACAGACGATAGCCTTTAATTTCATAATTGTACCCAACAAAAATACAATTTAATGCTTTATCATCCAATTTTCTGTGGTGTTGTTCAAGCACTAATGCATATACTAGACAACCAAAAACACGTAGATGAGCAACAGATGGCTTGCGATCATGCCAAGCCTCATATGGAGTGATAGACTATAGTGCTTTAGTGGGACACCTGTTACGTACATATGCTGCACACATGACAACCTCAAGCCAGAAACTATGCGGTAAAGCCTGATTCTTGACCATACACATCGCCATCTCCATGAGTGACCTTTGTCGGATGGTATTCCCGATGATAACCCTCATTTTAAGAATGACTTAGCACAGACTTCGAAGCAGATGACTCAGCTATTCACACGGAGATCCTCGCATAACTGCGTCGCGTAGCCTCGTGGAAGTTTTAATAATTCCCTCATCAAGAATGAGCTCTCCCACATGGCTTCACACATGGGTGCCACATGGCACCCATGTGTGAGCCCTTCTAATTATCAAACTAAGAGATGGTTCACACCTCTTCTTGGGGGTTGCTCCATATAACATTTCCTTTCCCTTAATTCCATTTTTGTCCTCAAAATGGTACTGGAAGGTCTAATAGAGAGAGAAATATAGAACCTCCACTCCCACTATATCCCCATGTATAGAAATACATGGTCCTGTCTCCGTGTTGTTTCCCCATATCCTTCCCCTTAAAAAGACTCTTGGGAGGTTAAACTAAAACTGGGAAACCGTCTCTGAAGGGTGCTAACCCGCTCCCATGTGGCACTATCTTCTGAACTATCTTTCCACTTTACTAAACACTCTTTATACAAGTGACTCCTCGTCGGTTTCTCTCGAGTGCGTAGTATGCTCTCAGGCTCATGTGGAATAGATTGAACAGAAATAGGCTCTACTACCTCACTATCTGGAATGAGGTTGTCAGATTCACCGAGCCTTTTCTTAAGCCGGCTAACATGAAAAACTGGATGGATTTGACTATTCTCTGGAATTTGGAGCTGGTAAGCCATCTTTCCTATTCTCTTAAGTATTTGGAAAGGTCCACAATACCTAGGAGATAGTTTTGGACAAGGTCCCGTCTTCATGGTTTCAGATCTAGATGGAACTCTAAGATAGACCTGCTCTCCTACCTCAAAGTTGATATCTCTCCTTTGAGGGACAGCATAGGCTCTAGCTCTATCCTGAGCTCTCCTAATGCTGTCCTTAGCAAGCCTAAGCATATCGTTCATCTCTTCCAAGAAGTCCTTTGCGGCTTGAACTTTTTCATTTTGCAAGCCTACTGCATAAGGAGCTCTTGGCTGAAACCCATACATAAGCATAAATGGACTATGCCCGGTGGAAGAGTGCTTGGCACTATTATATGCAAACTCTACTATAGGTAAGTACTCTTCCCAATTAGTTTGCCTTTCATTCACATATGCTCGAAGCATATCCTCTAGGATTTGGTTAACCCTTTCTGTTTGCCCATCCGACTGTGGATGCTCGGCCGTACTCATGCTAAGTCTCATATCCAACCTTTTGAAGAATGCTCTCCAAAAGTGGCTAGTAAACTTCCTATCCCGATCGGAAACTATGTCTGAAGGAAGACCATATAACCGGTATAGGTTCTCTACAAAGAGTCTAGCCAACTCAGGTGTCTTCACTGTAGTACGTGTCGGAATAAACCTAGCTATTTTGGTTAACCTATCCATAATTACCCAGACTGATTCGTGCCCTCTCTTTGTCTTAGGTAATCCGACTATAAAGTCCATGGAGATACTCTCCCACTTCCCATTAGGAATATCCAATGGGTGGAGTAGTCCTCCAATCCTCAACCTCTCAGCTTTGTTGACCTGGCATTTATTGCATTTAAGCACATACACTAGGACGTCCTTATAAAGTCCAGGCCAATAAAACTGCCTCTTAACAAGATCATAAGTCTTGTTAACTCCTGGGTGTCCCGCACTAGGTGTGTCATGACACTCATATAAAATATGCCGTCTCATCTCAGTATCTCTAGGGACACACACCTTACCTTTGTATAATAGATATCCATCATGGACACTGTAATTATTCCACTTGAATCCTTCTTGAGTACCCGTCGATACTCCATCCTCATTGGAAACCCGTATATCACGATCCCCATTCTCTATGGCTTCCCAAATCTCAGAATATGCAGGATCAAGCCTACATTTTCCTCTAAGGGACTCAAGTAGCTCATTAGTGATCTGAGTAAAACTCAGTCCATTGAGCATAGGCATGCGGCTAAGTGAATCAGCCACTACATTAAACTTTCACTTCCTATACCTAAGCTCATAATCAAACTCTTGAAGGGTCTCTGCCCATCGGGCCTTACGACCTTTAAGGTTTGTTTGATTAGAGAGCCACTTAATGCTCTCTTGATCAAACACTATCGTGACTTTGGCACCATATAAATAATGACGCCACTTCTTCAAAGCATGGACTATTGCATACAACTCCTTCTCATAGACGGAGTAATTTTTTTGAGCCGGTTCTAGTTTCTTGCTCTCAAAAGCTACCGGTCGACCATCCTGAACTAAAACTGCTCCTATAGCAAAATCACTCGTGTCAGTCTCAACCACAAATGGTTTGTTGGGATCTGCTATATGTAAAAGTGGAGCTGTAGCAATTGTTACTTTCAACTTTTCCATACTTTGCTTCTGTTTGTCTCCCCAATGAAAGGCTTTCCCTTTCCCTTTAAGCTGTTCCGTCATCGCGACCGCAATCTTGGCATAGTTCTTAATGAATCTTCGATAGAAACCTGATAAACCTAGGAAGATCTACAGCTCCTCCAGGTTCCGTGGATGTGGCCATTCCATAATAGCCCTTACTTTTTCAGGATCCATCTGGATTCCATCCTGGGAGACTATATGCCCAAGGTATCTAACCTTTGTCTTGAAAAATTCACACTTTGACTCCTTAGCAAAGAGCGAATTTTCCCTTAGCACTTGAAATACTTTCCTCAAGTGTTCCAAGTGCTCTTCTTCTGATGCACTATAGATCAGAATGTCATCCAAAAAGTCTACCACAAAGTGTCCTCGATAAGGCCGTAAAACACTATTCATGAGTTTCATGAAAGTGACAGGAGCATTGGTGAGACCAAAAGGCATCACCAAAAACTCATATTGCCCATATCTAGTCCTAAATGTAGTCTTAGGGACATCCTCTGCCCTAATTCTGATATGATGATATCCTGATCTAAGATCAAGCTTGGTAAAATACCTAGCTTGATGTAACTGATCAAATAGGTCTTCCAATCTAGGCATTGGAAACCTATTTTTAATAGTTACCTTATTAAGTGCTCTGTAATCTATACATAGTCTTATAGAGCCATCTTTCTTTTTGACTAGGAGCATTGGCGATGCCCATGGAGAGTTACTAGGTTTGATGAAGCCCTTATCTAGATAATCCTGCAATTGCTTCTCAACCTCCTCATGCTGAGAAACACTAAGCCTATAAGGTGGTCTACAAATAGGGTTAGTGTTAGTAACAACCTCTACGGCATGGTCAATGTCCCCTCTCTCAGGTGGTAGCCCTCTAGGTAAGTCAGTGGGAAAAACATCTTTGTACTCAAACATAAGATCCTTAAAACTTTTAACCACACACTCTTGCAAAAAAGAATAGTAGAAAGTCCTGTTCATATTTACATTCAAAGCATGAAAATATACATCAGATGAGTTGTCTGTAATATGCTCCATATCATGACTATACAATAAAAACATGTCCTGTACATGCTGAGAATAACAGAGACTATACAACTCTAGTGATGAAATGAGAGGTGCACTAGGTACATCTCTCTCTCCCTGAATACAAACTTTACTTCCACTTTTTTTAAATTCGAGTGTGTTATTTTGATAGATGCGTTTAAGTGTATCTCCCAACCCCCATAGCTACTCTCTTCCTAAAACTAGATCTGTCCTCTCCATCTTCATAATTTGGAAGTCCATATAATCTGTATAGTCCTGCATCTTGACTTCCAAATTGGATACCATAGTATCCCATATTCTTTTATCTTGCCATTGCATCATAGATGCAATGTATTTATGTGCACTAGGCTGCCGGGAAATCTTTAATTTCTTGACCAAAGCATAGTTTATGAAATTATGAGTGGCAGAGTCATCTATCATGACCCGCACCCTGGTCCCGTATACACTACCATGTAGCTTAACTAAGTCATGTGGTCCAAACTGTGGTGACCACAATGACTGAGTCAAACAATAGGTGTGCTCTAAATCCTCGTGCATCACCTCCACTCCCTTGCAGCTAGAGCTGCCATGAATAGGAAGGGTCTGCACTAGGTGGACAGCCTTTTTGCCCTTTTCGGGGGCCGTACTAGACTCTGGTCCCTTCTTCTTTTCTTCCCCCTTCTTGAGTGGACAGTTTCACTGTGAATGGCTAGGGGATAGGCACCTAAAACACAGGTTCTCCCTTTTGGCCTTCTCAAAGTGGTCTGTAGATAGTCTAGGCCCTTGTGATCTTTGTTTTTTAATAAAAACTTTGTTTTTTCCAAAAGGCAACTTTTTATTAAATTTAGTCGTACTAAGAGGCTTGAGGGGCTGATCCGTCTCCATAGGAGTATACTGAGGACGGTTATGGTCCTCATATATCTGTGCATATTGGATCGTCTCCTCAAACGTCTTAGGCGCATTCCTTCTGACTTCCCTCTTTATGGCTTTGTCTAAGCCCCTAACAAACCCTCTGGTCTTCTGAAAATCATCTAAGCCCTTAAGTTTCAGAAATGATCTCCCTATAGTGAGATAGATAGGCTGAAAGAGGCCTACCTCTTTGAGTAATCCTATCCCACTCATCCCAATTCCTCTCTTCCTCGTTCTTAGGAAGAAACTCTTTTAGAAAAAGAGTCTCAAACTGAGTCCAGTCAATAGGGATAGAGTTCGCCTCCTTAAGACTCATCCACCACTTATAAGCACGCGGGCCGAGGGAGAGACTCGCCTCTAGCATAGGATACTCAGGTGGGGTGCCCTTCAATTGATGCAAATCATGCCACTTTTGTAAAAAAGTGTAGATTGCATCCTTGTTCCTGTCTCGGTCATCCCCCGTAAAGGTAGGTGGTTTCAAGTCTTTCAGGAGGGGAGCTTCCCTAGAGCTCTCTCCTTTGTGCTTACTAGGAAGAGAAGTCTCTTTCCTAGTAATCTCTAGAGGAATAGGAGGGGTCTCTCTTTCCTTCCTAGCTAGGAAAGAGGTGACACTAGTCTCAAGTGAGATCATTTGAGACTTAAGCTATTGTATAAGAGATGTGATGCTACCCAAATCTTTCTCTAACTTAAGGGTTTGCTCTTTCAAGTCAATGAATTGGTCACGAGTAACAAATTCATCTATAAGCTCTTCATAAGTGTACTCTTCCTGTGAAGGCTCTTTCTCTTCTAAGTTGTCTTCTATTTCTTGCCCTAATTCTACTTCTTCCATTCTAGCATCAGGATCCTCTAGTTGCTCTTTAGGTGGAGAAGTGGCCTCAACTACTTGTTTGCCTTTAGTTTCCATGTTTAAGTACCCTTCCCCCGTTTGCTAACTAGAGTGTATGAAAATGAATGGAAGTAAAGTTCAAATATGCAAGAAGAAGAGAAATATATCAGAAGAGCACTTCCCTGTTACAAACTAGAGCTGCGGAAGCGAAATCCAAGTGGTCCTTGATGCTTCAAGCCGCTGATTTTGAATCCTCGCCAGGCCCAAAAGAAAATTGGAAATGTCTGCTTGGTCTGGGGAGGTTCTCAACGCCGTAAACCATCCAAAACAATGCCAAAAACACGTGGGAAAAGCCCCAATCGGGCAAACTGAGTGAAAATGAGCAATTTCAGAAATGTAACAATCCTCGCCAGTCCACAAATTGCTGCCGAGCACCTGTACTTCAAGAATTTGAGACTATCCCAAGTGAAAAAGGTGGATTTGGAGTCAGGATGACGAAAAACTAGGCCCGGGAGTGGGTGCCTAGTTCCTGCTGAAGTGTTGCAAAGAGATTTTGGTGGGGCAAATCTCGTCCAAATCCAACATCCATGGTTTTTGAGCGAAGCTTAGGAGTGTAGCTTCGAAACGTGACCAAGATTTTTGAAATCCGATATCGTATGAGGAAGATATGGTGCGGAGAAGTCGGGTATGTCACCGATGGAAAGTGGAAAACTTCATCTTCATGGATGGATGACTTTGGGAACTTCAAAATTGAGGGAATGAAGCTTTTTTGAATCACCTCCCAACCCATAACCCATCTCCACAACCCATATTACATATATTCATCAATATTTCACCCAATAACTTAATCCATAGCATCATCTTCCTAATCCTAAGTCTTCAAAATTCTCGAATTTTACTTCTTATTCTGTGTTGATGTCATTATCCATTCGAAAAACTTGGAGCAACCGTCGATGAGCTATGGCAGAGGGCCTTATCCCACATAAGCGCGCAGTGAAGTCCTATATGTGTATATATACAAAGCCAAAAAGCTCTTCTACTCATCCAAGAGGAGGGATGGAGGGAAAGTTAGGCGTCGGCTGCTGCTCTCATAGCTCAGCGCCCGTCGGCTGTTCACACGTGCTTGGCCCGTCGACTATTCACACGTGCTTGTGTCCCACCTATAACTGTTGTCGCGTTCGTCGTTGGCTCTGGTACCAATGTCGGATGGTATTCCCGATGATAACCCTCATTTTAAGAATGACTTAGCACAGACTTCGAAGCAGATGACTCAGCTATTCACACGGAGATCCTCGCATAACTGCGCCGCCCAGCCTCGTGGAAGTTTTAATATTTCCCTCATCAAGAATGAGCTCTCCCACATGGCCTCACACATGGGTGCCACATGGCACCCATGTGTGAGCCCTTCTAATTATCAAACTAAGAGATGGTTCACACCTCTTCTTGGGGGTTGCTCCATATAACAGACCTGTTCTTCCGTCTAGCAACTTCATTCTGTTGAGATGTATACGGTACTTTACACTGGTGTTTTATCCCACGTTCAGCCAGAAGACATATATTCCCCTCCTCGATCAGAACGGAGGGTGCCCATTTTAGATGCTGACAGATTTTTAGCCAAAACCAAAAACTGTTTGAAGCGCATGAACACTTTGGACTTTGCTTCAATGGATATACCTATGCATGCCTGGAAAAATCATCGATGAAAGTCACGAAGTAAAGATAATTTCCAAAAGAAGGTGTCTGCATAGGACCACAGACATCACTATGTACAAGCTGTAGTTTTTTAGTAGCCCGAACTGAACCATCTTTTGGAAAGGAGGAACGCTGCATTTTGCCCAAAATACAGCCTTCACAAACATGTTTTCCAGGTGCCTCAAGTTTGGGCAAAGAGGACACCATTTTAGATTTCTGCAGGCATAGCAAACTAGGAAAATTCAAATGACCAAAACATGCATGCCAAAGCTTTGCATATGACATAGCCTGAGAATCATGTACTGCACATGCCAAATCATTTACATATCTTTCATATTCTATGAGCTTATACAACCGAGGACATAAAATGGTAGAAGCAATAATCACATCACCATTTGACAGATCATGAATTGTACATCTGTCATCAACAAATTTCACAACCAAACCAATCTTGGCTAATGCAGAAACTGATAACAGATTTTTCTTGATCCCTCGCACAAACAAAGCATCTGACAAAGTGAAAGAACTCCCATCAACAGTAGTCAAAATGATCTTACCAACTCTCATAATAGGATAAGAGGATTTGTTGGGGCATGTAACAGTATTCCCTGTAGGGGCAGGCTTGAGTGAAGAGAAGAAACTGTGCTGCAAGGTAATATGTTTGGTTGCCCCATTGTCAAAGTACAAAACATCCGAGTCTACTACAGACATGCACTGCTCATAAGAAGATGGTTCAAAATTCCAAACAGTAGTAAACACCCATTCTTCTTCCTGCACAAGATTAGCAGACTCGATTTTTGGTGTAGAGGCCTCTGCAACAACCATTCCAGCCTCTTTCTTCTTTGCCTCTTTAGCAGCCAGTTTTGGACAGTTCTTTATGATATGATCATTTCCTTTACAGTACTTGCAAAACAATGTTTACTTTTCTGATTTCTTATCATCTTTGTCTTCCCTCTTCGATTGTGTAGAATTAGCAGATTTCTGCTTATTAATTGAAGAGCTCCATTTTCCTTTGCCCTTCTGACTCACCAGGAAAGCTTGATTTGCAACATGCATAATGGAACTGTTCTGCCTGGACTCATCCTCCTGCAAAAGAACAAAGACTAACTCCTCAAATGACAAGGCATTTGTATTTCCTTTCATCATCAACCGAAGAGTAGAAGCAAAACTCCGATATGAATCAGGAAGACCATTCAGAACGGTCTCCACAAGTGAGCTATCTGGTATAACCTCATCAACAAAAATCAACTCTTTCTTCAAGTCTTTGATCTTTGTTAGAACATTTTCCATAGAATCACCTTCATTCATGTGCTCACTCTCCAACTGTTTTTGGAGGTAAGCAACACAAGCCTCATTCCTAGCTTGGTACAATGTAGTAAGTATATCCCAAGCATCCTTAGCTGTTCTGCAAGAAAGAATGTGAGGAATAATGGCACGTTTGATAGACAAAGCTATCAATGCATGTGTCTGAGCATCTCTGCCATCCCAACGAATCTTTTTTGCAGTAGGTGCAGTAGAAACCACAGCACAAACAAGAATATGCAAAATATCATCATCTTCAACACCTTTTGCATCAGCTTCAGTACCTGTAGTTGTAACAGTTGCAGGTATGATAGGACGTTTTTCAACACCCTGCACAATGTTCCACAATCCTTTTGCAACCAATACATGTCGCATCATATAAGCCCACAATGGTGAGTTGGTACCATCCAACTTATCCTCAACAACCAACATATGAAATACATCATTGCTTTCAGCCATGGCCAGTGACTAAAATACCTTGATGCAAAAAATTGATTGTATCTCGAAAAGTTGAACAGAACTGCCCCAACAAATTCTGCTAAACCTATAGCAGACTTTGAGATGCTTATACTGGCGAACCGAAACTGGTATATAGCTTTGGCACAAAAAGACAAAATAGCCTACACAAGCACTACGATAGTGCGTTCGGAGGCCAAAACGAGCTCAGATCGCGATTTTGACACACATAACAAAGCTGTTTTGATCTCTGAAACACCCTGAGTATGCTAACCAAATTTTGTGCAAATCTGAGACTCCAACTGGAGAGGTGTAGACGACACCCTAGATGAAGCGGCAACCTGCTCTCATACCAATTGTTGGAGTTAGACGTCTGCACAAGCACGCAAACAACACAAGGAAGAAGAAGAAGCTTGGAGCACAACACACAATACTGAATGTATTACCACTTGAATGTACAAAGATAAGTAGCCCATTAGGACAATAGTCATATATACAAGCCGAGGGAAAAAAACCTCATAAAGAGGGAAAAAAGTGCCCTCACAGTCCTAGAGTGTTCACACACATCACCACCTAAATATTTCTCTCACATACACACAAGGTGGCTCCTAGAGAAGCTTCTCTCAAGACTAGGTTCCGACACCTTAGGATAAATCACACCTAAGGTTCTAACCATTCAATTGGAAGCTCATATGAATAAATGCCTCAAGGGTTAAAACCAAGGGTTTCACCCAAATGTTCAAGGCATGTTCCAAGGGTAATTCAAGGGCTAGATCAAAGCAAACATACATCATATACTAACCTTTAGAATCCATATGTTTAACCTCCTGAACCCATGAATTATACAACAACGATCCATGCAGATTAGTGAACACATATTGCAGGGACGTTCTGTACTCTCCTTCTATCACTGACATGAGTCTGGCCGAAGGCACAGAGCTATGCATGTCTTCGGAAGCCATCATGGGTTCTCCTTCTGAGTCACTACAAGTTATAGAGTAGACAGAATGGGCACTTTTTTTAGCGATGTTTCCCACTAATGATAATATGCTTCTTCGACTTCTTAGCACTCGTCCGGATCTTAGGTTTGTTCATCACTTAGTTCTTGGGTCCTTTCAATAATCTAGCAGTTCTATTGACTATCGTGGTCAATGTTTAAGCACTAGAAATTGTAATTTTCTCCTCCAAAATTCTTTGGTCATTTTTTGTTCTACACAGGATACACGATACAAGAAAGGTACGATACCTGATCCTTTGGGAAAAACAATACATGATGTTGGCTTCCACAATATGATACTTGGTTTTGCTACAATACAAAATACCTGACTTGTACGATACACGATACAAAATTTTCAACGATACCATATCTCACTCCCACACAATACACGATACCCAAAAATAGCGGATACATGATACTAGTGAAGTATCGAGGGTGTTAGTATATGATCAATGTCTACCCCTCATGATTGTATGCACATGTTGTAAGGTCCCCATTATGAGGAGAAGCAAAGTGTGCATTACCCAATTGAGGGGAATCCCAACTTGCATGTTCGATGAAGGTCATATTGGACCATGTAAGGTATTGTAAGGAAAGGGAGTTACTAGGGTCCTCAATTGTGGGGTCTGAGGCAGCGGTGAGCAGCATCGGCTGGGGGGTCCACGCAGGCCAGTAGGCCCCCTGGCTAGGGTTCCAGGGGGCCAATGGGCCCCCTAGTGGGGTCCGAGTGTAGCGCCCCTAGTGCGATGGTAAACGGAATATTCCCTCTCAAAGCCAGAAGTTAGTTATATTTGTTAGGTCAGTTTAACCGACCTAAGATGTGTATAACAACTATGCAGGCAATGGCCACCCATGCTTTACTGCCCATGTATGGCCGTTTGTGGAAGGCTGCCCATTATCCTATATATACATGACTTTTGGTAAATGAAAAGCATTCTGATTCTAAAAAGGCTGAAGATTTTATCAAACGGATAAAACATCTTCAAGATCAATTGTTTGCAGTTGGTGTTATTATAACACCATAAGAGCTCGCTCGAAGATGTGTGCATATTCTTCCATCAAACTATGATGGATTAGTAACAGACCTTAACACTCAGGTGAGACCAACTCCCCTTACATTTGAAGAGTTTTGTGCTATGCTTTTAGAAGAGGAGATGCCATTGAAGAATCACCAAAGTAAAGTGATTTTACATTCTCAGCCAATGCAAAAGGAAAAGGCTCTTTTGATGGATCAAAGAAGAAGCCAAAGAAGAAAAAGTTCATAGGAAGTTGCTTCTATTGTGAAAGAAAGGCCATGCCATCAAGGATTGCAGAAAGAAGCAAGCTGACGAAGGAAATGAGACTGTAAAATCATCTTGGAAGAACAAAGAGTCTACAAACAACACAGAGCTGGAACTATGGGTAGCTATTGAAGAGGTATGCTCATATGCTCAAGCTCGTGTTGATGAACCATGGATTTTAGATAGTCGAGCTTCTTGCCATATGACCAGTAAAAACGATTGGTATAGTTCCCTAGCGCCTCTACAAGAATCCATCAATGTAATGGTGGGAAATGACTCCAAGTGTCTAATGGAAGGAACTGGAACCATCTCTTTTATCAATTCTCTAGGTGTTGAGAAAAAGTTATCCGATCTTCTCTATGTACCTTAACTTAAAAGAATTTTTTTGTCAGTTTTTGCAATAACAGATCGTGGACTCGAAGTTCACATCAATAAGAGTGGTGGAGAAATCATAGGTTCATCAGGTAATGTAGTAGGTAAAGGCATAAGACATGATAACTTGTTTGAGTTAAGTGCCTTAACTACTACAAAAGATCAAGATGTAAGCAGGTTATGGCACCAATGATTTGGGCATCTCGGATTTGCAGTTTTGAAGGAGATGCAAAGAAAAGGGGGATGGTTGCTCATTTGCCTGCATTTTTAGAGTTGCAAGAACCTTGTGAAGCTTGCATGATGGGCAAGCAACAACGAAAGACAAGAGACCAACAATCGATCTCAAGCTCCTCTAGGGCTAGTACATGCTGATCTCTATGGTAAAATATCTACACCTGCTTTAGGAGGATCTTTCTACTTTTTGCTATTAGTTGACGATTATAGTAGAAAGATGTGGGTTTATTTCATTCATCGTAAGGCTGATGCTTTTGAAAAATTTAAAACGTGGCATAACTATGTGGAAAATGAATCAGAAAAGAAATTGATGAAATTTAGAACAGATAGAGGAGGTGAATTCTTGTCAACAGAATTCAATAACTATTGCAAGGAGCATGGTGTGAAAAGGCAACCTACCATAGCTCATACACCTCAACAAAATGGTTTTGAGCGTAGGAACAGAACAGTAGTTGAAATGGCTAAAGAGTTGCTTTAGGAGCACTTTTGGAGAAAACGAAAACTAAAGGGTTGTAATATACCCTAAAAAACCTCTACTCCAAAATGTGCTCTATAAGTAAGAAGCAATTTACCAATATGGTTAACGAGGTAACCATTTAACAAAGCTTACAATTAACAACATCCTTTGTAAATAAAGATAACTTTGATCGTATCATATTAAAAGAAATAGTTATATGAAGGTGTAGTCTTAAAATTCTTATCAAGAACGAATGAAGACTTGGTAAGAGTACAACTTACAAGACTTTTGGTGCTACTCTGAGGAACAAAGTCTCCATGGTAAGACTAAGATGGACAAAAACTTCTTAGTACGTAATCCTTGAGTAAGAGCTGAAATTTTCTACACTACAGGTGAGATTGTAAACCGGATGGTATGTGTTGCTCAATGATGAGTAGCACCTCCTTTAATGTCAATCCGGGAACACATGAGGATGGTATGATGACCTCGAGCAAGTGAAGGCACAAGTGCGTGAGTGAGAAGCACACCAACATGCACACACATACACACACACGCGCACACACGACAAGACAAAGAGAAAGACAATGGAGTTCTTTTAGATTACTTCCAAAATGCTCATACAAGTTCAAATCTATTACAAGCTAACCTCAAAAATGAGCTCTCTAGCTCTATTTATAGTTTTTGGCTAACTTTTGGCCCTCTCCAGACCTAGTGTCCAGCCTAGTTAAAAATTAGGTTCTAGGGCCTATTTGGGGGCTCAAACGAAGTCTAAAAATTATGAAAATTGGCACGATGCTACTTCTAATACTCCCCAAGCTCGAGGACTCCTCGGCTTGCACAAAATGGAGTTAGAAAAAGGTAAAATGGTATGTACAATGATTTGTAGTGATGAGAATCACTGTTATGAAGATGTTGTTTTGGAAAAATTTGAATGGCCTACTTGCCAGATCTTCGGTGACTACTTAGTCTGCTTGTGCCTTCTCTCCGCTCTGGCTCCCTTCTTTGGCTTCCTTGTCTTATGAATCCTTCAGTTCCTTGACTGCTGCCAACACCCCCCTCTCTCGCGTCTGTCGTCTCTGATAGACCCTTGTCTAGCTGAGCGTTGGACATAATATTGGACCACATCGGAAGCAAGGTGGTGTTCTTCTAATCGCAGCCCCCGTGCTAGGTGTGTTAACAATGCATCCCAATCCACTGGACCTAGGACGTCTGGATGGGGCACCCGCAATTGATTTGAGTGGATGGTCCTCTCCACAGCGAATGGTTGGAGGAGATGTGAGGACTTGGGTACAAATATTTCTGAGTGATATTCCCAGAACCCTGTGATGAACATCTCCTCAAAGGTCTGCTTGAAGCATGCTGGGAGGTATTTTATTCTCTCATGCCAGGCATATACTACCTTTATTGAGGGGGTAGTGCTCATGTCACATACCAGATCTTGGTTGCCTGTAGTGAAGCCAACTCCTGAGAAGTGGGGGTCCTTGATGTTCTTGAATGTCCTGAATGTGATCAGCATTAATTCAAATATTTTCATGCACATTTGTGCCATCACATCAGGTGTGTTCCGTAGCCGAAGGCTCTAGTGACGGATTGTAGAAATCATATAAGCAACTGTGGGAGGTCCTTGTGGAGGTGCTAGATAGACATAATTTAACCACTTTGCACAGCCTTTACCGTTCTTTAGAGCAATGGTAAACTTGGGCCACGTGCATCTTCGGAGGACTGGAACATAACAAGGGTTGTATTTGATAAACAACAACATGTTGTTCCAGGTACAAACCATTTCAGGGTAAGTTTCTAAAAGTCGTATCTGCCAGGTGGGTTGATGAATGGATCCTTTTTTAGCACTCTCTGGGATATCGTCAGGGCCGAATTATGTGGCAAAGGTTGGAGCCTTGCCACATCGTTGTTTAATCTCTGCGTTATAATCTGCCAAGAGTACACAATATGGCACATACTGATCATCGTTGGTGCCTATCCATCTGTAATGAGACATACTGCGAAAATATTCTGACTTTATGATAGTGTCTTCCAATTTAGCCATTGATTGGATTTGGACTGCCACTCGATCTTCATGGGTTTTAGCTGTCTTTTCGAGTGTCTGAAGCCATTCGGGTGCTTCGCCTTCCAGGGTGTCCATTCCTTTTGAGGTTTGATGACCTCCTAGCATCGGCATAGGAACATATGGTTCCTCATACGACTCATCCACCTCGATGGGTACCAATTCATCTGGCTGTGGTTCTATAACTGGAGAGGGCTGTCTTTCATATTCTAGTAACTTCTTCTGCAATTCTGCCACCTGCTCTGTTAATGCCTTTACCTCCTCTGAAGTCAAGGTTGTCTCTATGAACTTGGGTTGTTCCTCCTGTTCCCTGATCTAGCGGTGCAGTGCGTCTCATTCCTTTTCTAAATCATCATGTGCTTCCAACAGATCAGCGTAGCTTTCCAGGATTGTCTTCATTGTCTCTGAGGGGATTGCTTTGAATTGTTTTGGGTCGATCTCGTGGGGAGAGTCTTCCATTACAGCTTCCAGGTTTTCTTCGTTTTGCTTCTGCAGACGCTTGTTTTCTTCAAGGGCCGTAGCCATGTGTTTTCTGAGTAGAGTCAAATTACGCCAGACTCTTAGATTATCTGTTTGGTAGACTTCAAGTAAAGCTTCCAGTTGTTTGAGACCTGGCACTTGTGATGGTTGGGGTGCCTCCAAGAGGGTTTGATGGGCCTGCTCGAGTGTGGTATAGCGTTGATTGAGGTCAGCGTTTTCATCTTCTATATTTATAAGCTGTCTCTGTAGTTGTTGGTGATTCGAAGACAGTTGACGATGACGGTCTTCGAGAGCCTGATACTCACTCTGAAGTTGATACACACACTGATGTAATGTTGAAAACATATTATTTACATTAAAGAATGCAGGGAAAGGGGAAGATGCAGGGGGAATGGGAAAGGGAAACGGAGTTGTGAATGAGGTTGAAACAAGTGGTGAGGTGGGTGGAGGGGGTATGGGAGATTGAGGCTGTGTGGGGGAGGGAGCGGTGCTGTGGCTGGTGATGTTTCCATGGTGTCAACTGTGTGTGTGACCGTGTATATGGGGACAGTGGGTGGGGTGGATGTGATGTTCGTGAAGAGTGTTGTGAAAGTGGGCATGGTAACTCCTCCGAATTGGATGCCTGGAGAGAGAGAGGAATTCCCATGACAACTGTGGTGATGGTGGAAGTGGGGGTGGTAGTGTCATGTGGTGAGGTGAGTTGTGTAGGGAGAGGTGAGGTGTGTGGTGAGAGTGGTTCCGCCTGATGTTCTTCTGTTTGTGTGTTATCTCCTGGTTCTGATACATTGATGTGAATTTGCTTGTCGGAGCGCATGGGGCGGGTAGGCATTCGTTTCTCAAAGCGATGAATATAAGCCATGGCTGCATGAACGGCTTCATCTAAGCCTACCGCGTCTGCGTGCAGGTTCATTGATTCAATAAACATGTCATCCACACCTTCCTCGGCTAACGTTTGGCTCATGAGCACCTTTCCTGTCTCGAGCGACAGTTTGTGTTGTTCTTGGACTCGCTTCATGGTTTCATACAATCTTTTTATTTGGGCCGAGTATGCTGGGGCACTTGCTAGTTCTGAAAGTTCGTCATATTCTTGATCATACTCCTCGTTTGCTTCTTCTTCTTCTGTCTCTTCATCATCCTCTTCTACTTCTACTACTTCCCGTTGGGTCGGGGCTGAAGTTGTAGTAGTGTGTTGTGGTCCTTGGGTCTGCTCTGCTTCTGTCTCCAGGTTAGGTTCATTGATCATGCGGGCAATTTCTTCATCTGTCAAATCGGCTAGGGTGTAACCTTGTGGGAACTCCAAGTCCGATGGAATCGGAGGGAACACCACATTGGGTCCTTCTGCACTTGGTCTGGGTAGGCGAATGGTAAATGGTCAGACACGTCGCGTTTGTGGAGGGGTCACCTCTGGTGTGGTGGTGGCTCCCCTTGCTTGGGCACATGGTAATTGAACTCCCCCTCTCATTTTCTTCGATGGAGGACCTGCCGTTGACAGTCGTCTTTGGAATTCTTGGGCCTTGGACCATACTAGTGCTCGTTGAATGGGCACGTTGTACGCTAAGCACCTGTAAATTATTTTTGTCAAAGCACAGCACCCATGAAGCACATTCTTCTGTTTCTTATTCCATCGTTGATGGGCTAGATGAATTTGATCGATGATCCAGTGTGGCAGATTGATGGTGAGATTCTCTGTCTCTGCCAAGTACAAGCTGAACCATATCTTTTTAGGTGGCATTGTGAAGCATTCTTGGGCGGGGAAAGCGAAGTGCTGCATGATCGTTCGTAGGTGGAGAGTGATGGTTGGTGTCATTGCTCCCATGTCCTTCAATTTGTTGAGATCCTTGTGCTTCATCCTGCCTAGAATCATTGTTTCTTTCTCAGTGGGAATATGCATACATTGCATCTTCAATGCTTCTCGTACTAGGTTGAGGGTCAGTTTGAATCTTTTGAGTTCGTGGCCTAGCATCAGTGAAGGTAGCACAAAAGTACTCTCGCCTCCCCTGGCCCTGCTAGGGGTGATGGTACTGATAAAATAGGAGCAGTGTAGGAAATCTGGCTTAGGTAAATGTGCCCTGAAATAGCCATCCAAGCCCGCTTTGGTCCATACTGATCGCATTACTTCTGCATTCTAATACTGCTCAAACTCGCGGGTAAAGAAATGATATCGTCCCCGTTTGCCATTAAACTCAAGTTCTGCCTCCCAAAAGTAGGTGCCGTCTCCCAATGGCCTGGTGACATCACTGAACCAATGTGCATGTTTCCCCACTTGAGAAGTGTGCCCCTGAGGCGGGTCCTGAACAGGAAGCACATGCACAACTCTAAGTTCTTGAGGTCTCTCAGTGAGTTGTGGTTCCAGAATGAGGGTTTCAATGTCCACAATCTGGGCGCTAGACCCTGCCTGGGAGCTGGTGCCTCCGGTTTCTGCCATGTTACAGCTTGCTTGCTAGTTCTGTGAGAATATAGAAGCATGCATTAACATTGTAAAGGACAAGGTAGAACAATTTTGTCCCCAGTACAACATTAACATGAGGTGAATGATGAGTTAGTCGATCAATGAGTGCTCGATGAGTGTGTGTGTTGTTAGTCCTATGAGCTAAGTGAAAAGATGCAGTGTGAGAATGATGCAGTCAGTAGGTGGAGATGAATGTACAAATGGGATCTTGGGGTTTATTACAAGCTTTGGGCTGCCAAACACAGTGAATGGGTTTTGGTTTTGATTTTGTGGAAACTCTGGAGGGCTGTATAAGAGTGTCTACTTGGAAATGAGGCTTTTTAGGAATCCATTTACAAGTGATTTTGCTCGTGTTCATGTGTAAATGTGTGTTTGTGTGTATTGAATGAGAGTGGGCATCGGCTCTTTGAGTGAGTGAACCCTGTTGTACATGGTGCGATTTGTGTGTGACTAATTGAGCCCGCAAGCAAGCCTTAGGCACCTAAATTTGTCTTGATTGTGGGCCAGCCTTCATCGACTTCTTGGGTACCCAGATAGATTTCACTTTCACAGAAGAATTTCTGGAAGTCTTCTTATCAGTATCAGGTCGTTAATCACTAATAGGAAGTTGAGCTAGTTGCTGTGGCTTGACCGCAATAGGACGCTCGCCTTTCCGCACCCACATTTATTTTGGTGGTTGGGACACCTTGCTTCGTACTTTCTTTTGGCTTCGAGCATAATTCATCTGCTTCTTCTGCCTTTTATCTGTCTTTGATTGCTGCATCCCAATGGCCTTTGGAAAAGAAGGGAGTTCCATTGCATCCTTGGCTTCTGTGTTGCGATAATCATCCCTCTGCATCACATAGTTTTGGACAAGAATAGCATGGTCATCTTCATGTGTACTCCTAGAAGGACCAAGAGTGTGTGCCTTCCCTAGTTCCTTGAGTGCTCCATTGTCTAACTCAACTGTAATTCGACTCTGATTCACCCATACCTAAAGAAGTCCACTTCTTAGGTTTAAGTTGACTGCATGATCATAGATCCAGTCTTGACCCAAGACAAGAGGTTCAGTGAGATCCTCATCTTGACACACTAGTACGTTAACTATCAGTAAAATGTCTTGAATGTAGAGGGGAAGTTCCACTTCGCCCATGCAAGGGGTTTCCATGCCTCCCAACCCTATGAGGTATGCTTCCACAGGATTGACATTTAAGTTCAATTCTCGACAGTAAGAGAGTTTAACAGCACTAGTGGCTGCACCTGAGTCAATCAAGGCTCTTATAGTCCTTGCACTCGTTCCTTGTCCTAACCCTAAGGTCACAAAAGGACGTCGGTCAATTATTCTATGAGAGCTACTACCTGAAACTTCACACATAGCCATATGATATTCTAGGCGCACGTAGTCATCTGTCCTATGCAGATCTCTACCCTGTCTTCTCAACTTCCTTCTTCGGATGCGTTCCAACGCTTCTGCCTGAGCTTCTTCTCGAATTCGTTGTTCTTCTTCCTTACGTTTCTTGGCAGTGTTCAGTCTATTTAGCATCTCTTCAGTCAGGGGTTCTTGATATAACTTGACTCTGCATCCGCTTATGTAATTGGGGAGAATATCGCCTTCCAAAGTGGCTAGTTGTACTGCTCCACTAGTTGAAATCCTATTGATGATCATAGGTCCATAACCACGTTTTTCTAGCTTTCTCGCATGTTGTTTCAGGGTATAAACCAAAACTAAATCTCCGGCCTTCAATCCTTTATCCTTAACATGGGCATCAAAGTACGCCTTTTGCCGTTTCTTAGCTGCATATATTCCTGCGGCAGCCCTCAATCTTGTTTCTCCTAATCGCTCAAGGTCAATAATCCTAGAGGAGAGCTCATGACCCGTCCACTCATGCTCCTGTGCTACTCTCAATGTAGGAATCAAGAAGTCCAAAGGTAGCACCGTATTTTGGCCAAATACCATCTGAAAGGGTGTGGCTTGGAGTACCGTTTTATAGGCAACTCGGTATGCCCAAACAACATGGTGTAGCTATTTGTCCCAATCAGAGCGTTTATTATTCACCAATTTAGTCAACACATTGCATAGAATCTTATTTGTGCTTTCTGCTTGCCCATTTGCTTGTGGATGGTAGGGGGCAGACTTATGTATAACCAAGAACTCTTGGAGAAGATTTTCGATAACTTCATTCAAGAAGTGAGTCCCCCTATCACTGACTAGCTCTATAGGTAGCTCGTATCTTGTGAACACATTCTCAAATAAGAACTTAGCCGTCGTTTGAGCATCGTTCTTCGTGGTAGCTTTCACTTCTACCCACTTGGTTAGATAGTCAGTGGCCACAATGATATATTCAGCATGGGAACCCTTAGCTGGGGGATTAATAGGACCAACAAAGTCTATTCCCCACTTAGAGAATGCACGTCCACCCATCATCAGTTTCAAAGGCATCTCATCTTTGCGTATAGGATACTGTGTTCGCTGACAGACATCGCACCGTTTCACATAGGTATGTGCATCCATGTGAAGGGTAGGCCACCACAACCCTGCAAATAGGATTTCTCTAATCACCCGATCTGGTCCAAAATGTCCTCCTGCTACACCCTGGTGAGCAGTTTCCAAGATCTTTAAATATTCACTCTCATGGACACAGAGTCTGAGGTAACCATTTTTACCACGCTTGTATAGATTATCACCAATGAGTGAGTAATCTAGGGCTTCTTGTTCTAGACTTCTCTGTCTGGCCAATGTCATATCTTGTGGGAATGTTTTCGTCCTCAAGAAGGCTACTAGTGATTCACTCCAATCTGCCACTATGAATACTTGATAAAGAGTGGCATGCTCCACAGGTGGTTTAGTGCAACAGATCGGGCATTCTTTGCACAATTTATGGACATCATCTTCCATAGTCGGCCAATGCACTCCGAGTCTCCTTAGTGTCTGTAGGGTTTGTTGCTTTGAGTGGTGTTGGTTTAATGCACCTACATGTGCTAATTGCAACCATTTAGCATACTCATCCTCTTCCACACAACAAGCTAGGATCCCTTGATTTGTATGCTTGTACATACTTCCTGCCATGATCTGGTATTTTTGGGCCTTTACTATCTCCCTATCTTGAGTGTTTACTACTAGATGTTTAGGCCTGTATGTCAATACTGGCGCTAATGTCTTAGCCCATTGAGGTACAACTTCCAAATTAAATAAGTAAGCATCAGGAAGGTCATCTGATACTCCTTGTGGGGCCTCTCTAGATGTGAGCCTAGAGAGATGGTCTGCTCTCAAGTGAGTCTTCCCTTTCCTCACCACAACCTCAAAGTTGTATTCCATCAGTAAGAGAAACCATCTTACTAATCTACCTATATTGCATGGCTTGTTTACCAAGTACAACAGTGCTTGATGATCAGTAAAAAATTTAAACTTATTTGCAAGCAAATAGTGTCTAAACTTTTTAACTGCATATACCATGCCTAATCCCTCTCTCTCAGTAGTGGTATAATTCCGTTCAGCTGCATTTAACTGTCTACTAGCATAGGAAATTGGAAGATCCATATTACCTTCACCAGTAGGTTGTGCGAGTACACATCCAATAACATAATTGGATGCATCTACATGAACATGAAAGGGCTTATTCCAATCTAGTGTGGTCAAGATTGGTGTTGAACACGTTTAAGCTCATTGAAGGAATTCTCACATTCATCAGTCCACTCAAAGTTAGTCAAAAGTCCGTACAGAGGCTTGGCAATGATGGTGTACATGTGTATAAAGCGTCGGTAATAACCACAATGCCCCATGAAAGCTTGTACTTCCTTGACATTCTTTGGCCTAGGTAGTTCGGCGATGGCTCTTACTTTCTCTTCATCAGTGGATATGCCATTCTTTGACACTATGTGTCCTAGAATCTTGCCTTGCCTGACCATGAAAACACACTTTTCTGGGTTCAAGCAGACTTGATATTCTCTACATTTGTCAAAGATTTGCTTGAGCTCAGGTATATGTGTCTGTCTAATGTTGGAATGAGCACATAGATCATCAACATAGACCTCTAAATTCTTCCTCAAGAACTCTTTAAACACTATCAATCTTTGGAAAGTTGCAGGAGCATTGGTAAGCCCAAATGGCATTACTCTAAAGGGAAATATGCCCCACTCTGTGGCAAAAGCAGTCTTATGCTGGTCCTCGGGAGCAATGGCTACCTGATTGTAGCCAAAAAATCCATCAAGGAAACTGTATACTTCCTTGCCTGCTACTCTTTCTAAGAGATGTTCCGTGATAGGAAGCAGATAGTTATCTCGAATAGTGGCTGCATTAACCTTCTTCAAGTTAATGCACACACGTAGCTTTCCATTCTTCTTGGGCACCACTACAATGGGGGATACCCACTCAGTGTGCTCAATTTCATAGATGAATCCAGCTATTACCAGTCTATCTATCTCCTCTTTGATCTTAGCAGCATAATTATCGTTATACGTGTATGGCTTCTATTTAGAGGGTTTCGTGTCTGAGGTCATGGGAATTGTGTGTGAGCATATGTCTAGGTCTACACCTTTCAAGTCCTTGTAGCTCCAAGCAAAGACATCTCGGTACTCTCTTAGCAAGGCTATCAACTCATACTCCTCCTTTTCCGTCAGGTCATGCCCTATGTAAGTGCATCTCTCTTCTCCTTCTTCCATGGCTACAACTATTTTCTTGGTGGTTTCTTTGTTATCGTAGGCCTCTCTTGATTGTGCCTCACGTCTTGGCATCCTTACCATGACTCTCCTATCATCTATCTCATACTTTTTAAAGTTTTCAAGGACCTCAAACAAAGATTCTTCCTCTTCTGGTGTGACTTCTCTCTTCTTTCTTTTCTTTCCTTCATCCTTAGGGGTCACTTGTGTGGCTAACCTTACATCATTTGTAAGCTCTCCGTGTCTCTGGGGTTGAAATTCTACTTCATAGAAGTATTCTTCATCTGATGCAAAAGGTGGGTCCATAATGATTGACTCTAGATCGAAGTCACTTGCATCCTCAAATGCATCAGGGCTAGGTTCGCATTCTTCTAAAACTGCATCTCCCATGATTGGCTCTATGGAGAAGACTGAAATGTCATAGCCATCCTCATCACAGCGGGGTGTCCATTGTTCTTCATTGATGGCTACATCCATTGTTGCTAAAATTTTTGCCCAGCCTTGAGGTTCAAATTCTTCATCAGGGAATACTACCGGTGCGTAGGCTGTGTCTTGAATTGATCTATGTGTCTCTTTCGCACCTACCTCTCTGGAGTTTTCTCTCTTCTCCTCTTCCACTGCCACCTTACACATCCATAAGTGAGTGTCTTCATGCATCCATGAGGACCGTGATCTTATGGAGTGCACAGACTCCGTGTCATCCTTGGCTTTATGGATGGGATTCCATTGAATAGGCGGTACATCTCTATGAGAGTAATCCTTGAGATTGACTTTGGTTGTAACACCTAAGTGTTGCAAATACAAGGAATTGGTTCCCCAATCCTGGACCACTTGCAACTGTCGCATAAAAGGTCTTCCCAAAATCATCTCATAGGCATGGTTCTTGCTGAAATCACATATGGTGAAAGTATGCTCAAACTCAACACCGCATGTAGTGAGAGTTATTCCTTCCAGCAAGCCTAAGGGTCTTTCTATATGACCATCAGCCATCTGCAATTTCATCCTCGTGGGCCTGAGTGCTGGCTTGCCCCAACGTTTCCATAGAGAAGTGGTAGCAATAGCAACTCGTGCACCTGAGTCTAGAATTGCCTTGGTTGTGTACCCCTGATGGGTAATGGGAAGATAGGTGTTTCCTTCTTCACCTTCACTCATATCTCCTATCTTGTCTAGAGGAATTTCTGGCACTGTTCTATGAGAACCTACCTGGGAATGGGGTTTCGCTATTTCTGGCACTTCGTTAGCTACATGTCTCCATAACTCTGGCCTAACTTTGAGTAGCTCTTCTAAAGTGAGGTTGCACTGCACTTTAGTGTTTTTCACTACCTCCATGTTCCTAGGTATGATTGAGTCTTCGTTTCTTACCATGACCGTGGGTGCTCTTATAGACTTGGCTTCCCATGGGCCTGTGAAGTGGGGTAATTCCTGTAGGGAGTTAGACTCAAAGTGTAGCCTCTCTTGACTTTGTGAACTCTCCTGCTCTCCATAAATGGAGGGAATATCTTGCGGGAATTGGTCATGTGCGTCATCCACCAGTTCAATGGGAGGATGGACTTCGCTCTCTTTTGCCCATTTTTATTCTTGAATCTCTCGCAAGAATTCTAGGGAATATTTATTCATAGAAAATGAGGTGTCTAGTTCAGTGAAATTGGGTACATAAGCTTCCTGGGCGGGAATTCTTATTCTTTTACTTGCCTCATCTCTCCCTTGGTTTTTTTCTTCCTTGGCAGATCTTGCAATTATGCTCTCTAACTTCTCTAATAGTCCATCCAAGTGCAATTGTGTCTTAGCTGAGCCAAAGTAGTTGAAGAGGCGACTGGCTTCAAACATGGTCTGCGCCAATGCGACCATTTTCGCACAAAGCTTGGTTCTTTCTATCTCTAGGTCAGCTCTAGGGTAGCACTTGTCATGATCCGTCACATTTGGCCCTTCTTGGATTCTTTCCTGATATGCCTTAAGCATCATGTCTATGTCTTCAGGAGTGGGGTCAGCTAGCACTGATCCTACTCTAGGGGGTGGTGGGATGGTCTGAGGTGGGTTGAAAGATGGTGGATTAGATGGTAATGGAGATGAAGGTGGTGGTGGTATGTGAGAGTTTGTTTGAGAGGTGAGCTCCATAATTTTGGCTTTTGTTTCTCTTATGCTTTCTTCTAAGTCGCTCATCTTTTTGGACCATTGTCTTTTCATTCTCTCTCGGCTATCCCTCCAGGCTCTCGACCGTTTCTTGGCTATGCTCTCAGTTTCACTAACCTCTGCACTCTTTTCTTGACCTAAACCTTGGTTATGCTGCAAAGCCTGAGCTTTAGTGACCACCTGTACTGGTGCAGTGGAAGTTACACTTCCTGTAGCGTCTACTACTAACCCAATAACATTAATTGGAGAGATTTTTAGCATATTATTGGGATTCTTTGGGCAATCTCATATGAGATGCTCCTTTCCACAATCTTGACAAAAGCCCTATATTGTTACTGACTGGGGTTGTGTAGGTGCAGGCATTGGACAATCACGGATGAGGTGATCTCCTTGACATCTATAGCATGGTCCTCTAGGGAATGGGGGTCTTACTTGCCTAGGTTGAGGTCTAGTGTTGGGATTTGTGTACATGATGTTAGCATACTCTGGATCCCAACTAGGTTCACTCGGTTCTTCACTATAGTAGGATTCACCATGTTCAGGAGACTGCATGTAGTAAGCCTGGGGGCTATCAATATGTGTAGAATCAAAGCTATGGTCACTGGGATCACTTTCTGAAAGCAATGGTGTCACTGGCACTATGGCTCTACTCAGGTTCTCTTCTGCAGCTGCATATTTTACAGAAATCACATTAGCTGGAGCAGGGGGTTGTTGTGCTAACACTAGTTGAGGTCTCTACTGGGCTTGATATTGTGTTGGGTAGGCTTGTTGAGGTCTAGCAAACTGCTGTGGTGGGTATGGGTTCTGATATCTTCCTTGTTGTGGAGGTGGCTGGGGGTGATTTTGTCTGACAGCTTGTTTGTTATAGGGGCAATCTTGGGCGGTGTGGTTGGTGTATCTTCGCTCTATTGTGCAGTACTGGCTACTCGGATTCACTTGGGGTTGAGCCATAATGGGACATACACTCGCAAAATGGTCACCTCCACACGTATAGCATCACCTCCCTGGGGCAAACCTTGGTATTTGTTTGCTTGACATGCCTAGCTTCTGAGCTACCTTCTCAGCTAGTTCCTCAATAGAGGTGGATTGTGTGGAACTAAGGCTAGTAGAACTATCTGAATCCTTGTAGATTTTTGATAGTTATAATTCCTCCCCTAGATTATCTTCAATGTCTATGCACATGCGTACGCACTCTTCTATAGTCTAGGGTCCTTCAAGTACACATATGATCGTAGTTTGGTACTGAGCAATCCATCTAGGAATAAAGCCACTTGTTTAGCTGGTGTGGGTAACTCAAAAACAGGGCATCTCTCTAAATATTGCCTAAACCTTCCTGCAAGTCTAACCGTCTCTTGAGGGGTTTGCTTGAAGCTATGAATCAGTGAGGAAGTATTATGCCTTATGCCACTCTTAGAGAATTCAATAATGAATGCCTCTAGAAGTTGGTCTATGTTTCTGAAGTGCCTCTCATTTAGTGGTTGAAACCACGTAAGAGCGGTGTTCCTAAGGGTTAGACCAAAGGCATTGTACTGCGTGAATAGATCCTCCACTTGTTCAGCTCTCAAGACTTGTCTAAATTCAGCCACATGATCATAAGGGTCTCCAGTGCCATCGAAGTAGTTCTTCATGGACTTAACTAGCTGTGTAGGTCTCAAAGTCCTTGTGTGTTCCTTAGGCCTTGGCAAAGGAAAATCCTCAGCATTTCTTAGGTTCCTTGGAACTCTAGTTCTCTCTGTTTCTTCTCTATTCATCTCTGTTCGCATTCGTTCTCTGCCTATTGGGTTGGCAAAGCTCACTTCTGGCCTATCTCTACTTCTATCCCTTTGAGCGCCATGAGCTTGGGATGTTCCAGCCCCTTGGTGGCCAAAAGAGATATTAGATCTTGGTTGGGAAAAAATAAATTCCCCCTTCCAAGTGTAGGCATGTCTACCATGCTCGGTGACCACAAAGATCCTCTCTGAAGTATTGTCTAGATAGGTCACCTTGCCTGGGCAATCAGGATCTTTGAACTCATAGATCGTGATCATTCCTACCTCATCCGGTTGATTAGGCTTATACCTCTAGAAGGCTTCATCGGTTTCTCGATTGAGAAGCAGATCTATTCTCTTATTGTCCTGGGGAATCCACTCTGGCGTGATAATTCTAGTAAGCACAGATTTGCCTCGGGGGGTTTTAGGTTCTTCACCCATGTTCCCTTGCTCTAGGTCACCTATATCCGTTTCTGGGATCACATTACCAAATTCATCTGTCCTATCTGGGTGGCTCGTGACCATGTATATGGTTCCTTCTTTGTCCAGGTATGCTCCATTTTCAAACTTGATAACAAGATGCTCAATTCCAATGGGTTGGTCAGGGTTTTTAATCTGGACCACATATCTTCCTAGGTCGTCCTCATAGATGCTAGCACCTAATCGGTTTGTCCTAAGGCATTCGAGTTGCGTCTTGTAAGGGCTCTCTACCCTGTGTAGGTATGGCACACCTGAACTTCCCGTGGGTCTCTCCATACCTTGAGACATCTCAGACTCGCTAGTTTCAGAGCTAGGATAGTAGGAATGATGGCTCAACTATTGGGCCCAAGACCTAGCAGTGTGATTGACACTAGCCTCTGAAGATCTAAGACTTTGTCTATCTCTCCCTAGGTGTCGTCCTGATCTAAGGTTCATATGCCCTATTGAATACTCCCAATTTTCCCAAGTACAACCTCGTTGCTGAGTTCTTTTGTATTAATCACTTGTTCTTTTTTAATTTTCTGACACTTCTTGTCAAATCAATCTTCGTCACAAGGATCACTTAAGTTTTATCGTACTGAGTGTGGTCGCTCGATTTAAATTCTTTTCCCTTAGGTTGTTTCGCAATTGTAATCTCCTGGCACTTGCACTTGAGTGATTAGAGTTCTTTGACTTGGTTGTTCTTAACGTATCCCTAATTAATCAAAACCTCTATCCGTACTTAGCCTAAGTTAGGGATTGACAGAGAGTGTTGAGAATTTCCAACCTTGAGTTTCTGTCCTTGTGTGTTGCCCTAGTGTGCCCAGGAAGCGTGTTCCCAAGCTTGCACTTACTCTTGCTTTGAGTACCCTTTGATGCTCTCAAAGAACCTGAAAAAGTCCCAAAGTTAGCTCAAGACTTAAATTTGATTGACAGACATATCACTTTCATGCATGTAATTCACTAACCAAATTGCCTTTTTCCTTTATGAAAAACAATCCCAAGGGACCCTCAGTTTTTCCTACCCCGGGATATGATCAACTTCAAAATACCCTATCTAATAATCTTGATATTAATTCTACCGTAACCAGTGGAAATTTTGGTTATACTGCCCCCGAGCTTTCCGACAAAACAAAAATCACGGCAAACGGATTCCATATGAGAAAGTTATGCCAGTTCAGGGTTTTGGGGCTAAAACAGGATTAAAACAGGCTAACAGGCAAACATGAATTCTCGAATTACTTGTGTTGCGGCCTCACAATGCAATGATAAACCCTAGAGTTTGTCCCACAAATTGCCAAAAATAGACCACTATTTTTGCCCTAAAAAAATTGGCCAAATTTGCCTGTCAATCGTGGTCGCAAGCTCTGTCAATCGCGATTGATAGGTCAGTCGCGATCGACGTGTCGGTCGCGATTGACAGGTCCGTCGTGTCTGTTAGTCGTGAATCGCGATTGACACGTGGCCCGAAAATTCAGTCAGTCATGGTCAAAGGATCGTTGACTCTATTGGTCGCGATTGATGTGTCGATCACGAGTGACAGGTCCGTCACGAGTGTTCAGTCGGTCGTGGTCAAACAATCGTTGACTGGGTCGGTCGCGATTGATAGGTCCGTCGGGGCTGTCGGTCGCGATTGACTGGTCGATCGCAATTGATGGCTCGATCGCGATTGACACGTGTCACGCGTAGGTTTTGTCGGTCGTGGTCAATCGGTCGTTGACTCTGTCGGTCGCGATTGACAGGTCGGGCGGCAAGTGTGCGTCGTGGTTTGTCAATGGCGATTGACAGAAAACAGAGGAGTTTTAAAATTTTAAACACATATTTAGGAAGCTCTAGGCATGTAGATCATGATTACGTACTTTGTTTAGCAAAAGGATCATTTTTTCTGTCGGTCGCGATTGACAGAGGTCAACGCCTCGGGACCTGCACAGTCAGATTTTTTACTTGCTAGGGCCGGTGCAGCTGCTGGAGCCGGTGTAGCTGCTGGGGATGCTGATTCCTGCAGAAAATCTCAAAAAACACAGAAAAGCACTAGCACACAAACGCTCTCTCGCTCTCTCTCACAAGTGAAATGAGGGAAATGGTGCGGGTGTGGTGATATGACCAAAAAGCTGAAATTTTTGCGATGATGGAGATGGAGGTGGAAGATGGTGATGATAATGGTGGTAATGAAGATGGTGAAGAAAACAAAAGAAAATAGATCAAAGTGAAGGAAATACCTATGACTCCAATGCCTCAACTCTACGTCTTACCATCACACGCTCGTCCTCAAAGCTCGATCCCCAGCAATGGCGCCAAAATTTGGTGTAGCTCAATGATGAGTAGCACCTCCTTTAATGTCAATCCAGGAAGACGTGAGGATGGTATGATGACCTCGAGCAAGTGAAGGCACAAGTGCGTGAAGAAGCACACCAACATGCACACACATACACACACACGCGCACACACGACAAGACAAAGAGAAAGACAATGGAGTTCTTTTAGATTACTTCCAAAATGCTCATACAAGTTCAAATCTATTACAAGCTAACCTCAAAAATGAGCTCTCTAGCTCTATTTATAGTTTTTGACTAGCTTTTGGCCCTGTCCAGACCTAGTGTCCGGCCTAGTTAAAAATTAGGTTCTAGGGCCTATTTGGGGGCTCAAACAAAGTCTAAAAATTATTAAAATTGGTACGATGCTACTTCTAATCCTCCTCAAGCTTGAGGACTCCTCGGCTTGCACAAAATGGAGTTACAAAAAGGTAAAATGGTATGTACAATGATTTGTAGTGATGAGAATCACTGTTATGAAGATGTTGTTTTGGAAAAAATTGAATGGCCTACTTGCGAGATCTTCGGTGACTACTTAGTTTGCTTGTGCCTTCTCTCCGCTCTGGCTCCCTTCTTTGGCTTCCTTGTCTTGTGAGTCCTTCGGTGCCTTGACTGTTGCCAACAGTATGGGACGTCTAGGTTTACAATATCACTTAAGTGGGTTCAATGGTATGACACACTGAACTTAAGGATAATGGAAGCTTAAGCTCAAGGATATTTGAGAGCTTTTTCAATCAAGGATTGAGCATAAATAAACCTCCCATTTGGATAGGAAATTAAATGAACATCAATTTCGTACAGTTTTCAAGGATGAAAACTCCTTAAAGGGGGGAAGAAAGGTATTATCAATACGATACTTCTAAGCAGAAGATATTCCTTAGCTCTTTCATGAAAGATAAGGACTACAATGGATGTCCAAGTACCTAAGTGTGTTTGAGGTAAATCTCAAACAAAGTAAGAACCAGATATGTAAGAAGGGAATTCATTAAAGAATTCTATTTTGGAAAGTAAACTAAGGTAAGCTAGCCAAAGACTTGAAGCATATTCAGATTAGGGTATTTGAGAATGCATAAAGATAGATCCAAAGTTTGGATCGATAAGCATGGCAACTCACTTAAGTCAAAAGGGTGACATATAATTGTTGATCCCTATAAGGAGAATAGTTAATGGTTTCAAGAACATCAACGTGATGTTGAAGACTTAAGCAAGGATATCAGCTCATGAAGGTATGAGTTGAAGATCCCAAGAAAATCCCATGGGTAAATATCATTGAAAAAGGGATCTAAAGGCGAAAAGACTTGATCTTATCTCATGTTAAATTAGATAGAGGAATTTTGAGAAAGCCAAGTGACCTAACTTGGTCAAATATATCAAAACCTTTATGGTTGGCTAATCCAAGTGGCCTACATTGGTCAAAAAGATCAAACCCTTTTATAGTTTGATACCAAGGAAAATTCAAAGGTCAACCTAAAGAGATCTTTGAATTAATTGGAATTAGATTGAGATACCTTAGTCTTTTCTCTCGTGATTATGATGCCAAGGAATCCCAAGATGGAATTCATGATCATGGTAAATAATCAGAGAACATGAAAAGGACAAAAAAAAGGAAACATTAAGGATGTGGTTCTACGGATTGTAGAAAGAACTCACTAGTATGGGACATTGAGAACGAACTCCCATTGAGAATTTTCTCTGATGGCCAGAGAGAAAATAGGCTCAAGATCCAATAGGAAACATCAAGATAAGCCTTAAAGATAAGACCATTTAAATTAAGGTCTTACGTTCATTATGAAGTGTAGAAGTGTACCTCCTTGAACCAAATTAATACACCTGGTTGTATGAACAAAAGGGTAAATAAAATGAACATGATATTTACCCTAGAAAATGCTATTCTTTATCCTCTTAGTAGATGCATTCTTCTTAATAAAATGCATAACCAAATTTTATATGGTACAATAAATTTGGATAAGTAAGAGGGTAAAGATTTTTTGGAGTTTACTAAGTCGAGCCCCAAAAGTAAAGAGCTTGCATAAAATTCAAGCACGTTCAAGTATAAATCCTTGAAGGATAGAATGATATGTAATCTTTAGGTCTTGAGAATAAGTGATTCAAGAATGTTCATCGAATTTCTGATAGGATCTCAGATATGATGCCTAGAAAGAGGTGTCTTTCTTGCAAGATTTTGGAACCTAAAGATAAACTTGAATCATCTAAATTCCATCCAATAGAAAATCCAGAGGGTATCTTGATGGCTTGATAAAGCATTATTCCTCAATTATTTTGAGGATTTGAAGGAATTGGTTTAGTAAGCTATGTTTCTCTTTGCAAAGCTTTGGTGACCTTTGAGGTTAGTATACATAACTATCTCGAGTATGAACCAGAGTCGGTTCAAGATAGTTAGTACTGATTCTCATTGGAAAGAACCGGCTAACAAAGAACAAGGTAGAGACCCAAGAGAATGGTCTACCAAATAATTCCAATTCCTAAAGTAATCTTTGGATCTAACTCTTGAATGTCAAATCTTCCAAAAGGATTAAACTCTATTCTAAGAATCAATCTAGGAAAAATCAAAGGTGATTAAGGTAGGGATCCACTTGTAGACATGAACTTTCAAAATTGGGTATATTTTCATTCCGAATACTTGAACTTTATGTTTTAAGAAAACTTGGATGATTGAAATATGTCGACCTAAGTTGCCAAGGAATGAGAAGATAGTATTTCTCCTCATTGTATTAAGCATGTTTTGGCAGGGACTCACTAGACCCACTTTGCTAAGTTCATATTTTTAGCTAAGTTCTATCAAATACAAATAAAGTATATTTGTATTTGAAAAGGACTATAAAAGAATAAGTTCAGTTCAGAACATTTGAAGATTCCTCTCCTTTTTGTTGAAAGTGGAAGATGAATCTAGTTTCTGTCCCTTTTAAGATAGAGATAGGATCTCTATCATAGACTCCTAAATTATAAATTTCTAGGGAAGTACAGTGTACTGAAATTTATTATTTTATGGAGCTCTAGGTTTGTGAAAGTGCCAAAAGAAAAAGATCACCAAAGAAGTCCACCCATTTCACTAGTCCATAGGTACAAGGCATGCATGTACATTCCGGTGGACTAAGGGAAAGTGATTTGGGCAGGGATCTTGATTCATTTTCTTTTGGATTAAGGTAGGGATTACCTTATCTGATTACTGGAGATGAATCGAAAGAGAGAGATGACCATGCTCAGAGTATAGATAGATCATGGTGCATGGGGAATACTTCACATATTATACCTACACGTATTTTCAAGGACGAAAATGTTAAAGGAGGGAAGAATGTTGTATAATTCATGGGTTCAGAAGGTTAAACATATGCATTCTAAAGGTTAGATTATGATGTATGTTTTCTTTGTTCTAGCCCTTGAATTACCCTTGGAACATGCCTTGAACCTTTGGGTGAAACCCTTGGTTTTAACCCTTGAGGTATTTATTCCCAATTGAATGGTTAGAACCTTAGGCTTGATTTATCCTAAGGCATGGGAACCTTAGTCCTGGGAGAAGCTTCTCTAGGAGCCACCTTGTGTGTACGTGAGAGAAGAATCCTCATTTTATTTAGAAGTCATGGGATAGACCTTGGGAAATTAGAAGGCATGTGATCACCCATGGGAAAGTGTCCACATGAGGGACACTTAGCTGGACACTTGCCCAATCTCAAGGACATGCACCCCCTTGAGCTAGAGGTATATATATGGGTGGAGTTGGATGCATGGATACGTGCTCTCTCTTGCCATGTTGGTCTTGCTAGTTCAATTCTTAGATGGTTAATCCTTAGTAGTTATGTTGTTTCACAACAATCGCCTATCTACCTTGATGGCCTTAATAGGTCCGTAGTAAGAATAAAAAACTCTATAAATGAAAAAATAGTCCAAGATTGGTTTTGAAATACAAAGGAGGATTTTACATGGACAAATTAGCACATATATGTGATGAATGAAAATCGAGAAAGAATAAATGAGAGAGGAGAACTTGAAGAACTAGAAAATCCTACAAGACGTGCTAGTGGAGATATTATGATGTAATCACCAATGCATGGAGAGGATATATGATCCCTCAGGATGATGAATTGATTGATGTTTATATGGTTAGTGTTTTAGACAAATTTTTGCAAGCCACTTCACCTATACAAGGAGAGGGCATCAACCCTGTAGTTATCTATGAACTGCAAGATCTAAAAGACTCATGCAAAATTACCAACCAAGACCAAAAAGAGAGGAGATATTGGCCTATTGAATTATGACACAAGCCTTGTGGAGTACAACCAAGCCTACGAATAACATAATTATGGATATGAGGAATATGAGAGCTCATATGAACTAGAATATGATAATATCATGTACACTGCCCCTAGGGCCCCATTTCCAAACATATCCACGACAAGTCCACCTACACCAAGAGGACCATGTTAGAGATGTGTTGGAGACCATTTCATTAGGGAGTGCACCTTTCCATACAACCCACCAACCCCACATGTATGGGAAGGATATTGTATTGATTATGGCAAAGAACATCTGTTTAGAGATTTCCTAAAGAACCGTAATAAAGTCTCAACCACCACTCAAATTAATATGATCGAAGTAATCGAGTCCTCAGGAAGTGACAAGGAGTACACAATGCCTCTAAAAGCCATTACCTGAGTGAAGACTAAGGAAATCTTGGAGAGTGAAGCAATAAATAATCCCAAGATTGAGGAGCTAGCAACTGGAATCCAAGTTGTCGAGGACTGAGAAGCACATGAGGATACCCCCAAACTTAAGAAGGCTCAAAGATGGAAGGCAAGACAAGAAAAAATAAAAAATAAATGGATTAAAAAGAGAACTAAGGAGTAAGATCAAACACTAAAAGAGATCGAGATAGGAGAAACCCATGATGCAAACTAGTGAGCCACTATAGTGATGGCGGAACCAAAATGAGAAATAGGTAGGATCAATTCTAGCATATCCTATGCTGAAGATTTAAACATTTGTTTAAAAGCATATCTATCTAAGATAGAGGTAGGACTGAGTCTAGAGCAACACGAAAGAATCTACCCTAGAGGAGACCTAGAAAGAGAAAGATTGGAAATATGTAAAAAACTAATAGAGATTGCTCATACCACACTAGAAAAATCTATACCAACCCTCCCTGAGAATAGAATTTTGGAAACACAATTCAGGGATGTGTAGAATCCTTTGATTCACAATCGAATAAGAATAAGCAAGATGAGGAATTGAAGGAAGACACGAGTATTGAAAAAGAAAAACAAAACTCTTTAACTCTTGAAATAGAGACTAACTGGCCACATGATCTTTGGGCCAAAGTTGAGGAAGGCCGATGGGCGGAGAACAAAAACAAAATACCTCCTTTTGAAGAAGTAGATGCCTCTAGAGGGCATCCAACATTGGAACCTGAAATGATCTAGGAGAAATTGTCCAACCTACATCACAACAGAGAGGAAAGAATGAGCTTGACAACACTTCCCAACTACATGGGACAATATGAGTAGAGATCCGAATTTTTCCATGCACCCATAATCCGGGGCAAAGAAAAGAAATTACTAGATGAAACCTCCAATACTCTGTCTGAGTTAAAAAGAACTAAAGTCCAATGTTCTTTAATGCTAGAGGATTTCCTCGAAGTCAAACCTTAGTTCTGGAAGAAATTAGCTCAACAATTAAAATTTGAAGAAACAAATCCTTCTATAAGAAGAGATAAGGTGGAGACCACGTCCACAATAAAGGTTCCAATTGACAAAGTGGGAGAATTTAGTGAGGGAGATGAAGGAAATATGTGCCTCCCAATTACATTTTGAGGGTATATATTCTGGTATATTTAGGTAGTGATGTTTGTGCACACACTAGGACTGCCGGGGTAATTTTTTCCCTCTTGAGGAGGTTTTTTTCCCCGCCCTTGTATATACATCTATTGCCCTAATGAGTTAGTTATCTTTGTACATTCTAGTGGTAATATATTTAGTATTGTGTATTGTGTTCCAAGATTCTTCTTCTTCCTTGTGCTGTTCGCATGCTTTTGAAGACCTTGAACTCCAACAATTAGTATCAAAGCAGGTCGATGCTTCATCTAGGGCATCGTTGACACCCCTCAGTTCACATTCTTAGAATCACATGAAATTTGGTGAGCATATTCAAGGTGATTAGGAGATGAAAACTATTTCGCTTTGTCATGTTGAAATCGTGATCTGAGCTCGTTTCGGCCTCCAAATGCACTATCATAGCTCTTGTGTAGGCTATTTTGTCTTTTTGTGCCAAAGATATATATACAAGTTTCGCTTTGCTAGTATAAGCATCTCAAAGTATGCTACAAGTTTAGTAGAACTTGATCGAGTAGTTTTGTTCAACTTTTTGAGATACCTTTCTACATCAGGGTATTTTAGTTAGTAGCCATGGTTGAAAGCAGTGATGTATTCTGTATGTTGGATGTTGAGGATAAGTTGGAGGATACCAATTACCCATTATGGGCTTATATGATGCGTCATCTATTGGTCACAAAGGGACGGTGGAATATTGTGTAGGGTGTTGAAAAATGTCCTATTACACTTGCAAATACAGGTACTAAAGCTCATGTAGATGGAATTGAAGATGATGATATTTTGCAAATTCCTGTTCATGCTACAATTTTTGTTGCACCTACTATAGAGCAAATTCATTGGGATGGCAAAGATGCTTAGGTACATGCATTGATAGTCTTGTCTATCAGACGTGCCGTTATTCCTCACATTTGCTCTTGTAGAACAACAATACACTTGCCACTTTATACGAGGAACGGAATGATGCTCGTGTTGCTTACCTCCAAAAATAGTCGGATAGTGAGCACATGAATGAAGGAGATTCCATGGATAGGTTTTTGACAAAGATCAAAGATTTGAAGGAATATTTGATTTCTACTAATGAAGTCTTGCATGACAGTTCACTTGTGCAGACTATTCTAAATGGTCTTCCCGATTCATATCAGAGTTTTGCTTCCACTCTTCATTTGATGATGAAAGGCAATCCAAATGACTTAACATTTGAGGATTTAGTCTCAACTCTATTATAGGAAGATCAATCTAGGCAAAACAAGTTCATTATGTGTGTTGTAGATCAGGCTTTCCTAGCTAGCCAAAAGGGTAAAGGTAAATGGAGCTCTTCTACTAGTAAGCAAAAATTTGCTAATTCTGCACAATCAAAGAAGGATGAGAGAGACGACAAGGAAACAGAAAAGCAAAAATTGTTTTGCAAGTACTGTAAAGCAAATGATCATGTCATAAAGAATTGTCCAAAATCGGCTACAAAAGAGGCAAAGAAAAAAGAGGCTGGAATGGTTGTTGTAGAGGCCTTTACATCGACAACAGAGTCTTCTAATCTAGTACAGAATGAAGAATGGGCATTTACTAATGTTTGGAGTTTTGTCCCATCTTCTCTTGAAAACTGTATGTCTACAATAGACTCAGATGTTCGGTACTTTGATAGTGGGACAACCAAACATATTAACTTGCGGTGCAATTTCTTCACTTCACTAGAGCCTCCCCCTATAGGGAATACTGTCACATGCACCAACAACTCCTCTTATCCTATCATGGGAATTGGTAAGATCATTCTGACTACTGTTGATGGCAGTTCTTTTACATTGTTAGATGCTTTATTTGTGCCAGGGATCAAGAAGAATCTGTTATCACTTTCAGCTTTAGCCAAGATTGGCTTAGTTGTTAAATTTTTTGATGATAGATGTAGAGTTGATGATCTGTCAAATGGTGACATGATTATTGCTTCTAGCATTTTATGTCATGGGTTGTATAAGCTCATAGACTATGAAAAATCTTTGAATGATTTGGCATGTGTAGTATATGATTCTCAGGCTTTGTCAGATGCAAAGCTTTGGCATGCATGCTTTGGTCATCTGAAATTTGCTAACTTGCTACACCTCTAGAAATCTGAAATGTTGTCCTCTCTACGCAAACTTGAGGCACCTGGTAAACATGTATAGGAAGGCTATATTTTGGGAAAAATGAGTGTTCCTCATTCCTAGAAGATGGTTCAGTTTGAGCTACTTAGAATTTGCAACTTGTTCAGAGTGATGTCTCTCGTCCTATGCAAATACCCTCTTTTGGGAACTATCTTTACTTTGTAATTTTCATCAATGATTTTTTCAGGCATGCATGGGTATATCCATTGAAAGCAAAGTCCGAAGTGTTTATGTGCTTCAAATAGTTTTTGGTTTTGGCTGAAAATTTGTCAATATGTCTTCTGACTTTAATGCATTTTTGGTTGAACATGGGATAAAACATTAGTATAGAGTGTGGTATAAACCTCAATAGAATGGAGTTGCTGAACGGAAGAACAGGTCACTCATGGAGATGGTGAGGTGTATGGTCAAGAGTCAGGCTTTACCACAAAGTTTCTGGCCTGAGGTTGTCATGTGTGTAGTTTATGTACTTAACAGGTATCCCACTAAAGCATTCTAGTTTATCACTCCATATGAGGCTTTGCATGGTTGCAAGCCATCTGTTGCGCACCTGCATGTTTTTGGTTGCCTAGCATATGCATTAGTGCCTAAACAACAACGCAGGAAATTGGATGATAAAGCATTAAAATGTATTTTTGTTGGGTATAGTTTTGAAAGCAAAGGCTATCGTCTATATCATCCATAGACTAAATGCATTTTGGTTAGCCATGGTGTTGTTTTTGTGGAAGATGTTATTCAACCACTACTTTCATGTACTAAGGACACATTTGTTAGTTCCAAAGACATGCATGATACTTTGCTATCTCTTTTAAAAGGTGGAAAATATACTGCTGGTCCTAATGAGGCAACTTCTCAGCCTTTACAGGTTTCATGTGATGATGCATATCATTGGATTTCTGATGCAAATTTGCTTGATGCACTCGTTGATGAGAGAACAGATATTGAAGAGGCAAAAACTATGCCAAAATGGCTGGTGCAGACTTTGCATGATAGAAAATTAGATGCACCTTTATCATGTCATACTTGTTTAGGCTATGGTTGCCTCTAGTCTCTGTGATGAGAATGAGCCTATTTTCGTTTGATGAAGCACAAAATTCAAAAAATTGGATGGTTGCTATGCAATCTGAATATGATGCTATAATGAAAAATGGTACCTGGAATTTATGTGAATTTCCTCCTAGCAAGAAGGCCATTGGCACTAAGTGGGTATACAAGCTTAAGCATAAGCCTGATGGAATAGTTGACAGGTATAAGGCTAGGCTAGTTGCAAAGGGTTATGCTCAAGAAAGAGGCATTGATTTTGATGAGACCTTTGCTCCTACTTGTCCAATGACTATTGTTTGTAGCATCTATGCACTTGTAGCTGATTGTGGTTGGAATGTACATCAGCTCCACATTCAAACTACATTTTTGAAACGTGATTTGCATGAAGAAGTGTATTGTTAAAAGTGTGTTTCCGTCACAGGCACTTTTAAGTTCTTTCGGGTTCTTGGGAGTGGTAGGGGTCTGATAAATTAGAGGCCCTATAACTTAATTTTCCTAATTAACTTATCCAATCAGCAGAAAGTTAATGTTCAATAGCGAATCCTTTATACAGCTTACTGTCGAAATTCTGGTTAGAAATTTAATAGTACACAACGCAGGAGTTATTCAACACCGTTGCACAGACTTATTATCGGCCACTTAACAGTACTGAGTTAATCACAAATCAATGCAATTAAACAAAGTAAGAGTTAACTTTACTCGGGATTTCATAAATCATACACCACAGCGTCTCCAATGACCGCAATCGCCCAGACAGACAGTCTGGCGATTCTGTTCGTCGTCACCGGAGAGTCACTGCCATGTCTTTCCATTGATTGATAAAAAGATACAACACTTCGCTACGACCTTTTGGTTTGTGCGGTATAGGAAAAATATGAAATTACAATATGCCAATCCAGCGGCTTATACTAGCACGCACGGTGGACTTGAACCCGCAATGGAAACAAAAGTTAAGGCTCATCGACGATGCGTTGTATATACATAGTGCTGGCTAATTTAAACGTTCTGGAATCTTCTGTTTTAAAGAATCCAGCATTAACTTCAAGGTTTCCGGCTCGACTAAGTGAGCGTCAGTGCGAACAAAACTTGTTGCAATCACTTGACTCATCAAAATTTCTATCTGGGACTGCAAAAATGCCTCTTGTAAGTAAAAATCGTTTGCTAGGGCTGCGTCTCGATGCAATCTCATTTCTTCAATTTGTTTAGCGATTCTCGATAGACGCTTTGCTTGATATCCCAACTGCTGTTCTCATCTCTCCAACTCTTGAGCTTGATACGGAATAGTCTGGTAATATGCATCTCTTTCCTTCTTAATCCCTGCTATCTCCTTCTGAAGTTGAAGAGTTAGAGTTGTTTTGGCTTTAAGATCAAAGTTCGCCTGAAATAAATCAGCAATTGCGGTCTAGAGTTCTCAGTAGTTTGTTTAGCTAAATCCGCCATCTCCTGTCCTCTCTGCACTACTTCATCAAGCTGAAGTCGAGTTTCTTCCAATAAATTCCCAAGTGCCACGCGAGCATCTTCTTTATCCTGTACTAACTGTTTTAACTGTATAATCTCTGCATCACAAGCATTTAACAAATCATTTTTGGCTCTTAACTCAGCCAACGTAGCATCTCTTTGGGCAATCAAAGAATCCTATTCTTCAAGCCTAGCTTGAAGCTGTTGAACCTGCATCTCCAAAGCATGGTTTTTGGCTTGTCAGCCTCGAGAATATCCACCTTGTGTTGCAACTCCTATCTGATATTGTCAGTAACCATCTTCAATTGCATTGGTAGTTGCTGCGAAAAGTGGTTTAACATGTGACCCATGGACTCTAATTCAGTAAATATTGGAACCGGAAGAGGAGGAGGAAGTGGCTGAGATGACAAGGCCGACAAGAGGTGAGGGGAAGGTGGTGGAGAATAATTGGGTGAAGAAGATGAGGTAGTTGGTGCTTCAGGTACAATAGGTTGAACTGGGACAATTGGCACCGCAGTCTGCATGATAGGCACCAACACTATTCCTGTTGTCTGTTGCGTTGTTGTTTCTGTTCTGTTAATTACAGAGTCCACCAAAACAATCACTTCATTAACAATTTCCGTAACAATAGCTTGCACATCTTCTGAGTTGTCCTTCTGAGAATCCGCATGAGAAGAACTTGCTTCGGAATCAGCAATGGGCGTACTTTGTTCCTTTTGCTCGGTTGGAGAAGTCTGGGCGGAAGAATCAATAGGAATCGATGTTGCGGTGTCGTGGAAGATCTCTTCTTCATTTACGGCGTTGGAACCTTGCACCAGGCACTCCGACGGGCTTATGCGAGTGCGTTTTCGACGAAGAAGTTGGAAAAGATCTTCATCCTCATCCTCGTCGTCTTCGAGCACTTGAATAGAATCTTCATGGAACAAGATAGGAGCGTTGGGAGGCGGTTGAGCGGCTTGGAGTACAGGAAAAAGAAAGGTAAGGATATGTGGTAAACGAGAGCGCGGAAGATCACCCTTATTAACAAGTTTAATAACCGTAACGCATTCACGGTGAATGCACCGGAAATAAAAAGAGGCAAAATTGACAGGCTCACGAGAAGCCATATCAATCATCGAATAAAATGGACGCGAATGCCGTAGGTACGTTTCTGCAAATTCAAGATAGCAACTAAAAATTGTAATGCTGTCCGTTCAGGATCAGGGCGACATAGAATAGCGTACTCATTAGATGAGTGCCGTGGGAACAATTCGGTCATGGTTGCGACAGGAAGGAGAGGACCATTCTCCACTCCTTCCGTAGGGAGACGGAATGCTTCAGCAAAGGAAGTTAAAGTGATGACGACTCGGGATGGTAAACATGTGATCGGCCAACATTGCTCTGTAGCAGATGTGGTGGTGATGGCAAAAATGATCTGCGCATAAAAAGGTTGACACTCCTCTAAATGCCAAGGCAACTCAACAAAGTTCAAGAGGCCATGGATACGCAAATACTCGTGCACTTTAAGAGTGAGTCCTTTACGAAAAGTAGCAAAATTAGCTAGTGCTTCCATGAGGCGCACACGAAAGCTCAATAACACACAGAACACAGAAAACACAATGCAAAGAACACACAAACACAATAGCGATTAACAGTGACAGGAATAAGATTAAGTAGACACACGACAACGTGAGGCGATCGAAAACCTTAGTCATCACGCGGTATTGAAATGATAACCGCCATAATTACGGCGTGCATGCATGTGCAGGATCAGTAACAGAGGGCGGCGATTAATCATATTTAGGTATCAAAACGAGGAGGTTTACGATTTATATTCAGCCAAAATACGGAAATAAAAAGAAAATATATGACATGCGGAAAAATGAGGAACACGTCAGCAGTGATTATGCGGTTGGTGATATGGGTGTAGCTTTGAACCATTGATTACTTTGGGAAGAGGGACTCCGATCAAAGTAGTCAACTGAAATGTAGCGGGTCCTACTTGCTCACTAATCTGGTAAGGACTGAACCACCGTAATTTAAATTTCCCAGCAGTGCGATTTGCTTTAGCATTGTAAAATAGCACAAGTTGGCCCACCGTAAAAACGGGAGTCTTGAGAAGCGATCATGGGTACGAGCTTGCCGCAACTGAACTTCTTGAAGAACCAGCAAAATTTCCCAGCGCTGTTCATCCAAGGCTCTGAGTGCTTCCAACCAAAATGGCAAAGAGTCTTCGGGCATTAATTTTTGAGTTAGGGCCACGCGTAAGCTTGGCACTATGAGCTTCATCGGCACGATTGCTTCCAACCCATAATCAAGCTTGAAAGGGTTCATTCTGGTTGCAACTTTGTATGTAGTCCGATATGCCCATAAAACTGCAGGTAGTAACTGATCCCATCTTTCTGGAGATTCCACGATCAATTTGTGAAGCATACTCAACAACATCTTGTTGGTACTTTCAGCTAAACCATTCGCACGAGGATAGTACGGTGAACTGAATTTATGCAGAATTTGAAAAGTGTGCGTTAGTACGCGCATTAAATTGTTAGCAAAATGGGTTCCTTGGTCTGTCACAAGTTCCAGAGGTAGTCCCTAACGCGGGAAGACATCCTTCATCAGGCATTTTGCCACCGAAACAGTTGTGGCGGACCGTAAGGCCCAAGCTTCTGCCCACCTGGTAGCGTAATCTGTACAGGTCAGGATGTAGCGAGTGTAAGTAAAACACCAGTATGATCCATATAGTACAACTGTCCTACAATCAACCGGATCTACGACTGTAAACTGCAATTTTCTGCCGCATAGCAGGAGGTGTATGAGGAGGAAGACATCCATCAGTCAGAAAAGTTAACAACTTATCATAGTAGGTAGGCGGCACAAGATGTTTGGTAGATTCGTCACGAGCTGGTTGAGCAGCATAAATTGCTGGTGTGGTATCATCAACGCCCATCGGAGCTTCACCAGAATCCAACCGAGAGAGAAAATCTGCTAAGGCATGTGCTGTACTGGGTCGATTAATCACTTCATAGTCGAACTCCTGTAGCAATAAAACCCAACGAGCCAAGCAACCACCTAAATGTTGCTGTCGGACCAGATATACAAGTGCGGCATGATCCACGTGAAAGGTGCATTTTCGGCCGAGCAAATAATGTTGGAATTTCTTCACAGAATACACCAACCCGAGACATTCTCTTTCGGTCACTGAATATTTCCTTTCCGCAGAAGCGAGTCGGCGACTTGCATAGTAGACAAGCCGAAACCATTTAACCGTTTGCTGCATTAAAACACTGCCAATGGCTATATCCGATGCATCTACAAAGACATGGAATGGGCGGTCCCAATCAGGAGGTTGCAAAATTGGAGCCTACGTCAATAATCCTTTTAGACAATTGAATGCAGTTTGGCATTCCGGAGTCCATTCGAACTGTCATGGAGTACTAGTCATTAGCCGATTAAAAATGGGCTAGCCACCGTAGATGCCTGCCATGCCACCGGATTTGACCTAGGAAGCGCATAACTTCTTTCGGCGTTGTAGGGACGGGTGCTTTGAACACAGCTGCAACTTTGTCTGGATCGACTTGGATACCTTGTGCAAATATAATATGTCCAAGGAGTTAACCATAAGAAACCTCAAAAACAGATTTTTTCGGGTTCAGATAGAGTCGGTATTCACGTCATTTCTCAAAGCAGCACCGAAAATGATACAGGTGCGCCGCAATCTTGCCAAATAAGGAGAAGTCATCTAAATATACTTGCATAAAAGTAGTTAAATAGGGTGAAAAAACTTCTTGCATACACCGTTTAAATGTGCTTGGAGCATTCCTTAGCCCAAACCACATTACGTACAAGTATAAACACCCCAATTCGTGATGAAAGCTTTTTTCGGTATGTCTTGTTCTGCCATTCTGACCTGGTTATAACCACTCTAGCCATTCAGAAAGGAGTACATCTCGTGTCCGGCCACTCTGTCAAGCATTGTGTCAAGAAAGGGAAGAGGAAATGGATCAGGTACCGTGGCCGCATTCAGTTTCCGATAATCCACACAAATTCGTAGCTGCTTATTTTTCTTTGGAATAATCACGATCGGAGATATCCATTCAGCGTGTTCGATTGGTACAATGAATCCCACCTTCAATAACCAATCGAGTTCTGCTTTGACCTGTGCTGCATAATTGGGATTCATTTGGTAACTGGATTGTTTAATTGGCTTCGCCTCTGGTTTGAGCACGACCTGATGTTGATAGATCCGCGGATCAAGACCTTTCATATCACGATAGTCTCAAGCAAAAACATAAGAAAACTCACGCAAGAGTTGGATCAAGTCATCTTGAAATGCCTCCGACAATCCTGCCTTAATCTTAATAGGTCGCGTATTAACTTTATCACCCAAATTATAGGTTACTAACTGGTCTTCCGGGACATAAAATTGACGAGGTTTCCCCAAGTCGTTAGCTACAGGCTGCCAGACTCCAGTTGTCTACTACAGCTTGAAGATCTATAGTACCTAAGGAAATTAGATCTTTATTGTTCTTCAGAAACGCCTCTTCTTCATCGTTCGATAAGCCATCCAACATGTGGACCGGCTCTGCTACATAGGGTCTGGCATGAAGCTCACAGGGATGAATGGCATCTAGATTAACAACATATTTACGGTGATTATCTTTGAAAGTCAATCCTGCGCTGACCAATCCTGTATAACTTTGGCCTGTTTCAACCATGGTCGACCGAAAAGAAGATTATAGTCGAGGCTGGATTCTGGTAGTTCTAAGACTACGAAAGTCATTTTGAACGTGGTACCCTACAAAGTAATCGAGATATTCCGAACTAGTCCCACCGGATGGACTCGGGATTGGTCTTCCATTCTGACAAGAATTGGACGAGCTCGATCTAGGTCCACCCCAATTTCTTACAAAGAGCTTCAATTGCTATGTTCACACCCGAACCGCCATCGATTAACACTTGAGTAATCTTGTGATTTTTATGCCAAACAGTGATTAAGGGGACCGAATGATCCACCGTAGAATCATTTTCCGATTGTATTGTTGCAGTTGCCGGAGTACTGGGAGATCCAGGACTGACCTGTTGCTGGAATTGCTGCCTAATTCCGGGCACCAAGGTGAGTAGCTACCCCAAAGGGAGTGTAATTGAAGCCCTCGAGAGAATATCCTATACCTGGTTTGTTGGAATTGCACTCTTCACTGATTCTGATGATGATTCTCCTGTGACTGGGGTAGAGGCTTGTTCATGCGCTCTCACCTTTGGCAGGGGAGCTTGTGTCACCGGAATTGGATCACGAAACATAGTTTGCTCTTTAGTTGCCCATTGGCTAGCTTTGGTATATATTCACTGCTGTTCGCGGATACCAGGTTCAAACACCTCAACTACTGGGTGCAACTGCTTACTCGATCTTGTTTGGATCACTTCGGCTTGTGATTCCACTGGTGCGATATAGACCATGTTGGTCATCGAGTTTTGACACTCTTTCTTTCTTTTATCATATTCGGCTGCATCCTTGCAAAATCTCCAGATGTGGCCAATCTCACCGCAAAAATGACATCGAGGTGGTGGTAGAGAAGTACCCTCTACTGATGTACTGGCCTGCCATCGATTTGCATTGAAGTTGGTATTCCGTTGTCCTCGATAATTTCGGTATCCTTGCAGCTGATTGTTTCGCATCTGCGGTGGTACATAGTGGGTTGTTGGCTGACCTGGTTCTTGTATAATGGCGTTTACAGCTGCTCGTCCTTGCACTTTGGCATTATATGCACAATTTTTGGTTGAGTGTCCGATGGTATTGCAGATGGCACAATACATCTGATTAAGGGCACAGGTAGCACTGGTGTGCCCAGGATTTTTGCACTTAGTGCAATACATCTGTGTAGCTGGATCATCTGTAACGTTCTTGCTGGCTTTTAGCCACTCCAAGTCTTCAGTGAATCCTCCAACCTTATGCTCTAGTTGCAGGGCCATCACGATAACAACATCCAGTGTCATAGCACCCACACAGCGAATGATCATGATTTGTCTTAGATGTGGGGTTAAACCATTAATGAACCACTGGGTTATAACATCATCCGGTCAATTAGCATGTGCCAGAGGTAGTTGTCTTGGATGAGTTCTAAACAATGTGGCATATTCCTGAACAGTCTGGTGCGGCTTCTGTCTATTGTTCTGCAAGTAATCGAAAATTTCGGCAGGGTTCTTCTTCAGCCGGAACCTCTGCAAAAATGCATCCCTTACCGCCTCATAGGTAACAAAATGGTTGATATCATACTCTGTTAGCCACCTCGCTGCTTCATTGACTAATGTTGACTGGAATACGATGGCCTTGTACGCCGGATCGATTGGATGGTTCAGTACGGCATAACTTATCTCAAAGGTACGCACATGTGCATTAGGGTCGTCACCTGGAAATCCACCGAACTTTGTGTACGTCACCCCTATTGGAACAGGTCGAAGTGGAAGTGGCTGTTGCTGTTGTTGATGTTATTGTTGTTGCTGCTGTTATGGTCCACTTATGGTGCTATTAGTGGTATTGTTGCTATCTCCTGAGTTTTGAGGAGGTGTTTTTGGTCCTTTCGAATCTGTGTGATCAGACTGCTCATCTTCCGGCTTGAAAATAGTGTTCAATCTCTTACGGATCTCCAAATCAAAGAGCCTATCCTCAGCCTTGACATCCCACGTAGGCAAATTTGCCTCGAACAATGGTGTCCGAAATGAAGATTCACCAGGGAGTATCACACGGTCACCGAAAAACTGTAAATTCCCTGCAACTGGGACCGAACTGTCATCGGAATTTGTGGAACTTTCCCCAAAACAGGGTATTCTTTCAGCGGCAATGATCTCTCTAGGTAACACCACTTTATCCTCAGAAAAGTTCGAATCCTGACTAGACGGTGTTGGGTCAACTGCGCACTGCGTCCCTGTACACTCCGAAGTTACTGTACCTTCTGCAGACTGCACCAAAATTACATCGGAATCTACCGGAATTTCCTCATGTGTCACCGGAATTCTACCGGAATCACTGCTATCGGGCTCCGCACCTTCGACAACTGGGCTTAACCAGTCTATACTTCTACCGCCTGGGGGTGTCCCTAACAAATTTGGTACAGCCCAAGGATGCTGGTCTCTCCTGTACTTCAGATACGACTCGTCGGACCGAGTAACCGACATATATCACCTCTGCACCACTTGCATACTACTCCACCTTACTGATTATTCACAGTCTATGCCACCTTCCCACAGACGGCGCCAGTGTTAAAAATGCATTTCCGTCACAGGCACTTTTAAGTTCTTTCGGGTTCTTGGGAGTGGTAGGGGTCTGATAAATTAGAGGCCCTGTAACTTAATTTTCCCAATTAACTTATCCAATCAGCAGTACGTTAATGTTCAATAGCCAATCCTTTATACAACTTATTGTCAAAATTTTGGTTACACTTTTCACAGTACGCAATGCAAGAGTTATTCAACACCGTTGCACAGACTTATTATCGACCACTTAACAGTACTGAGTTAATCACAAATCAATGCAATTAAACAAAGTAAGATTTAACTTTCCTCAGGATTTCACGAATCATACACCACAGCGTCTCCAATGACCGCAATCGCCTAGACAGACAGTTTGGCGATTCCGTTCGTCGTCACCGGAGAGTCACTGCCATGTCTTTTCATTGATTGATAAAAAGATACAACACTTCGCTACGACCTTTCGGTTCGTGCGGTATAGGAAAAATATGAAATTACAATATGCCGATCCGGCGGCTTACAATATGTTTTTTAGGGCCATAACTTTGTGTAGAAAAGGCATGAAGACCAGGTGTGGAGGTTAAAGAAGGCATTATATGGTTTAAAGCAAGCACCCCGTGCTTGGTATGAAAAGACACATGACTATCTGATTGCACATGTTGAGAACAGTCCAACTAAAAACACCTTATATGTTAAGTGTGCTAATGATGTGCTTCTGATCATTGTTCTGTATGTTGATGGCATGCTGCTCATTGGTCCTCATGAGAAGCATATTGCTGATTTTAAGGCTGATCTGCATGCCTCATTTGAGATGTCAAATTTGGGGCATTTGCATCATTATTTGAGCATCCTGTTTATGAAAGTTGATTGCGGAATAGCTCTATGGAAAACAAAATATATTGACACATTATTTTAGTGTTTTGGCCTTGACGACTACAAACCTATTGCCACTCCCGTGGAGACAAGCTTATGATTGAGTCTTCATGATGTTTGAGATGCATTTGATGTTGTTCTCTATCAGCAGCCTATTGGATGCTTGATTTATTTATGCATTACTCGGCCAAATATTCAGTTTGATGTCTCATAGATGAGCATGTTTATGCATTGCCCAGGAGTCAAGCATTCGCAGGCGGTTAAGCACATCTTTCACTACTTGAGCGGTACATGACTACTTGGATTGTCTTATCCCAAGGGGGGATCACTACCGCTAGGTTTACATGCTTTTTCTGACTCTGACTGGGTTGGTTGCTATGACACTCATGTGTCCACTAGTGACTTTTGCTTCATGCTTGGTAGCTCATGTATATCTTGGTTGAGCAAGAATCAGCCTTTTGTGGCCACTTCCAATTGTGAGGCTGAGTATAGGCATCCTTCATAGTGATTGATGAATGTGTGTGGCTAAGATGTCTTTTGGCTGATTTGGGTGTTGGTCAGTCTTCTGCCACCACCATTGTCACTGACAGTCAAAGTGCATTGGTAGTTGTGAGGAACCCTGTGTTCTATGCTCGCACTAAGCACATCGAGGTGCATTATCATTATGTCAGGGAGAGGTTCTCTACTAGAGAGACCAGCTTGGCATATATGCCCACACAGGAGAACATTGCACACCTTTTCATGAAGGCTCTACCTAGGTAGATTTTTGAAGCTTTCCAAAAAGCTTTGAGCTTACAAAAGCTTTCCGCAAAGCTTTGGGCTTACTTCCTTTTGTGGATTGATTCCACATAGCTTGGCACTTGCTTATACATGAGTGCTAGCTCCTTGTTCACCGCATCACTCCCAAGGGGGATTTGTTGATATACTTAGGCAGTGATGTGTGAACACACTAGGACAACCGGGGCACTTTTTTCCCTCTTTAGGAGGTTTTTCCCCCGGCTTGCATATATGCGTATTGCCCTAATGGGTTACTTATCTTTGTACATTCTAGTGGTAATATATTCAGTGTTGTGTATTGTGCTCCAAGATTTTTCTTCTTCTTCCTTGTGTTGTTTGCATGCTTCTGTAGACCTCGAACTCCAACAATATGACCAAAGAAATTTTAGACACAGGAGTAGAAGTAGGGATAGCTACTAAGGACATATGGGAAAAATGGAGAAAATGAGCCCTATGACCCACTCAAACGAAATTACAATTGGCCGATGGTCATGTCAAAAGACCTCTAGGAATTCTAGAAAAGGTCATCTTGACTACTTGCAAAGTTGAGTTTGAACACATGTTGGCTATTTGTCAGTTTGGCAAAGCAAGTAATTATGAGATGATCTTAGGATGACCCTTTATGAGACAGTTGAGAGTAGTGCAAGATTGGAGAAGAGATGCATTATACCTCAACATCAAGGTTCCACAACAAAAATAAATTTGCATAATTTTGCATATAGAGATGTGCCACCCTTGCAATGGAACCCCATCCATAAAGAAGAAGAAGATGTGTCCATTCATAGTGCAGGATCGAGTGACCAGTCTTGGATGAATGAAGATGCCCAGCTATAGATGTGTAAAGAAGTGAAGCAAGAAGAAGAGAGGCAACAAATATGGCCGGTGGGACACAAGAACTACAAAACCATAGATTACCCAACATACATGCCTTAAGTATTTCCAAATGAACCATTTGAACCACATGGATGGATGCAAATATTAGTCACATTAGGTGTTTGTGTGAATGAAGAGGTATTGATGATGAATGAGTGTGTAGATGAGAAAGGATATGATGTGAGTTTGTACATGGTAGTCCTCCAAGAAGTAGAAGAGGGGAATTGGTAGAAAAAGAATGAAAAGAGAACTATGAGATTATGGAATTTGATTTAGAGGAACAACACCTGAAAGAGATACAAAGTACTTTCTTGTACTTGTGTGTACTTTTTGTCCTAAATAGTTATCTAGAGTGTTTATTTTGTCTTATTCTTGTAACAAAAGATATTGTAATATCTATTTCAATCAAGACGAAAAGACCTTTATTGCAACATGTCTTTCTCCTTGTCCTCTATCCTTGTCCTCCCCCCAAAAAGTAGGAATTCACATACTCCATTTTGTACATACCGAACCTTTCTGAAAGGCCATTTGCATGAAAAGGAGTACACAAAAGAGATATTGGACAAACAATCCAACTAGTCCACCTAGCAAGAGAGTGGTAGTCTATGTGTATCATACTCAATACTCTCCTACTATGTTGCTTAAAATGAGAGAAGGTAGGAAACTCATAATGGGAAGTCACAGATCTGGAATGATCTTTCACTGGGATTAACCCTTAGTCTTTAGGCACAAACAGAGGACCTGAAGTTTTAAACACTTGGGTTGAAAATGGTTTTGGTAATCCAAACCAAATTTGAATAGGATGGGAAGTTGTCACTATGCCCAAGTTGCAAACTTTGATTTCATCTTCACTTACACTTATCTAAGCAGTTTGATTATCATGAGCATCACAATGGTTGATGGATGGTTGAATTGATTTGGGTATAATGATATTGGTAGTTAGGGAATCTACTTGGGGTTGCAGGTATGTGGTCGCAATGCAATACACATTAATGACATTGAGAGTGGTAAAATATTGGTTGGCTTTCAAGAATTTATGTTCCTCATATTCTTTGAGTTCATCTAGGAAATGGGTGGGTTTTACAAAATTTGGAGTGTGGAATTGCTGGCATTTATTGAGTTTGTCAAAGGTAATCATGATTTTGAGATTAGCTTGTGAAAAAGAAAATCAATTATTGGACCAATCTTTTACTCCTTTTGCTTGTTTTAGCCATGGGAACTCAATATATAAGTTGTAATCTATTTGTTATCTAGTGAGATCTAAAACCAAAAATTAATTTAAAGTGCCTCCATGCATAGTAACTGGAATATCTCTGATAATACTTGATGGTTGCACTTGGGATTGATCTGTTATGCAAACAATGAGGGGTGCTAGTTTCAAATTCTTCCAACTGAGCTAGTTACATATATTGAGAGTAGCAATATTGACACTAGATCCTCCATCAATAAGGACTTTGTTATTTTTTTGTTTGTATACTAGGATTTTATTAGTGGAACTTTGTGACCAATAAAACCAATCTCTGTATGCTAGAGATTGTTTATTGGAGCTAGAGAGATCTCAACCTCTAATTGTCTTAGGGTTTCTTGGTTCAAAATTGGACACAAAGATACTATCTTATCAAGAGGAATTTGAATAGGTACTTGCATTGTAGTATTGATCATTTATAAAACCAGTTCTTGCTTAATCCAGGGTCGTTTGATGTAGTCCATAATAATTTGTGGTTGGACTTTAGTGTCCTTCAGATATACTTTGAGGAGCCTTGGTAGAGTCTCAAATAGTGATGATAATGATGTCAAAATTATCTGCAATAGATTCCAAGGTTAATTCTAGGTTAACCAACTTCCAGTTTTGAGGACTACTTCTTGGTAGTTTGTCCATCTTTGTTGAGAATGTTCTTTGAGCTCAGCATCCTATGAGGAAATTGGGAAGCTCTAACCACTTTGTTGCTTTCATCCTAAATTCTTCTTACTCTTGTAATGAAGGACTTTATTTTTGTTCTTTCAATTGAACAATCTTGCATAATTGAGTCTATCTATGATGAATTCAAGTTTCAAATACTTAATTTTACCATATTCAAAGGAGGGGCATATCATTATCACGTTTGGTCAAAATCATGAGCGTGAGGAATATAGTTCAAATATGACTTTCTTCCAAACAAAAGTTGCACCACAGAGGTCGTTGATATTGTAATTGTTGATTGGGTAGATCTTCTATGTATCAGAAATCTTGATTCCCTTGGTTTTGATAATAGAAAATAAAAAAAGTGAGTGTTTTCCCCTGAGGTGGTGGATAAACATATCATTGGGGTCGATACAAAGAATTAGGGGTTGTGGAGTAAGGATATTGTTGGAAAGTAGTCTAGGGCTATGGGATACGAGGGTGGTGGGGTGGTAAGAAAGAAAAAATGGATGGATAAGGGGTATTGTAGTAATTAGCGCTTACTTTATGCATTGTTGAAGCCCAGGTTTGGATTATGTAATTATGAATATAGTTTTTCATAGTGTAATCAATAATTTCATAGATTGCACAATACATATGATTCAAGGCTCGAGAGCTACTCGTGTGCCCTGCATTTTGAAAATGAGTGCAATAAACCTACTTGAGAGGGTATGAAGGACCAAATCTTATGTTTTTTATTTGCCTCTCCATTAGATCCAAATATTATATCACCTCACTAGTTTCTTCCTTGGTTGTGGTTAATCCTCATTCAATTTTTAGATTCAAAGCAATGGTAATGACATCATCTAGAGAAATTTCTCCCATCCATGATGTCACAACCTTGTAGAGAAAGACCCTTGATAAAACAACTTGCAACTATGTCTAGTGGAGGTCAACTATCTACAAGAACAGGCTAAAATGCTCCAACATTCAACAGCATAAGTTTGTTTGGGTTGATGGGGCTGCTGCCTAAGATTTTGTAGTATATCATGTTGAAAATCAAGTCTCAACGATGCAAAAGAACTCATCCACAAGTTTCGGAAGTGGACCCATCAAAATGGAGGACCCAAATTTGTAGAATTAACTTAGGAGCTCCAAATTCAATCAAATTCAAACCTCATCAATTACCCACCAAAATGTGTGTTGGTGTAAATCACAAGCCTACACATTTGGCTTGGAAGACATCATGAAGACTTCATATGCATGAAGAACTATAGGAACATATGCTAGTGATTACTTACCACTTTACCTCATTGTAAAAGTCTAATTTGACTTTGAATCTTTTGTAATCACCTACCTAAGTGATTCGTGGAAAAGTAGATCACTTGATTGAGAGAATATCTCCAAACCTTTAGATGCTTGATCATAGGAAGCCAAAGATTTGAATTTGAATTCAAATCCTAAGTCCTTTCCTATAAAATTGGATGTGAAAAAGTCGCGGGTAGATCACTCCATTCCCGAGGCTCATTCTGTTGAGCTTGAGTGTGTGTAAGGACTACATCATAGCCTACACCTCTCGATACCATTTGACAATGCTAAACATGTCAATGGAATTGTACACAAGTGTTAATCAATAGATACATTTACATCATTCATCTTTATGTTCTCTGCTAGTCTACTCCAAAGTCTGTCAACTTGTCAAGGGCATATCTCAGTCACTACTACTCCAAATTCAGTGATTCAAAGCTTGTTGGATGGAGCTCAAAGTCATCTACATACGGAAAAAGTTTTTAAGTGATTTCATTCAGCCAATTCAGAGAAATCATCGTCGAGGTGCTCACTAGTCTATCTCTACTACAGTCCTAAAAAGTCGGGGGTATAGCTAATTTTGCTAAATCAATTTCTCTCGGTATAGTTTGTTATTTTACATCATTTCACTTGCAAATGATAGCTTACTAAGCTAATTGAATACCCCTAGGAGGAATTTTATCAATTGTTATTGTGCTCGTCACACTGAACAAAACATTGAGCAGGTGTCAAGACCAAAATAGAAGGTTTTCTTGACTTTGTGACCTCCAAAGTTATCTGTTTTGATTCAATCATTACACACTTCATTTCCAAAGGACATAGGCCAATTCTTGGAGTCATTGGAAAGCCAAGGGAGTCTACTAATCACGTCTGAAGCTAAAGAGGGCTGGCACAAAGTAGGTTTTAGCAGTACCTACTCAATCTCTTGGATCATCCATCCATCTTTCCCAACAGTGGTATCAGAGCAAATAAGGTAAAATGGGAGATGGTTTTCCTTCATTTATTGACGAATTGGACAGGAACAACTATCAAGCTTGGTCTCTAAGGATGAAGACCTACTTACAAGGAAGGAGTCTCTGTGGATATATCTCAAGAGATGAGGAATTGCCCTCATTCAAAGCAAGAGGTTTTCCAACCAAGGAGGAGCAAGAAAAACTCAACACATGGTGTGCAAGGGATGCATTGGCAAGGTCTTATTTACTCAACTCTATATCTGACTTTCTTTTACCTCATATCAGAAATTGTAAGACTTCCCAAGAGACTTGGGAAACCTTGTCATCATACTTTTCCTCAAATACAAGGGCTAGGAAAAATCAGTTGTAGATTGAATTCACAACACTAAGGAAGCAACCTAAGCAAGCTATTTCAGAATTTGTGACCAAGATCAAAGATGTTGCAGATCAGTTAGCAAGCCTATGAGAAGAGATTGAAGAGGAACAAATTGTAAGGCAGGTAATTAATGGAATCAAGGCTGATGACAAGTGGGAAAGCTTCACCACTGCAATGGATCTCTACATGGACATGCACACTCCAGATCTTACAACTCTCATGGGTCAACTATTCACACATGAAGCAAAGCTTACCAAGAGTGGAGATACTACCAAAGGTAACAACTCTTCTGCCCTATACACTGATAAGAAATCTAAGGATAAAGGCAAGAGTAAGAAGGTGGAAGATGAATGCTCTACCTCCCAAGCCAACTATGCAGGGAGAGGTAGATCTTCAAGAGGTAGGGGTAGAGGAGGTAAGAAAGGTAGGGGGAGACCCTATAACGCATCACCATGTAACATTTGTGGTTTGTCAAACCACACCATAGATGAGTGTTACACGAATTACAAAAATCAGAGAGGAAGAGGCTACCAAAGAGGTGGATACTCTCAGTCTAGAGGAAGGTTCAACCATCACCAAAGCCACAACAACAATTATAACAACAACTACAACAACAATTACAATGGCAACTACCAAGGAGGATTCAGAAACAGAAAGGACTACAACAACTACACAGAGGAGCAGGATGACTCTCTCTTGATCATGAACATGACTTCAAAGTCAAGTACAAATGATGATCACTTATTTTATATTGATTCACGGTGTTCAAATCATGTGGCTGGTAATGTGGCACTACTCTCTGATCTTGAGGAACCAAAAGGTAAACACCAAGTCCAAACAGGTGATGATACAAAGCATTCTCTAGTTAAAGTTGGTAATGTTAAAACTTTTGATGGTAATCAGAATTTGTTAAGCAGGGTACTCTATGTACCAACCATTACAAAGAACTTAATGAGTGTTGGTCAGATTGTGGAGAAAGGGTTGCAGGTAAGATTCAATCAGTATGGAGCATTTGTGGAGGACCCAAGACATGGATTCAAAAGGATAGCTAAAGGAGAAAAATCAGGTAGACTTTTCACTTTTGAGTTAGAAGAAACAAAGAATATTGCACTATACAGTTATAAGGATCAGACACTTTCAGAGCTTGAGATTTGGCACAAGAGATTAGGGCATATAGGAGAAAGGACCTTGAAGCAAATGTGTAGGGACCAATGTGTGCTTGGGATACCTAATGTATCCAAGCAACATATGATTTACAAGTGTGGTGCTTGTCAATTTGGTAAGTCTCACAGGTTACCCTTCTCCAAGAAAGGATATATGCATGAAGACTATCTAGAGCTTGTACACATAGATGTATGGGGACCTAGCAAAGACCCCTCAGTCTCAGGTTCAAGGTACTATGTGTCTTTTATTGATGACTATAGCAGATGGATTGTATTATACTTTATGAAGCACAAGGATGAGGTATTTAATTGTTTTAAGAAATATCTTGCATTAGTTGAAAATCAGACAGGAAGGAACTTGAAGAGGCTAAGGTCACATGGAGGAGGTGAGTACTTCTCCAATGAATTTGAGGACTTCTTGCAAGACCGAGGCATCAAAAGGGAAATAACCACAAGGTACTCTCCTGAACAGAATGGGGTAGCTGAAAGAAGAAATAGGTTAATTGTTGAGACAGCTAGATCTATGCTTAATGAGAAGAAATTACCTAACTATTTATGGGCAGAGAGTGTCTCTACTGCCACCTATCTCATAAATAGGTTACCATCAAAGTCACTTGATGGTATGACACCATATGAAGCATGGCATGGTAAGAGACCATCATTGGATCACTGCAAAATTTTTGGATGTGTAGCATATGTACACATTCCTTCACAGGTAAGAGGAAAGCTAGATCCAAAGGCTGAAAAATGTATTTTCATTGGGTATGATTTAAAATAAAAAGGTTACAGGTTTTATAACCCTACCAATAAGGGATTTATGGTAAGCAAAGATGTGATCTTTGATGAGAATGATTCTTGGTATGAGAATAAATGCAAGAAGGTCAAACTACCCTATGATTTGGAAGAGGAATTTCCAAAACTTACAAAGGAGGAACCAACTCAGGAAGAAGTCTCAAGTTCAGATGATGAAGATACAATCAACCTTGAAGAGTTCAAGGCATGGAAGTCCAAAGGCAAAATGAAGATGAAGAAGCTTGAGGACATACCAGAATCTTCAACTCAATCAATCAGAAGGTCTAAAAGAGAGAGCAAAAAACCTATCAGATATGGGTATGATACATCTCTTGTTACTAAACATTGAGTTTATCTTGCAAAGGATTTGTCAAATGAAGAACCATGTTCATATGAAGAAGCAATCACCAAATCAGAATGGAAAGAAGCCATGGATGAGGAGATTGAAGCACTCAAGGAGAGTGATACATGGGAGTTAGTACCCAAGAAGGACTCCATGAAGGTAATAGGATCCAGATGGATCTATAAATTGAAAAGAAATTATGATGGCACAATTAACAGGTACAAGGCCAGATTAGTAGCCAAGGGTTTTGCACAAACCCAAGGCATTGACTATGAAGAGACATTTTCTCCTGTGGCCAAGATGCCAACAATTAGAGTGTTGGTTAGTGTGGCTGCATCAAAGAATTGGAACATGTACCAATTGGATGTCAAGAATGCTTTCTTGAATGGATGGATTTCAGAAGAGGTTTATATGTCACAACCTCCTGGCTATGAAGACCCTAAGAAGGTAACTTGTGTTTGCAAATTAAAGAAGGCTTTATATGGATTGAAGCAGGCACCTAGGGCATGTAATTATAGGCTAACTACATACCTCCAAGACCAAGGTTTTGTCATGAGTAAGGCTGACACTTCTCTGTTTATTAAGAGAAGTAATTCAGAGGTAATCTATCTTTGTGATTATGTTGATGACATCATCATTACAGGCAATGATGTCAATGGAATCCGAAGCATCAAAAGCCAGATGATGAAGGAATTCAAGATCAATGATCTTGGACTATTGAAGTATTTTTTGGGACTTGAATTAGTTTACACTAATTCAGGAATATACATTACTCAAAAGAAGTATGTGCAGGACATGTTGAAGAAATTTCACTTGCAAGATGCTAAAGCAGCTAGTACTCCAATGGAGGTGAACTTAAAGCTAAGTGCCGATGAAGGTGATGAAGTCCAAGACATTACAGGTTATCAAAGTATGGTGGGTAGCTTGAACTATGCTACTCTAACCAGAATTGACATTGCATATGGAGTTAGTGTGCTAAGTCAATTTATGCACAAGACAAGGATACCTCACTTAGAGGCTGCCAAAAGAATCTTGAAGTATCTCAAGGGTACACAGAACCATGGTTTGTACTTTCCTTACACTTCAGATATTGATATAAAAGTTTATTCAGATGCAGATTGGGCAGGATGCAAGGATGATAGGAGAAGCACTTCTGGATACATTTCTTTTGCAGGTGACAAACCAATTTCATGGTCTGCAAAGAAGCAACCAACTGTTGCATTGTCTTCTACAGAAGTAGAGTATAGAGGGCTAGCTAATGCCACTCAAGAAGCAATTTGGATTAAGCTTTTGTATTCAGAATTAGGCTTATATACTAGGCCTCCAATTATCTTTGGAGATAATACAAGTTCTCTTCACCTTGCAGCTAATCCTATCTATCATGCCAGGACCAAACACATAGAAGTTCATTATCATTATGTAGGGACATTCAGCTGACCTATGTGTCAACCAACATGCAATGTGCAGATTTGTTGACTAAAGCTTTAGATGGGACCAAACTTTGCAGGTTCAAATCTATGATTGGATTGCAGGATATACTTGAAGATTGAAGATGAAGACTTAAGCCAAAATTTTTGGCTTGAGGGGGAGCTGTTGGTGTAAATCACAAGCCTACACATTTGGCTTGGAGGACATCATGAAGAGTTCATATGCATGAAGAACCATAGGAACATATGCTAGTGATTACTTACCACTTTACCTCATTGTAAAAGTCTAATTTGACTTTGAATCTTTTGTAATCACCTACCTAAGTGATTTGTGGAAACATAGATCACTTGATTGAGAGAATATCTCCAAACTTTTAGATGCTTGATCATAGGAAGCCAAAGATTTGAATTTGAATTCAAATCCTAAGTCATTTCCTATAAAATTGGATGTGAAAAAGTCACGGGTAGATCACTCCATTCCCGAGGCTCATTCTGTTGAGCTTGAGTGTGTGTAAGGACTACATCATAGCCTACACCTCTCTATACCATTTGAAAATGCTAAACATGTCAATGGAATTGTACACAAGTGTTAATCAATAGATACATTTACATCATTCATCTTTATGTTCTCTGCTAGTCTACTCCAAAGTCTGTCAACTTGTCAAGGGCATATCTCAGTCACTACTACTCCAAATTCAGTGATTCAAAGCTTTTTTGATTTAGCTCAAAGTCATCTATATACTGACAAAGTTTGAAGTGATTTCATTCAGCCAATTCAGAGAAATCGTCGTCGAGGTGCTCACTGGTCTATCTCTACTACAGTCCTAAAAAGTCGGGGGTATATCTAATTTTGGTAAATCAATTTCTCTGAGTATAGTTTGTTATTTTACATCATTCCACTTGAAAATGGTAGCTTACTAAGCTAATTGAATAGCCCTAGGAGGAATTTTATCAATTGTTATTGTGCTGGTCACACTGAACAAAACATGGAGCAAGTGTCAAGACCAAAATAGAAGGTTTTCCTGACTTTGTGACTTCCAAAGTTATCTGTTTTGATTCAATCATTACACACTTCATTTCCAAAGGACATAGGCCAATTCTTGGTGTCATTGGAAAGCCAAGGGAGTCTACTAATCAAGTTTGAAGCTAAAGAGGGCTGGTACAAAGCAGGTTTTAGCAGTACCTACTCAATCTCTTGGATCATCCATCCATCTTTCCCAACAATGTGCACCTACACTAATTGGTGGGTGGTTAGCTAGATTGTAGGAAAAGTAAAAGTTCTATATAAGCACATATTGCCTTTTTTACTTGAGTTATATGCATTCCACGAGTTTCCCACTTACTTTAGTGAATTCCTAAACTCCATCAAGCAGCCCGCTTGCTTTCTTATCTCATTTTCTCATGATTTTGATCCTCTCTATCTAGAGGTGTAGTAAGGCTTTCACAAATCTTTTTGTACCAAAATTCAGAGCATCATTTTCTCTCTCATTATACTCACTTTTATTAAGTTCAACCTTCATTTGGTCTCTCATATAGTTCCCCAAAGTGCGACAAAGTTTCAACTTCTTTTACAAAGTGAGTTGTGAGGAATTGCCCAATTTATTAAGCTATATCTCTTCACATAGGCAATGAGTGTTGCAAAGAGATCATCTATCTTGCAATGGATAGTTCTCCCATTTGAACCATCCATTTGACATGATTCAAATCTTCTTAGATAGATTTCAAGTTCGAGATTAATTTTGCAAAGTTTTATTGTAATTCTATGTACAAGTAGAGAGAACATTCTAGAAGAGTGAGCATATATCACTTTTTGTGGACTTAGTGGAGGGCAACCCTCTTCCATTATTGCATTGGGGTGTTAGAATCAGTCCCCATCAGTTGTAGGAGAGGAGTTTTGAGGCTTGGATACATCAATGGACATCATATTTAACACGTAGATGGATAAAAACAACTCATGGAAGCACACAAAGGACTTATCAAAGCAAGAAGACACGAAAGGGGAGCTACATCAATCAACGCCTTAACTAGTCAAAGGTTAGTAAGGGAGAAGCTATCAAAAGGTAACGTCCACATTTTTTAAAGTGTACAAGCACTTGAGGAGAAGCTAGAGGAGCAGCTTAGAGCTCAATATGGCCAAGTATAGTGCACAAATAGAGAATTTAGAAAAAGGCAACTATCAACCATGGAAATTTAGAGTTAGCAACTACCTTATGGGCAAAGGATTGTGGGGATTAATGTGTGGCACAGAGACAAGGCCTCATGTACATGATCCACCACTTGAACGAGAGGTCAAGGTTATTAATTAATGGATAGAAAGGGATATAAGAGTCATATTCATTCTATCCTAACACATAAGCAAAAGCATGATAGACCATATACAAGGCTTGGACACATCCAAAAAGGTTTGGGAGACCTTGGAGAGATTGTACTCCTCATTGACCAAGGAAAGGAATTTTCTTCTCAAGAATGAGCTAAATAATCTTAGGAAAGCACCAAGAACTAACATTAATGAATACACTTTGAAGGTTAAAGAACTTGTAGATGTCCCTAGGCTCAATCAGGAACCAAATCAAAGATGAAGATCTTATCATGCACACTCTAAATGTCCTGAGAGAGAATGAATGATGGAAACCATTCACCATATCGGTGTATGTGAGGGATTCCCTACCATAATTTGATAAATTATTCACATTGATGGTGACCAAGGAGATGAACAAGGGAATTTCACAACCATAGGGAAACCAAGCCCAATTTTTCTATGCAAATAGCAGCAAAGGCAAAAGAGGTGGACAAAACTCCCAAGGTAGATGGAGAGGAAGGCCAAACTCAAGCTCAAGCAACCAAGAAGGCTCAAACCAAAGCTATGGATCAAGAGGAAGAGGAAGGAGTAGAAGAAGAATGATAGAACTTGAGGAAGCTTGAGGGAGGTACAAAAATGAGGTGCTAAGTGATGAAGATTGGTCTAGCCAACCAGCACAAGATCATGTCATGGGAAAGGAGATAAGGAAGAGAGATCACACACACACTCACAATCAAAGAGGATCACACACACAGATTGATGCTTGGAAGAATGATCTTCTTCTTCTTCTTCTTCTATTACATAAAAGGAATATACAAGAATGACCTAAAACAACAATACAACTAGTTCAATATATAAAGAACACTACATAAGGAAAATCCTAATATATGCAAATGAGTGAGTTGGCAAGAAACGAATGTTCCATCACTCTCAGTAGATAAATCTATTAAAGCTCAATGAAGTATCCCTGACATATACTGCCGTGAACACTATACATGTCAAAGAAATGAAAAAGTGCTATGTGTCATCTTGGATCATCACATGTTGAGCTCGATATCTCAACACTCCCCTTCAAGCTCAACATCATGTCCTCTAATCTAAGAATCTTTTAAAACTTCTTCAGCTTCTCTACTCCAAGTGCTTTAGTAAAAGTATTAGCAACCTCCTCATCTGTCCTCACATAACCAAGATCAATATCACCTGCTTATACCTTCTCTATGATGAAATGATAATGTGCTTTGATATGCTTTGTTCTAGCATGAATATTTGGATTTCTTGCTAGTTGAATGCTATTAGGATTATCATAAGATTATCACAATAGATGATGATTGACATTTTCACTTCCACACCTAAATCAAAAAGTAGCATCTCTAACCATGATGCTTCACATGCTTCCATTGCAGCACCTCAATACTCAGCCTCTATACTCCACAAAGCAACAGTAGACTGCTTCTTGCTACCCCATGTAATAGCTTCACTCCGGAGTGAAATACAAATGCACTAGTACATCTTCTAGCTTGAATACTACCAACCCAATCTGCATTGGTGTATCCATGAACCTACAAATCTACAAGAGCTTCATAAAACAATGCACAATCCAAAGTAGCACTCACAATATATCAAACTTCCTATAATTTTCCTATACATAGTATCATTTTCCAATGCTTCACTTGATCTAGTATCCAACTTCAAATTTTGATCTAATGGCATAAAAATGGCTTACAATCAGCCATACCATACTTTTGCAGCATACTCAAGGCATATTGCCTCTGTGACATCCATGTACCTGTTTCTACATGTATACACTCAATGCCCAAGAAATAGTGCAACACACCAAGATCTTTCATGTCAAATTCCTGCATAAGGAGTTGATTTACCTCTCTAATGCTTGCTTCATTGTCACCTCCTATAATCAAGTTATCAACATAAATAGCCACAATTGTGATGCCATCAACACCCTTCCTTGCATATAATGAATGATCTACAGCACACATAGAAAATCCAATGGTGGTTAAGCAATCAGCAATCCTTGCATGCCAAGCACGAGGGGCTTGTTTAAGTCCATAAAAAGCCTTTCGCAACTTGCAAACATATTCTGGGTTCTTTGAACCTTCATATTCTTGTGGTTGGTCCATAAAAAGCCTTTTGCAACTTGCAAACTATTCTAGGGTTCTTTGAATCTTCATATACTTCTTCTTATAACTCACCATGCAGGAAAGCATTCTTCATATCCATCTAATGCAAAGTCCATCCTTTTGTTGTAGCTAATGTAACAACTCTTCTAACAGTAGACATATGTTTGTGCATATCCTTTTGATACCAATCATGCTTCATACTTGCTTATGCTACAATCAACATTGTGCTTTACCTTGTAAACCCACTTGCAACCTATCGGTTTCTTTGCATGTGGCAATGGAACTAACTTCAATGTATTATTTCCATAAAATGAAGGCATCTCCTCATCCATAGTTTTTTTTCAACCTGCATTTCCAATTGCATCTTCAAAACAAGAAGGTTCAACATCTTGTATTACTGTAGCTCAAGCGTAAGCACCACCTCCTTTACTTGTCAATCTGCGGAGATGTGAGGACCATTATGAAGACCACGAGCAAGTGAAGGCACAAGTGCGTGAGTGAAAGCACACAAACATGCACACACATACACACACACGCGCACAAAGTAGGATCAAAGAGAGGAACAATGGAAAGCTTAGATTGCAAAAGAGTTCTCTTACAAAGCTCTATTCTCTAACAAGCTAACCCCAAAAATGAGCTCTCTAGCTCTTTTTATAGTTTTTTGACTAGTTTTGGCCCTGTCCAAACCTAGTGTCCGGCCTAGATAAAAATTAGGTTCTAGGGCTTATTTGAAGGCTCAAACGGAGTCTAAAAATTATGAAAATTGGTAGGATGATACTTATAATGCTCCTCAAGCTTGAGGACTCCTCGGCTTGCACAAAATGGAGCTACAAAAATAGAAAATGGTATTTACAATGGTTTTAGTGATAGAAATCACTATTTCCGTAGGGGGTTCTTCTGAAAAGTTGACATGTACTTCTTGGAGCTCCCTACTTGCTCCTTCTTCTTGTGTGTCCACCTCTTTGATGTGCTTCCATGCTTTGCCCTTGACCTTGAGCTTCAACACTCCCCCCCCTCTCGAGTCTGTCGTCCCTGACAGACCCTTGTTGTAGTGGTTGTTCCAAGTAGTGCCTTGAGAGGGAGTGTCCCTTCTGTATGAACAACAGTCGTCTGACTTCCAGATGTGGCAGGGTTGGTTGTCTGGTTCCGCATCTATCACTGTGAGTCTTTGTAAGTTGTAGTCTCTTGGTATGTGCTCCTTTCTTGGATTCCAGCATGACTGCGTCATTGTGAGCTTTCAAAAATCACGAGTTGCTCAAAAGAGGTTGTCAAGATCGAGTTGGAGCAACTACTAGCTTCGAATTGCTTCCTAGGTATGGATGTTGCCCCCAGGATGTCCTCTAGCGCTTCTAAAAATGATGTTCAGAGTAGTCATGCCAAGTACTCACAACCCATAGTGAATGATGGGTAAGTGTGTCAGTGCATGGGTTGAAAAAATTATGTGCCTTGTGCACGGCCTTGTAATGTAGCCCTATGCATGCTTACTTGGAAAATGCATTGGAAGAAGTATGGTGCAAAAATTTGGGTTCTTGAGCTAAGTGCTCAAGGGTATGCTGATGAAGAGGTTTCCTACTCTATCATGGTTATAATGTGGCCCAAGTAGGAGATTCTTACCATAGTGAAAGGTCAGTCCATGCGGATCTCTTCGTGTTGTACACCTGTCATTGTGATGGACCATTGGTTGGTCTATCATTGTCAATGAATGCCCTGGTTGATGGTCCATAGATGGGATATTCTTCGAGCACCTGGTCCTGTTCCCTCTCTTCAAAGCAGCATTTTCCAAATACCGAGAATTAAATTTCTTTATATTCCTTCAAGCTCTTCCCTCCTACCATGGTAAGGGGAAACAATAGTTGTCGATGCCCTATTCTTGCCAAGTGCTTGACATTTACCCTGCTAGCCGAGACATACTTCTATCCAATCCCAGTAATCAATGGTTGCACCTTCAACTAAGCATGACTCATTCATGTTCCATGAGCCAAACTGGAAACAAGCTCTTTCTGTCCATTTTTTTTTTTTTTTTAATACCATGTCACAAGCAAGAAGGCAGATGTTAGTATTAGAAAACATAGTTGACATATGTCAATGTGCTCTTGTGCATGGGACTCTCAAATGTGTCTATGCACAGCCATGTAATGTGGCCCTATAATAATGCATACTTTGGGAATGCATGACCTCAATGGTGCATAAGACAGGGTTGTGCAAGGAGCACATGGTTGTCGCTCGTCGAGGCTTTTGATGTTATTTGTAGATATTGATGCCATCTTTGTTGGAGGTATCCATTGTATCTCGAGATGACAACTGATCATTCCTCCTTATAGGGATCCATTTGAGAACGGTCTGCAACTAGGTAGAGATCACCTTTGGCCGCTTCATGCTTGAATGATTTCGTGAGGGTTTGATCCATCGTGGTTGGCTCTTTATTTTGGTGGATGCTATCGGTACTTTCGTCTTCCAAACCCATATCCTTGCAGAAGAGGTTCTTTGATCTTTATTGGAGCTCTGTGCTTGATTCAGTCCTTTACCTCGCCTTGGTGTCTTTGTTGTGCAGGTTGTTGCCTTGAAGTCCCCCCTTGGATTTTTTCTGAGCTTAGGCTTGATTGCTTGGGATCCTTGGATTGGAAGTGGTCTTTCTTGAGGATAAGTCATGGTAGGCCTAGACCATAGATTTTGAAGTCTAGTGTGAGGGGACTGATTTTGTGCAAGGGCTTTCTTTGATACCCATATCATAGTGCGATTTGGTTGGGCTCTAAGTAATTTCTTGGCCACCCAAATTTGCTTGACATTACCAAGAAAATGTGATTTTTGTTTCTTAATGTAAGGGTCTTTTGGGCCTTCTATGTGAGTTTTTTGAGAAAACTCATCTTTACATGGGGAATGCAACAAAGGTTGGTTTTCTATACATTCATCAGACTTATGCAAGGGGTCAATGGGTAGTGTTGTTGGAGATTGATCTAGAGATTCATCGATACATTTGTTCGTATTACACATTGAATCTCTAGATGTACAAATGGGTGATGCATTGCCATGATTGACCATCAATTTGACATTATTCTCCACATCAATGATACCTGGTATTTCTTGATCATCTCCTTCTTGATCATATGAGTGTAGATCATCCCTGCTTATGATTTCATGAGGGGAATCCAAACTTACAGGAAGAGAGGGTCCTTCCACATCCCCCAAACACTTGGAGTCCTCCATTTCTCCATTCTCTAAGGTTTCCTGTGATTTACTCAAAGAAGGATTAGATTCAAAAACATGAGTAGAAAGAAAAAAATTTTCATGAAAAGTACAATCTTTGAAAAGATGATTTTGCCCCCAATTATCATAAGGTGGATAGTCATTAGGATTTTCCATAGACATATATGTAGAAGCACGGATAATAGGTGGAAAAGGCACCTCAAATTCTTGATGATTTTGTGTAATGAACCTTTGGGTGCCAATGATTAAGTCTTCATCTATACAATCCATGACAAAGAATGTTTCCAAAAATTGCAGATCATCCACCATAACAGGCAACACAACTTTACCCATGCATTCATAATGTTCCCCATCCATGAGGATAGAAGGATGAGTTGTTGGTTGAATGTTCTCAAAGATAATGGTCACTAGGTCAATATGAATTAAATTCCACTCACAATTAGGATTGATATAAACACCCAGCCTTCTATGGTCATATCCTATTCTGATATCCACAAAAGTATTATCATATTCTCTTGTTGCAAATAAGGATCCAACCCCCTTAGACATTTCCCCCGTTTCCTTGACTCCTTGCAATTTTTCTCTAGATGTTTCACCTTTATGTGATATTATCTCATGTATTTCATGTTTATCCCCCTCCTTTTTTTCAATCTTAGCCCCTTTTCTTCTATCTTTTGCTTTTTTCTTTCCCATGACACAATTTTCTCCCCCTTTGTATTGCTCAAAAATCCTTGGGAGCCCCCCTGGTTTCCTAGTCCCACTTGATGCCCAACTTCAAATTATCCTATCTGAAAATCAACACATTATTCTTATAAAAAACATTTGAGGTCATGTAGGATTCGAAACGAGCTTTCCAACGAGCTATAGAGCTCAAAAAATGGACTTTGGATGAAAAAGTTATGTCAAATCAGGCTCTTGGGGGTCAAAACAGGCAAACAGGACCTTTTGGAGAAAATCGCGATTTTGTGAAATCAAGAGAATCGCGATTTTGTAATCTTCAAGAGAATCGCGTCAAGAGAATCGCGATTGTGTGAAGTCAGAGAATCGCAATTGAGTACCTTGAGAACCGTGTTTTCACAAAATCAAGTTTTGGCTGAAAATCGTGATTTGTGAGAATCGCGACTATGAGCACAGAATCATGTTTTTGAAAATCGCGATTTTGAGCACAGAATCGTGTTTTTAGAGAATCGCGATTTTGTCTCAAAGAATCGTGATTCACAAAATCGTATTTTCACAGAATCGTCTTTTCACAAAATCGTGTTTTTGCTAAAAAACGTGATTTGTAAGAATCGCAATTTTGAGCACAGAATCGTGATTTTAAAAATCGTGATTTTGAGCACAGAATCGTGTTTTTTTGAAAATCGCGATGTTGAGCATAGAATCGTGTTTTTGAAAATCGTGAATTTGAGCACAGAATCGTGTTTTTGAAAATCGTGATGTTGAGCACAGAATCATGTTTTTTTTGAAAATCGCGATTTTGAGCCTTGAGAATCGTGTTTTCACAAAATCGTGTTTTTCACAAAATCGTGTTTTTGGCTGAAAATCGTGATTTATGAAAATCGCGATTTTGAGCACAGAATCGTGTTTTTGAAAATCACGATTTTGAGCACAGAATCGTGTTTTTAGAGAATCGCGATTTTGAGCAAAAAATCGTGTTTTCACAGAATCGCCTTTTTCACAAAATCGTGATTTTACTGAAAATTGTGATTGGTGAGACTCGCAATTTTGAGCAGAGAATCGTGTTTTCACAAAATCGTGTTTTTCACAAAATCGTGGTTCTCAGAATCGTGTTTTTTGACATGAAAATCGCGATTTTGTCTCAGAGAATCGTGTTTTCACAAAATCGTGTTTTAGAGAATCGTGTTCTCACAGAATCGTGTTTTTGGTTGAAAATCGTGATTTGTGAGAATCGCGATTTTGAGCACAACCACAGAATCATGATTCTGAGAATGACCACAGAATCGTGATTCTTTCCGCAAGCTTTTAGGCGGGAAACAGAAAATCGTGATTTTCAAAAAAATTTGAATTTTCACAGAATCGCGATTTTCATCACAGAATCGCGTTTTTTTGGCGGGAACTTCAAATTTTTGAGCATCGAGCAATGGCGAGCTCCGTATGTGCAGAAAATCATGAAAAAACACAGCGCTTGCACTCGCTTGCACTTCCTAACTCCTCCTCGCACAATAATGCATGAAAAATGGTATGAAAATGGTGAAAATGCACTAAAAAACAAGAAATTTCTATGAAGAAGAAGATGGAAGGAGATGGAGATGGTGATGATGATGAAGATGAAGAAGAAAAATCAGAAAATGAACAAAAATGACAGTTTTTTTACCTTCCAACATCGCAAATCTACGATCTTACCATCACAACGCTCGTCCTCGAAGCTCTCTCCCCGGCGACGGCGCCAAAATTTGGTGTGTGGTTTATACCTGCTTATGCTACCATCAGCATTATGCTTCACCTTGTAAACCCATTTGTAGCCTATGGGGTTCTTTCCTTGCAGCAATGGAACCAGCTTCCATGTATCATTTCCATAAAGTGCAGCCATCTCCTCATCCATAGCTTTTCCCCAATTTGCATCTTCAAAACAAGAAGGTTCAGCATCTTGTATTACCTTTTTCATGTAGGCACAATGACGAGCCATGTAACTATCATATGTTAATCGTTGTACAGAATTCCGCATCCTCCCAAATCTTCTTGGTCCTAGGTCACTTCTCATTGTATCATCTGCATATGCCTTTCTAACTCCTGGAGTCTTTATAGAGGTCAATCCAAGTTCCTCATCAAGACTCTTTTCTGAACCACTTGAATCTCCGTCAATGTCTTCAAAACCTGCACATGTTTTATGACCAGCAGAAAGCTTTTCTTTACCTTTCTTGGATGTATTTGATGAATTTGCTGGACTGAAATTTCCACGCAATCTTCCACTCCATGGATTTGAGTTGGAACTATTTCTTGGTGATGCATCCAGTCCATTCAAAACTTGAGATTCTGCGTTTGATTTTTCAGCATTTTCTTTGTCATTTGGTTCAAGATTTAGTCCTTCTTTGGCATGTGCATACAAGCTTGACATTTCATCAAATTCCACATCTATGCTCACCTTCACATGTTGTGTGAGTGAGTTATTACATTTATATCCTTTTTGCTCAAGGGAGTATCCAATGAAGACACACTTTTCCGCTTTTGGATCAAGCTTCATCCTCAATTCATTTGGGACATGTACATATGCAATACAACCAAAAACTTTCAGATGTGATAAGTTTGGCTTTTTACCTGTAAACTTCTCTTCAGGTGTAACTTGATGTACAGCAGCAGTTGTAGTTCTGTTCATGATGTATACAGTAGTATGCAAAACTTCTGCCGAATAACAATGAGGCATATTCTTCACATCCATCAAGGCTCTTGCTATTTCTGCAATACATCTATTTTTGTGTTCAGCAACACCATTCTATTGTGGTGTGTATGTGCATGAAAATTGACGCTCAATTCCATGATTTTTGAGAAAACTGCTCAACTCATTTGACATGTATTCACCTCCTCCATCATATCTTAATGTGTGAATGTACTTCCCTGTGTGCTTTTCCACCATAGCTTTAAAATTTTGGAAGTGAGTGAACACCTCGCTCTTCTCTTCCATGAAATATACCCATACTTTGCGTGTATGGTCATCAATGAAAGTAACATAAAACCTGCAACTGCCCATAGATGTGGTCTTTGTTGGACCCCAAACATCTGTATGTACTACTTCTAGTACATTCTCACTAACATGCTTATCATGTGGAAATGATGCTCTTAACTGTTTACCAAATTGACATGCTGCACATGCCTTTTGCATTTCTGCAACTTTGAAATTTGGTAGTCCATGGACAATCTCCTTTGACTGCATCAATTTCAGCCTTTGCAAGTTTGCATGTCCAATCTGTTTGTGCCACATCTCTATATCTGCAATAACTCCTGCACCTTTTGCAAACATGGCTGCATTCATTTCAGGAATCTTTATATTTAAGGTGAACATCCTACCCACTTTGTTTCCTTTGGCAACCAATCGTCCATCTTGCTTGTACTCTTCTACATATAATCCATCAGCATTGAACCTGACTTGTAATCCCTGGTCAACCATTCGTCCAACAGAAACCAGATTCTTTGATACATTTGGAACATGTAGCACATCAACAAGATGTTTTACCTTTTCATCCTCCATCGATAGTGCTATGTTTCATGTATGCTCAATAGGATGTGATGTGTCATCACCTGTTTCAACATATCCAGAAACTAGCATTTTTTGCAAAGTACTAAACCATTCCGCATAGCTGGTCATGTGATTTGAAGCACCTGAATCAACATACCAGACATTATCATTTGGTTTTGAAACACCAGGAGACATCGTATTCATTATGTGATGTTGAACCATGAACAGCTTCTCAGAATCATCTGCACTTGTGGATGCATAGTTGTTTTGTTGCCTTCTGTTATTTTGATTCTTCAACCTACAATCACGTTCAAAGTGTCCAGGTTTACCACAATTCCAGATCCTTTATTATCATTACCTGAATCATTTCTTTGGAAATTTCTGCGACCTCTTTGGCTCCCCCTGCCTCGAAACTCTCCTCTTCCTCCTGCATGATTCTGTTGTTGACCTTGGTCTTGGTTGTTGTTTCTTCTTCCACTTCCGAAACCTCTACCTTTGCCTCTTCCTCTGCCAGAGTAGAATACTGGCTCAGAACTCGGCTTTCCTTGGGAGTTTGAATCCTGACCAAGATTCTTTTCTTCAATAATTAGCATAGATACCAAATCAATAAAATTTGGAATATTTTCCCTACTCTGTATAGAAGTTCTGAACTGCTTGTATGCAGCTCCTAAATCACGAAGGCATACTTCCACCTTATCATCATCATCTACATTCACTCCAATAGATGCAAGTGACTCACATATGCTTTTGATTTTCAGGGTATAGTCACTTACCGACATACTCTTTTTCTCCAAGGTATGCAGCTCGTTCTTGAGTTGCAATTCTACTCTCTCTATCGTTGAGCGTAGCAACCAAAAGGCCTTCTACTCTTCTCCCTATCTCTCTCTCTCTCTCTCTCTCTCTCTCTCTCTCTCTCTCCCCTCCCTCTCTCTCCCCCTCCCTCTCTCTTTCTCTCGATCATTGAGCGTAGCAGTCGAAAGGCCTTCTACTCTCCTCTCTCTCTCTCTCTCTCTCTCTCTCTTTCTCTCTCTCTCTATCATTGAGCATAGTAGTCGAAAGGCCTTCTACTCCTCCTTCTCTCTCTCTCTCTCTCTCTCTCTCTCTCTCTCTCTCTCTCTCTCTCTCTCTCTCTCTCTCTCTCTCTCTCTCTCTCTCTCTCTCTCTCTCTCTCTCTCTCTCTCTCTCTCTCTCTCTCTCTCTCTCTCTCTCTTTCTTTCTTTCTTTCTCTCCCCCCTATCGTGAGCATAGCCGCCAAGAGCACAGCCACCAGGAACCGTAGGGAAGAGTCATCTCTCTCTCTCTCTCTCTCTCTCTCTCTCTCTCTCTCTCTCTCTCTCTCTCTCTCTCTCTCTCTCTCTCTCTCTCTCTCTCTCTCTCTCTCTCTCTCTCTCTCTCTCTTTCCCTCTCTGATATGCCAATAGTAGTGCGCTTCCAATTCTCTCTCCGACTTATTCTCTATGCTTTGACGCTTGTAGCACCTGAAAAGGGAAGGGAAGAAGACGAAAAAGCCTCTCTCTCTCTCACTCCCTCTCTCTCTCTCTCGGATCCTGTTGTGTGCATTGACCTCTACCCAGCCATCAGAACCTATGTCTTTCTCTCCATTGCACTATTGATTCTACTTCTCTAGACTCGAGCACTATTCTCTATTAGATATGCTCAATGCCTCACCCTTATGTAGCACCACTATTGTTCCATAACACTCTATTTGTAAGGCCCCCATTATGAGGAGAAGCCATGTGAGAGTGTTGGACATTGATAGGTTCCTGACTTTGAGGTCAAATGAGGTCTAATGTAGACCGTAGATGGATAGTTAGGAAGGTTACGTCTAAACCATTGGATTTGGGATTGATCCAATGTGAGGATCAACCTAAATCAAGGACTAGAAACAAAAGTAGCTCTCTTAACTTGGGAAAGGGTCTATTTGATATGGGCCATTGGATCTAGACTTGATCCTAAGTGTGGATTAAACAAGATCAAGGGTTACAAACAAATGGTTGTTGATCCTACCTTTCTACCATTGGATTTACCCCATAGATCAATGGTGGAGATTATTTTGGGCATGGATCAAACTACCACGACCCTAGAACATGGGTAGGCCGACTTAGGCTTGGAGAACCTTATAAGCATGGTCTCCATCCCATGTAGAATCATCATTTTGTGGCATTTGGAACCATTAGGGTATCCACCTTAGTACCCATTGTGTTGGCCTATAGCCCTTCACCTAGCTTCTATCTACATCACCATCTAAGCGCCATATAGGGAGTGCATAGGTGGATATAACCATCTATATATTGTTTAGTGTTTGAGTTCCATTGTATTAGAGTTATGATTTTGAGTTGAATTGAGTTGAGTTCATCGTCTAATCATCTTGAGTCCACTTTCCATTATAGTCAAATCTCTTGTGTTATTCCCATGAATAACCTCTCTTTCTCTCTAACCTTGATCCTATATATGTGTTGTGGTAACTCCCACATGGTATTATAGTTACACCATTAGCCCACCACTCAATCATTATTCATTCAATTTTCCTTTTTCTTACATGGTATCAGAGCTTAGGAAGGTATAGAAGACTGTAGAGGTTGTGGAGGCCAAGGAATCAACTCTAGCATTTGTGGAAGGAATGCTTCAACACTCAAGCTTGTAAGAGGTAAATGCTTCAACTCCAAAGTTTGTGGGAGGGAAAGGCTTATACATTGAAGTTCTTGGGAGGCAAAGGCTTCAACGCTATAGCTTGTGGGAGGCAAAGGATTCGACGCTAGAGTTATTGGGAGGCAAAGGCTTCAAGGCATCAAGTTCATGGAACACAAAGGCTTCAACACTATGGAGGTGTTAGCATCTAGGAATGGAAGTGGAAGTGGAGTTGGTGCAATGGATTTGGAAATGCAAACACTATGGGTTCATCCACTGACCTTCAGTGAAGGCAAGTTAGATGGTACAAATTATTTTCTTTGGAAGTTCAAGATTACAGTTATTCTTGATTCTTATGATCTTTTGGAGATGGTGATGGGAAGTGAGCAAGAGCCACAACCCACCTTTGACCTATTGGATCCGATTATGGTGATTCTCCCATATGCAAAGCTTCTACAAGCTTGGAAGACAAGGAATGCAAATGCACTATACTATATAGTGAACAATTGTGTGGACTCCATTCTACCTCTTATTCAACATACATCCAAGGCAAGTGAGGCATGGAGTATATTGAGGAGTCACTTTGAGGTAAGAAACCAAACATGCATTCAACATTTAGAAAGCCAATTGGAAGTAGAGAAGTTTTCAAAAGGAGAGAAGGTTAAGGCATCCACTACTCACATCAAGAAGCCATGTGATGGAAAGGCTTTTGAAGGGATAGAGAAGACTAGCAAGGGACTAACTCAAACGCATCTCCAAAGTTCTCCACCAAAGTACGATGGAAGGGTAACTACTCTCAACACTCAGGTGAGACCTCAAACTTTGATATTTGAGGAGTTTATTCACTACCAATGGAAGAGGATTTGGAGCTCAAAACCCAACGAATAAGCTACAATGGAGATGCTACGTTCTCCAACAATGCATTAGAGAAAGGTGGTTCCTCAACCAAAGGTGAAAGTGAAAAGAAGAGGAGGAGGAGAAGTAGTAAGAAGAAGTTTCAAGGATAGTGCTTCCATTGCAAAAGAAAGGGACATACAATTTCACATTGTCATGTGTGTACTTAAGTCAGGAAGACTCAAGGACTCATGCCAAAGAGACTATACCTCATTTGCAACACAAGTACGCATAGTGGGAAATTAACACACATTCAAATGTCAATCCGATCAAACGACCTAACCATTTGTATGAGGACATGTGCACACATGATGGAAAATGAAGTGGTTAAGCTTTCATGCATGAGAAAAGACTAATCCACCTCTCACACTCACTGAAATGCTGAAAGTGCCTGCCGCGATACCTCTTACAGTAGTTTTCAGTAAATCAAGGATTTCTCCCAGCTCTGAACTCCGAATATAGTCAATAGGTACTCCTTTCGAAGCTCTCGACAAGATGCATCTAGTAGAAGTGGTTTCACTCGATTCTGACAACTGTGCTTCAAGTTATGATCAAAATAGTGAATGGTGGGAAGCACCCACACTCATGCCACAACTCCTACAAGCTCACACACACACTACAGTAGCTAAAAAACAGTGGGGAGGGGTAGACAATAGTCCTACACACACATTCCAAGCATTACACACACATACAAGATCAAAGAGAAGATGGAAATCTGCATGAAAGAAGCAAATTCGAAATTTTGGAGAGCTCCTTCTTCACAATGGTAAAAAGTCTCTACAAAGATTCACAAAGTGACTTATATACATGTGCCCTAAGTTTGGTCCTTTCACACAAGAGACCGGCACTTTATTATTAAAAAGTGAAATTCCTATCGATTTACAAAGGGTATTTTACAACAAGTTGGGGTTATGCAACTAGAGGACTCCTCTAGTGCATTTACATGGTTTTGAGGGAATTCTCTAAGACCTCGAAGAAGAAAAATTATGCCCATTAATTTGAAAATTTTGTGGCTCTTCTCTTGTGCTCCTTTGCTCTGCAACACTCTCCCCCTCTTTGTCTCTATCGTCCCTTGACAGGCTTTACTTCTTGTTTGTCTCTGTCATCGCACGCATCCCTTGGTCAGTTTTGCCTGTTCACTAGTCTTGCATTACGTTTTAGTGGTCCTCTGATTTGTCCTGGTTGCACACATCGGACCCTGCTGTATTACTTAAGCCTGTTCACTTTCTTTTCCTTGCGCGCAACCCTTGGTCAGTTTTGTCTGTCGGTCAGACTGGCGTTCCGTTTTAAAGGCCCTGTTCGATATTTGTCTTGACATACTCTAGGCCTGATGCATTTGGTTTGCTTGTTAATTCGGGTTGCCACGCACGCCATTAGTAGACATATGAGGATGTAGCTCTTCATCCTTGATATGAACCTTTTGTTGGTCAAGAGGTTGAAGCACCCTCATGTGGCCATGGAACCGATGGATCTCTTCTTGCACTTCTTCATGGATACTTTCCTAGCCCTAGTTCCTCCTTTCAGTTGCGTGCTTTTCCTTGGTGTGTGTGCCCTTGCGTGGCTCTGTGCAGAGGGTGGTTCTTCTGTATTATGATCTTTATTCTTTATTGGGCAGTTTTTGACTTTGATCTTCTTCTTCTTCTCTTTTTGCTCGATTCCCCTTCCACACGTCCCTCCTCCTGAACTCTATCGTCCCCGACAGGCTTTTTGTGGCGACGCATATAAGTCTGTATTGCTACATGCTCTCTTTGATTCAGCAGATTAGCATGACAAAGCATAAATTCTTTCCACTGCTGTGACTTGACTCCGTCCTCTGGTGCTTGGCAGTGATCTGCAAAAAGACTCGTTTCATAAGCAACCAGACGGGCGTTCAGGTTTGAAGTTATTTTGACAAAAATTTCTGAATCTATTTCGAAGAATCCAGTGAAAAATGCTTCTTTGAAAGTTTGCATATATGTTGATGGCAAAAACATTAGTCGAGAATAATATGCCATTAGAGTTAGGCGGCTTGGAATAGTGGACAGATCAAAAATTAGTGCTTCGGATCCTTGTGTAATGCCTATGAAATTCAAAAAAGTATATTTTGCATGCTGGAAAACTTTGATTACTGTGAGTAGCATGCTGAATATTTTATTAGTCATCTTAACTGCTAAATCTGGGACCGTAGCGTATCTGGCAAGCCAAAACTCCATTGTGTTTACCATATACTCCTTTGTCGGTAAGTAATTATGTGGAGGGCTAGGCAACAACGGGTAGTTGGGCCACTGATTATTGATATTGCCCTGGCGCTGACTTTCCCAAAATTGCGTCCAGGCACGTCTGCGGGGTATAGGACAAAAGGATGGGTTGATTTGAAGCACATATGGTGATGCTTCCCACTATACCCGCAGTGTAGGATTCTTTTCCAAAAATTTCCTCCTCCAGATGGGATCCGCCTTTTCGAACTCCTCTTGAGTGTAATTGAAAGTATTCGTGTCAAATTGGAGGTTGCTATCAGGTTCTTGATTAGTGGTTGTCTTTATATAATGCCGCGTTTGTTCCTTTAGAAGACCATATGGTACATTGAAGGGCTTCAAAAATTTCTCTAATTGTTTGTTTTCTATGTGAGATTCCTTCATGATCTGTATTATTTGGTCTTCAAAATCAGCAGTGAGCTGGGACACTAGTAGTGCCCTTTCTGGTCGGCTCAATTTTGCAATGTCCCGATTATTATGATCAATGTGGACCTCCTGTGCCTCCCTTATCGGTGAATGATATGAGGGGGGAGAGAGAGGACGTACCTCAGTCTCCACAGTAGCCTCTGCAGATTGTGGAACTACTGGTGTCCCTTGCTTTGTTTTTTGCTCTAACTGCTCTTGTAGCTGTTTAATGAGTTCATCTTTTTGCTTCATTTCCTCTGTATTCTTTGCAATGGTGTCCTTGTGTTTGAGCAATTCTTGTGCCACGATATCCAAATGATCAGTATCTTCTTTACATTGCAACAGGTACCGATTCTCAGCTTTCTTCCATTTAGTTCTTAGGGCTGCCGTATCATCCATGTACTTTTTTTCCCATTCGTCAATGGTGAGTTGCTCCTATCTGAGCTGATCTTCCATTTTAGTTATCTTTTCTTCCAGTTCTTTGATATCCTTTACTGAGCTTTCGTTCGCTTCTATTGGCTGATCACTGAGAAGAGCTGTCATGAGCTCCTTGTTTCGGTTCCTTAGGTTTTCTACTTCCTCCATATATACTTTGAGCTGAGATTCCAATATTTTGCTCCTAGCATTCATCCTTGCGTTCTCAGTCTCGCTAGCTTCGTATTTTCTCTGTACTTCTTGCAGTTGTGCTTTTAAACGTTCGTTTTCGGTCATTAACTCACTGCACTGCTTTTTAGCTGCTTGGACTTCTTTCTCTTTGTTTCTGATGTGCTCTCTTTCTAAGTTCAATTTGGCCGAAAGATTCTTACTCTTTTCTTGAAGCTCATGTTTGTCGTTCATTGCTTGGTCGTAGTCTTCATCAACTTCAAGCATTAGTTGTTGCGTATCTAGAGCTGTTCTAATCATGTCTTGTACCACAGGCTTGAGTTGAGCAATGTCTACATTCAACCAAGTTCTTGGTATGCTTGGAGTTTCGCCTATGAGCACATCTCTTCCTTGCTCCACATGGATGGTTTCGTTGTGTGGTTGTCTGATTTGGAGATGTACATGTGGTTCAGGTTCTTCTTTATCCATCTCAATAGCTTTTGTGGCACTCCCTTGAAACGTGACATCCAAGGGGGAGGGTTCTGCCACTACCCTTATTGGTATGAAGGGTTCCTCGTCCTCTATTTTCTCTTCCTGATTCTCCTTCTTTGGTATCTTTATGGATTTTTCACAAGATGGTGTGGCTTCCTTGATATGAATGGTGGAAGTCTCATTAAGTTTTATAGTATGCGTACCTTCCTGTTTTGCTTCCTTACTGTTGATATTCTGATCAATATGTGTGGCGTGGTCATCCGTCTTGAGGCGTTCTGGTTCTTCATTGTAGTCAACTTCATTCAATTCCACCCATTGTCCATCATCCTTCGATTCGCTTTGAATATCGACATTCAACAATGAAGTGTCGTGTTCTTCTTGGGCATCCGATGATGAGCTTGAATTGTCCAATCCTATTTCCCTGTATCGATGGGCTTTGGTGAGTTTCCTTTTCGCTTCCAATTCTTGTTGTGTTTGCTGATAGTGATGTCCTTGCACTGGGAGGTTGACTTGTCCTTGGTGTTGAGTATTGGGTATGCACACATCTTATTTGTGCATAGGAACCCTCTTTTTGTATCTACTTAGAGTTTCACATGAAAACTCCCTCTTAGACACTTTTTAATATTTCTCCTAAAGTAAGGCTTTTGGAAGCATGTAAAAATACCCATCCCTTTTGTAGAAGTGTAGAAAAATCCCCACGCACGTATTCTTGGAAGATATGGTTGTTAGAAAGAATATTTTCCAAGATCTTTTTGAGATATGTTAGTTAGGCATGTGCTCCTTTTTGACTAGTCAAAAGGAGCACATGGGGGAATGTGTCTAGCCTATAAATAGAGGCTTATTTCTTGTAAAAGGGGAGCTTTTGGTCGTGCTCTCATGTAAAATCCTTTCAATGGAAGAACTCTCCTTTCTCTTAAAGCTTTGTGCATATATGTATTTAGTCTTGGAGAGTGTGAGAGTGAGGTGTGTGTGCATGCTAGCATTTCCTTTGTGTGTAAGTAGAGTGTTGCAATTGTCTTGTATTTTACATATGTGACTAGGATCCTTGACTCCCATTGCTCCATATTTTCAAGCATGTGGCATAGCTGCGGGCTAATGGCCAATGGCTTGAACATGGTGGAGGATGGGGTGGATAAAAGGAGAGTCTTTCTTGGGCCTTTCCTTCTTGCTTCCATGCAAGGTGGTGTGGGTCTTGGCTCCCAAGGGCATACTACAACAACAAATTTGGCGCCGTTGCCGGGGAGAACGACCTTTCATCACTTGGAGTGCTCAAGAGCATGTGGTAAGATATTGATTTGCAATTTTTCTGCTTATTTACGTAGGATATGTGTGTTGGCATGGTACTTTCACCCTTCCATTGGGCCATTAGTTCCTCATTTCCTTGTTTTAGTAGGATAGTTTTAGTTCATGTTTGTTTGATGCACAAAAACACCCCCCAACCCCTTCTCTCTCTTTCTCTCTCACATACACACAGACTCCCACACACTCACTCAGGCATCACTCTCCATCTCTCCTCCATTTCTTGATTTCAGTGATGGCCTTGAAAAGGGGGATGGGTACCTTCCTTCATCCCTCCCTCTCTTCAGGTACAAAAAAAGAAAAAGAAATTGAGTTCACCCCCCGAGGGATTTCGCTAGCAATTCGTGTATGAAACTAGTCATTGCCAAAACTATGTGGGGAAAGTGGGCTTGGCCTTAAAGACGATATCACCTCTGTGCGGGCCCAAATCTCGAGGCAAAATGAAGGTCTATGCTCGTGGCCGCATGCTCCTTGCAACTCTCTTTTCTTGGGGCTCCCTCTCCTTGCATGGCGTCTGTGGGATGAGCTCCACCGAGCTCCCCCTATTGTGCATCCTCTTCTTTTGGGGTTGAGCTCCAAGTGAGCTCCCCCTTTCCCCTTCCTCTCTCGGGGTTGAGCTCCAGGCGAGCTCCCCCTGCAACATGTCTTCTCCTCAGAAGTGATACTTGAAGGCGAGTGAAAGGCAAACATTTCACCCCTATGCTCTGTGCGGGGCTTCACTTGCTCCTCCTAAGCGTGCAGCTGGCCGCTTCACGGGGGGTTGAGCGATGGCTCCCCAATTCCCTCCCTCCCTTTGCTGGACTACCTCGGGCTGAGTAGGGCACCCCCCTCGCTTTGTGGGTCTCCATCTTTGTGCTACTGAAGGTGGATGGCATCGCCAATCTCCGTGCATCCTACTGAACCGGGTTGAGCTCAGCGTGAGCTCCCCCTCCAATCCATGTTGAAGGTGACACTTTGCTGACCTGCCTCGTTGCTGTGTATGAGTAGGCATTTAGTCCTCGCCAAAGGGGGAATTACCTGTACTAAGCTTACCTTTTGCGCATACATTTCCAACCTGGAAGCAAGGTCTGCAATGTATGGAGTTTCGCAAATGTGCCAAATCATTGGGAGAATCCCTCATTCTTTGATCCAGGCAGGGTCCTACAGATGAACACTGGCATGAGTAGCGATGACATGCAGTTCGTACCAGTCAAGTTTGGTCAAGAAAATTGTTCTGATATGATATTGGCAGTAACCATTATGGGCTGATAATAGGACTGACGGTCTGAATCTTGATGGGGGGCGAAGTTTTGTCACAGGCGAAGCACGATCTGCTGGCATCTTTTGGAAATGCTTGGATTTGGACATGCTTCTGCTGTTGCCTCCCATCTCAGGCCACGATCTGCTGGCATCTTTTGGAAATGCTTGGATTTGGACATGGTTCTGCTGTTGCCCCCTTGTTGCTCTTCTTGCAGGTGCAAGAAACCTCACTATTCTACGCACGCATTGAAGCTCTCTTTGTTGAAGCTATCCGATATTACACATTGACTGAAGCAATCAAATCTCTACACATGGATGCAGAATCAACAGACAACCGGGGGGAACGAGCTCACCCCTTCTTGGGTATGGCTATGGCATCGAGCCATCCAATGTCTCTTCCTTACGAAGACTGTTTGTTGTACCTTGCAAGGTGGTTCATTTTGAACCCCTCCTAGCCACGGTGTGACCTTGAAGCTCACCCCCATAAGGTTCTCTACTCCTCTCAATGTCGAGCTCTGCCTTCTGGATGGGCAGCGGTATTCTGCTCTTCGAGTGCACAGATTGAAGACGATCAACATGGTTTTTCTCCCTTGAGGTAATTCTTGTGCTCATATTACTGCCCTCTGCTCCATCTCTTTTAGAACAGAAGAGTAAATTCCATGGGACGAGCTGTTAAGGCAGGGCTTCTACATACAATGCTTGAGGAGGTTGGGGAAGGAAAATATACTGTAAAAGGATTTGCACAGTGCTCCCTTGGTGACCACAGTCAAGCTTTGGGAGACCTTACTTTCAACATTTCCTTTTTCGACCATGCCTCATGTTGAGCATCTTCCACCAACAGCTGTCATTGCTACCTGCTCAGGTGCACTTATAAGGAAGCAAGTTCTACTGATTGACTGCAATGCAAAATGCGAAGGAAGCTCTAAAGGGGTGGAACATCTCTGAAGCCTGGAATTTGTTGACATCATGGAAGGGCTACCAACAGAAGCACCTGGGGAATAACTCAGTAAGCCAAAATAAAATAACAATGAAGGATGCAAGGTTTTCTTATCAAAGTTGTCAACTTTATTTGATAATGGTTAAAGTCTTCAGGAGTATTATATGGTTGCTATTGGAAAATGACCACGATCAGGCTGTAGCAGTTGAATTAGTCACCAAAGACTCTTCCATACATGGAGGAAAGTCTGCACAGGGATACATTTTTAGAAGGGAATTACAGCAGCAGAAGATGGTATCACCATTATGTGATTGTTACTGTGGGAAATGGGCTTGTACGAACTTATTTATTTTCTATGACTACAAGAAGCACAAGGTCCCATGTTGCCTCAAGACATGGGATAAGCTCAGCTCCATCTTCTTGCGAAGAAATCAACTGGAAGAATTTAACTATTGAAGTTCAGCAGTGAATTCAGGATATGCTGAGGGCTCGGGCTGGTGCACAATTTGTGTTTACTCTTCAAAGAGATGAGCTATAGGCTGGAGTACAAAAGGCAAGGGTTGCGTTTGATTTTGAGAAGAATGTAATGCCAAGCTCTAGATCAGAGGGCTACCATGGAGGAAAGCTTGTAGGTATGGCAGAAGGGGCTGAAAAGTTGCACACAATGACTGTCATATCGTTTATCCAAGCTTTGATGAAATCCTCAACTTTAGAAAGTGCAGCATTGAAGGCTTTTTGAAGAATTCAATTAAATATAACTTTCTCTATTTGTGGACCCCTTTTTCATGCTTCTTGAACCAAGCAGGAATGGCCGAATATCACTTATAGATTCAATGAAGAATGCAACAAATGCAATGAAGGCTGCACAATGGCTAGAGTGATATCTTCGGTTGGGGATCGTCCCGTCCAAGGACTTCGTGCTGCAGCTATACTCAGAGCCAAAATGGGAGGTTGAACTTTGTAACCAGTCTTGGCAATCCTTGCAACAAATCTGATGGTTAGGATTTACATTGCCTGCTCAGAGCAAAGAAGATGCTGTTCAAAAGGATGTCTGTTCAACTAATTATCAAGACTCAGAGAATTATTCAGTATGGACTGATGTGCCATTGAGAAACCAATTCTCAACTCTCTGCTACGTGCTGGATGGGGATCTAGCTAAAGTACAGAATGTAGGATGCATGATTCCACAATACTGCTGAGATGTGTTTCATCAGTCTCAGCTACCATGGCCTAGTGAACCTCCACCCTATGGTTGCCCTTTATCTGGATCTCACATATTCCTTAGACAATGGGCTCCATCAGCAATTCGTAAGCCAGCATCCAATCTCCCCAACAGTTTGTGCAGTTGGCTTTCATCCTATGTCTCACTGAATTCCCTTTCGGGCCTTACTTGCATCCTAGGCACAGATGTTTGCAGCAGGAGGAATGCAGCAAGCACATGGATTGGCATATGCATGAAATGTCAATCACAGTTGTTGTTGATGAAGATACCACTCTTACAACTGGAAGCTTTAGGATTCTTATAGCTAGGTGATATGCTGCACATCAGTGTTGGTGTGCACAGTCATATAGGAGTGATTGAATTTGGTTCCTGTGTTGCCAAGGCTATTCAAATAACATGTAATTTTGGAATTGATGACATCAAGGTTGTTGATGATTCATGGAGATCAGTGACCGGTCACCAAGGTCTTTGGAAAAAGGACCCAACAGAAATTCCAGGAAGTAATGCTGGTGTGGAATTTTTTGTATCGTTCTATAGGGATGTTAACCTTCTCCATGGTGACGAGGACAAGCAACATAACTACACAACTTACTCTGCCAAGCCTGCTCCCAAGCTAGCAGTGCCAGGTTCCACAAGCTATTGGAGTTACTCTGCCAAGCTGAGCTCCCTGATATGGTTACACGCTGCAAAAAGGGCATGATATGCTCTACACAAATGGCAAGATTGGTTTATACTCTGGTTCTGATATTCTGCCTGACAGAAGTTAGAGTTCACAAATGCAGTCTGTGCATCCATGGCTGAGCTCTAGTCTCTATGTCTCTGTTGCCTTCCTGATGTCTGCACTGATATACACACTATCGGCTGAGGACTGTTCCGAGATTGCTACCAAACCTTATGACAAGCTTTGCATCATCTCCATTATCTATTGTGGCTGAGCTCTGCATGTGTAGAAAGATTGAGGGACTCCCAAAAGCTTGGTATTTTTCCATGAATAGGTTTCTTATGAAGGAGGCAATCTAAGTATGTGTTGATTATTAGTTTTGCTACAACCTGTTCTCCATGTCAATATCTCGCTGGAGGATCGTGACCACAGGTGGTGGTAACTCACCAGGTGCTTGGAAACTTGTCATCTACATGAGTGCCATATGCTGTGGATTGGTAAAAGATCAAAAGGCTGAACCTTCATGAGACAGTGCTATGATGTCAACATACCTTCTGGTGTATATTCTTACCCACTGAATATCGATGAGCATGAGGGAAGTAATTTGCTCTTGGATATAGACAACATGCCATGTTTCAATTTTTTCTGTGCCTGTATATGATGCGGCAAGTTATTAAGTGTTACAAAGGTGAGAGCTGCACCAACTCAGATACATGGGATTGAACCTTCACCAACGATTCCACCATCTGCATAGAACTCATTTGCTCCATTGGTTCTTGAGTTTGTCACTAAAGTTCTGGTTGGAGAGCTTCCAGATAAGGGTTGCTGCTAAACAAGTGTCCTAGGAGTCCCAGAAGAATCTTGGGCACTCAGCCATTGCAGCTCAACCAATTCCTCTAGCGAATGGTACCAGCACAGGCTCGAGTGCAAGGACACTATGCGGATGGACCAGCTCCTTATTTTGGACCTTTACTTGCTCTCATTGGCTGCTCCTCACCAAGTTGCTTGGATCCAGGAAACTAAGCTTAATGTGTTGAAGTGCCTGTGTCTATTAAATGGTTCAAGCTCCTTGGTTTATCGTTTATATATGAATATTCAGTAGATATTGGTTATCCCAAGTGGGGATTGTGTCCATTGCCCTTGTCCTCTCTTGGAGACAAAGATCTACATTAAATGTTATTGCTTTGCAGCATACAGATTGTTGTCTCTCAGATTCTCAGAGTGGGTCCTCCACTCTGGTTTGATCTTGTCTGCTCATATGGTCGGGGTTGAAGGAAGCTTGTTGGATGCCAAAGCTGGTGGTGCCCTGTAAACCTAACTCTTACTCAGGATGTGTTGTTAGATATTAGACTTGAGCTACAAAGAACAAGCAAGGTTTTCATGAAATAGAAAAAAAGGGATGATCAAGGAACTTGCTGTCTTGAATGTGACTGGCCTATTTTAGGGTCTGTGTCCGCTTCCCCAGCCATCTTGTGGGAAGCTTGGTACATCTTTGATGCCAGGACTGCTATCCTAAGTGTGATGTGCCCTTTCTTGCTCTATCATGTTTGCAATGGTTGTGTATGCACATTGTGTCTTTGGACTTGCAGTTTTCAGGTCCTCTAAAGAATTGCTGCATATTTGGCAACAGAGGCAGCTGTGTACATGGTTGGGCTAACTGCCCCTTAGGGGGATTGTGTCGCTCAAACACTGAAGACCTGAAGACTGAAGACTTGCAAATTCGAAGACTTGAAGACCCAAACCTGGAGAGTACTGCAATGTATGCTTCTTCTATCTTAGCTTTGTCGAGGACGACAAAGTCTAGGGAGAGGAGGGTGTTGAGTATTGGGTATGCACACATCTTATTTGTGCATAGGAACCCTCTTTTTGTATCTACTTAGAGTTTCACATGAAAACTCCCTCTTAGACACTTTTTAATATTTCTCCTAAAGTAAGGCTTTTGGAAGCATGTAAAAATACCCATCCCTTTTGTAGAAGTGTAGAAAAATCCCCCCGCACGTATTCTTGGAAGATATGGTTGTTAGAAAGAATATTTTCCAAGATCTTTTTGAGATATGTTAGTTAGGCATGTGCTCCTTTTTGACTAGTCAAAAGGAGCACATGGGGGAATGTGTCTAGCCTATAAATAGAGGCTTATTTCTTGTAAAAGGGGAGCTTTTGGTCGTGCTCTCATGTAAAATCCTTTCAATGGAAGAACTCTCCTTTCTCTTAAAGCTTTGTGCATATATGTATTTAGTCTTGGAGAGTGTGAGAGTGAGGTGTGTGTGCATGCTAGCATTTCCTTTGTGTGTAAGTAGAGTGTTGCAATTGTCTTGTATTTTACATATGTGACTAGGATCCTTGACTCCCATTGCTCCATATTTTCAAGCATGTGGCATAGCTGCGGGCTGATGGCCAATGGCTTGAACATGGTGGAGGATGGGGTGGATGAAAGGAGAGTCTTTCTTGGGCCTTTCCTTCTTGCTTCCATGCAAGGTGGTGTGGGTCTTGGCTCCCAAGGGCATACTACAACACTTGCGTATATTGATGGGTCTCTTCCAGGGCTTTAGTCAATTCTTCCTCTGTGATTGTTCTTTGCCCTTCGATGGTTGTTTTAGGGAGCACATGGATTCTTTTTGTTGTCAGGACTTCCTCTTCGACTTGCTTGACTTCTGTGAGTCTCTTCGTGCCTCTCGTTTTGGGTTGAAAACTGGTTTCTGCCACTTCCACAATCTTGATTCCTTTTTTCTTTTTAGGGACTGTGGCGACTTTGACGTACCGAGCAAGAGCAGTCGAAGATGGCATTTCCTGCAAGTGTTCTCTTATGCCCAAAGCATGGTAGAGCAAGATGGTCAGGGCCACACTACCATTGAGGAACTTCTTATTATTCCATTGCTTTTTTGCCTCGAAAAGTCTTTCTTGGACATATGGAGTCAGATTAATTTGATTGCGAATTTGCTTGATTGCATGGGACAGTAATTGAACAATGATCTTTTGGGGAGCCGTGTATCGATTCATGTTTGGAAAGCAGAAGTGTTGGTGAATTAGTCTGACTTCCTCTTCTATATCGACTCTGTTAATGTCGACAAAAGTTTGTGTCTTTGCTCCACGACTCTCTTCCTTTACCATAGTGACACCGTCCTTCTCCCATCCGAATGCTTCCTTAATTAAGTCGTGTGTAAATTGTATGACAACCCATTCGCCTCCTTTATCCATTACTTTGGCTTCGAGCACCAATGGATCATGCAACACCGGCTGTAAGGTGTTCATGACTTGCGTGCATCTTTGGAAGTCAGGTTTATATATGGGCAATTCAAAATACTTATGAATGCCTGCTTTCTTCATTATGTCGATTGTAGAGGGTAGTTCATGCAATACTCTGAAGTCCTGGGACATAATCAGAAAGTGATGATCTGTGTCCATGATTTTTATGTTCGCCAAGAAGAGATACTCTCCTACTAGTTTCTCTTCTCTAAACCAATGTCCTTTGGCTTTTGTGAGACTTTGGGGAGGAAATTCCTGTACCTCCTCCTGAATTGTAGCCTCCAAGTCTTCAGAAGCCATCTGCACTTGCAAGGAAGGGTGCATTAGCTTCGAAGGAAAGCATGTAGCTGTGTAGTGCAATGTAGTGTTTATTGTCGTTCCATCACTCCGTCGCCCATGGTTCTATGAGTAAGATCTCTTACCACATCTTTTCATTTCTTATCCTGAAAGAAAACAAGTGTTAGTATAGCTGAAGCATTTATTTATGTACATAGTATGTCCATTCCTAAGAGAGTGAAGCTAAGATCTAATCTCTCTTGGAGAATGTGCACCACTAGTTTTATAATGTACATCATGTGCCGAATGCTTGGCCTCGTATTTTGGCCCTATTATGCATACTTGAGGTGCATTAGAGGCTTCATGAGTGCAATGGGAATCTGTGTTTCTTCGATAGTCCACTGCTTGCAGTTGCTTGGGTTTCCAAATCCATTTCGTGACCACTGAGAGAGGTCGTTTTGTTTCTTTGATTCTTCCGGCTTCATGTGTTCTCTTTGTTTCCTCTAGTGTCCGAATGATATTGGTATTTCTTTTCCAGTTTCTTGGATGAATCTGATGTGGTTTTGTCATTCGTTTTGTCTGATGTATTGCTTCTTCCTGAATGCTTATTGCCTACTTAGCTGCCTGTGTGACCTTCTTGGGAATCCATATCTGATGTCGTGATCTCTGAGCTTCAATCAATGGCTTGGGGATCCATATCTGCAATAGTCCTATTGGTGAGGACTTAGGTGTAGCTGACTTTGTGGTTTTTGCTTCCTTCTTAAGATTGGGTGCTGACTTCTCCTGGTTCTGCACCTGATCCTTGCGTACCCACTTGTATTTGTGTTGTCCTTGATATGAGTATCTGCTTGTTGTTTTCCAACATGGTGATCTTTTGGCTATTTGAGGACGTCCAGGAGAGTTGGTTTCCTTAGTGGCTGGCTTTTCCTCAACTGAATGTGATGATTTCGACTCTACTGCGGACATCGTTGGGCTTGAAGCTTCTGCTTCTTTTGGATTGGTTTCGGATATATTCGCACTGGGATCATTCTTCAGTGTCTTTTTTTGGAAGCTCTCAGAACTCCCGACTATTTTTTGTTGAATTAAAGGCTTCTCTCCTAATAAACTGAAAATCTCCTTATGCCCTATCTTCGCCGAAATATAGCCTTGAGCTAGATTGATGCACACCTCATTCTCAATGATCCAGTCCTCTCCTAGGATTAAATCTTCTATTAAATCTTCGTCCTTACACACTAAAACTCTTTGTTCCATGGAGGAATTGCCTAGGTGGAGGGATACATTTGTTGTTCCGATGCAGTCTAGGGTTTGACCTCCAATTCCTATCAATCGGGCTTTTGTGGGATTCATACTCAATTGTTGATCTTTTATGACTGTATTTCGTATGCAACTAAGTCTTGCTCTTGAGTCTATCAAGGCGTCTATCAACTTGTACTCTGTCGTGCCAATCCCTAGGTTTATGTAAGGTTGTGCCCTACAAGCACCTTTGGTATCAGGGTTATGGACTTGGTAATTAGCCATAGGGATGGGCTCCTCTCCGTGGAGATAGCGTTCATCTCTCTGCCTAATCCATTCTTTTCGTTTCCTAATGCGTTCTAGAGCTTCTTGTCAAGCTTCCTCTCTAATTCGTTCCTCTTCTCTTTTTCTATTTTGAGCACCGACTAGCCGTGCTAGCATTTGGTCCGTTAATGGCTCCATGAATCGTTTCACTCTACATCCACTTATGTAGTTAGGAAGAATGTCTCCATCTAGGGTAGCTAGATTAACGGCACCACCGGTCGAGATCCGATTAATGATTAAAGGCCCATATCCCCGTTTTTGCAACTTCTTAGCATGTTGCTTTAATGTATAAACTAGAACCAAATCTCCTTCTTTAAGTCCTTTGTCCTTTATGTGTGCATCGTAATATGCCTTTTGTCTCCTTTTAGCTGCATAGATTCCTGCTACTGCTTGTAACCTAGTTTCCTGTAGCTTTTCGATTTGGTCCAATTGTTGGGATAATTCATGTCCGGTCCATTCATAGTGTTGTGCCACTCGCAAGGTTGGGATTAAAAAATCAATTGGTAAAATTGCGTTCTGTCCATACACTAAGTTGAATGGGGTAGTTCCAATAGCTGTTTTACTCGGAAGGCCCAAATTGCATGATGCAATTGCTTGTCCCAATCAGACCTTCCATTATTGACAATCTTTGTCAATACTGTACACAGTACCTTGTTGGAACTTTCCGCTTGTCCATTGGCTTGAGGATGGTATGGGGCTGATTTTTTATGAATCACTAAAAACTCATTCATTAGCGACTCGATTACTTCGTTGAGGAAGTGCATTCCCCGGTCACTCACAGAAACGGGTGAAAACATGCTCAAAGAGAAACTTGGCAGTTGTTTGAGCATCATTCTTTCTAGTGGCTTTAGCTTCTACCCATTTGGTCAAGTAATCGGTGGCTACTATGATGTACTCAGCATGTGATCCTTTGGCTGGTGGGTTGATGGGTCCTATGAAGTCAATACCCCATTTTGAGAATGCTCTTGCACAGACCATGGGTCTTAAAGGCATGTCATCTCTCCGAATTGGGTATTTAGCTCTCTGGCATGTCTCGCAGCTTCGCACATACGTATCAGCATCCATATGTAGAGTTGGCCACCACAAGCCCGCAAAGAGAATCATTTTGACAGTTCTCTTAGCTGCAAAATGACCTCCAGCAGCACCTGCATGTGCCATCTCCAATATGGGTAGATATTCTCCTTCATGCACGCACAATCGTAATTGGTTATCCTTTCCTCTCTTAAATAGTTGTTTTCCTATAAGTGTATAATCCTTACTCATTTCTTCCAGGGATCGCTTTCTTGCCATGCTAATTCCTTCCTCATGCTCTTTTGTCTTTAAAAACTTAACCAATGTCTTACTCCAATTGGGCGCTACTGTTGAGAAAGGTATAGACATGTGATCCTCTGGGATTGTCTCCTGGCATTCTGCACAATTACTCACGTAGTCATGAACATCCTTGGGCATGTCAGGCCAGTACACTCCTAACCTTTTTAGTTCTCGAATAGTTCCCTGAGTCCCTTGGTGTGTTCTCCATTTATTCACATATGCTTGCTCGATTAGTTTCTTTTGTTCATCCTCCTCGACACATCTTAGCAGAACTCCATTGGGTTCCTTATAGTACACGCTTCCAGCAATAATGTGCAAATTTCTTGATTGAAGAATTTCCTTTTTGCTATTCTTATTGATTGAGTGTTGTGGGCCATGGGTGAGTATAGGAATTACTTTCTCTGCCCACTTTTGACATACTTCTAGGTTAAATAAATAAGTGTCTAGCAGATCATCGGGTACTCCACTTGGTGGTTCTCCGTGTGTTAACCTAGAAAGGTGGTATGCTCTTACATGAGTGTTTCCCTTTTTTACTACCACTTCGAAGTCGAACTCCATTAGTAGTAAGAACCATCTTACTAATCTTCCCGTGTTACAGGGTTTATTAACCAAGTACAGTAAGGCCTGATGGTCTATGAAGAACTTGAATTTGTTGGCTAAAAGATAGTGTCTGAATTTCTTCACTACGTAGACCATTCCTAACCCTTCTCGTTCGGTGGTGGTATAATTCCTTTCCGCTTGATTTAGTTGTCTACTCGCATAGGCAATTGGGTGATCTAGCTTTCCTTCATCAGCCGGTTGGGCTAAGATACATCCGATTGCATAATTAGACGCATCCACGTGAATATGAAACGGCTTGTTCCAATTGGGCATTTTCAGAATTGGGGTTGTGCTAAGTCTCTTTTTTAATTCATTGAATGCCTTCTCGCAAAGTAAATTAAGTTAAGAGACCATACAAGGGCTTTGCTATTATGGCATACATGTGAATAAATCGACGGTAATATCCACAATGTCCCATAAAGGCTTGCACTTCCTTCGCATTTTTAGGTCTTGGCAGCTCTAAGATGACCTTGATCTTGTCCTCATCCGTAGATATTCCATTTCTTGAAACTATGTGTCCTAAGATCTTTCCTTGCCTCACCATGAAGACACATTTCTCTAGGTTTAAACAGACTCTGTACTGTCTACATTTATTGAATATCTTCCTCAACTCGGGAATGTGGTCGTGTCTTTGATGGGAGTATGTGCATAGGTCATCTACATATACTTCCATGCTTTTTTTTTTAATTCCTTGAAAACATGACACATCAATCGTTGGAAAGTAGCAGGTGCATTGGTGAGTCCAAAAGGCATCACCCGGAAAGCATAAACTCCCCATTCGGTCGCGAATGCGGTCTTGTGTTGGTCCTCGGTCGCAATAGCTACTTGTTTGTATCCAGAGAATCCATCTAAGAAGTTATAGACTTCCTTTCCTGCTACTCTTTCCAATAGATGGTGCGTGATGGGTAATGGGTAGCTATCACGTATGGTGGCTGCATTGACCTTTTTCAAGTTAATGCACACCCTCAATTTTCCATTTTTCTTTGGCACAACAACTAAAGGCGATACCCACTCGGTGTGTTCTATCTCATATATGAATCCCGCATCCAGCAACTTGTCTATTTCCTCCTTAATTTTTGTTGCATAAACTTCATTGTACGTATATGGGCGTTGTTTGGATGGTTTTGCATCTGCCGTCATTGGTATGCGATGAGAACAAATACTGGGTTCTACGCCTTTGAGATCCTTGTATGTCCATGCGAACACATCTCGATATTCTTGGATTAGTTGTATGAGTTCTGCCTCCTCCTCCTCTGATACATCTTTACCAATATATGTGCATCGCTCTTCTCCTTCTTCCACGGTTACTACAATTTTTTTTGTTTGTTCCTTGTTGTCGTATGCTTCTCCATCTCTAGCCTCTCGTTTGGGCATTTGAATGGCTACCTTTCTTTCCTCTACCTCATATCTTTTAAAATGTTCAGGAACTTCAAACGAATCCGGATCTGGTCCAATTTTACTCATGTTTTCTGCTTGCTTTTGTTCCATGGGGACAACTTCAATTGCTAAGATTTTTGTTGGTTTTTGTCCCTCTTTACTTTGAATGGTGTCTAGGTAACTCTCTTCGGAATCGAATTCCGGTTCCATTTCTATACTCTCATACTCCTCTTTCCATTCCTTTTCCAAAACTTCCCCTTCTTCTACCTCTTGAAGGATAACCATATAGAGATTCACATCATAGCCTTCCTCATCTATACACTCGTTCATTGTCAAGACTTCTTCATTTACGCACACATCTAAGGTGGCTAAGATTTCCATCCATCCATGTGGTTCAAAGGTCTCATCAGGAAAGATTTGAGGCATGTAATCTGGGTCCTCTACTGATCGGTAGTTAGGGTGTCCTATCGGCCACCGTTGTCTCTTACTCTCCTCTTTTTTGGCTTCTTTGCACATCCATAATTGAGCATCTTCGTGCATCCAGGATTGATCGCTCGATCCAGCACTATGGATGGATAAGTCATCTTCTTCCTTGTGTATCGGATTCCATTGTAGTGGGGGGACATCTCGATAGGCAAACATGTGCAAGTTTATCTTGGTTGTGTTTCCTTGATGTTGCAGGTACAAGGAATCTCTTCCCCAATCTTGCACTACCCGCATTTGTCTCATGAAGGGTCATCCTAATATCATCTCATAATTATTGGCCTTTTCGAATTTACAAATGGCTAACGTCTGTTCAAACTCTACGCCACAGGTAGTTAATTTGATTCTTTCCAATATTCCTAAGGGTTTCTCCACATGACTATCTGCTAATTGTAGCTTCATGCGTGTGGGTCGTAAGGCAGGTTTTCCCCATTTTTCCCATATCTCCTTAGTGGCTATCCCTACCCTGGCTCCCGTGTCTAGTATAGCCTTAGTCATGTACCCATTGTAGGTGACAGGTAGACAAGTATTACCTTCGTCCCCTTCACTAAACTCTCCAGCTTTATCAACTGGGATTTGTATTTTTGAGTTGTTTTCTTTTCCGTCTCCTTTCTTTTCCTCCTTCTCTGGCTCTAATTCCAACTAGCTCGCTAATTGTCTCCATAATTGGGGCTTAAGTTGAAGTAACTCTTCCACCATCAGTTTGCATTGGACTTTTGTTTTCTTTAGTTCCGTTAGATTGTGTGAACTCTTTTCAGAATTTCCCCTTTCTTTTCCATGTACTGTGGGTGCTCGTATTATTATGGATTCCTTTTTGTATTCCCCCATATAGTTTGGCAATGTTGAACTGCTCAGGGTTTCCTCTCTACCTCTATCAAGTCTTGATACTTCTTCATATACTTCCTCTAGGTTGGAATGGGGTTGACAATCTTCCATGTCTATTTCCTCAAAAGGAGGCTGACTTACTCCATTTTTCTTCCATTGCTCTTCTCGTATTCTATTCCATAAGTCCTTTGGCCAATCTGCCTCTAGGTCTGGTATTATTGACACAGGTTCATCTTGTGTCTTTATTCGTTCACCTTGGTCATCCTTCTTTCTCGGGTCCTTACCTTTGGATTTGATGCATCCTTTGGGTTGACTATGTGCAATCCTTGTCTCCGGTAGAATTGGGATAGTCTTTTCTAGGGTTGCTTGTGCTACCTCTATGAGCTTTCTGCATATCGCCAATCTTTCTTTTTCTAATTCCCCTTGAGGGTAAAGTTTTTCATGTTGCTCTATATTCGGGCCCATTTTGATTCTAGCTTGGTAAGCTTTCAACCACATGTCTAAGTCGTCTGGCTTCGAGTCAGCTAGAATATATCCTGGTTTCTCCTTCTCTGAGCTAAGCTGTGGCACAGGAATCTCCTCCTGAATCCTTTGTTCCTTATGCTTATTCAGGTTTTTGGTTTGTTTCTCACTATTTTGACTCTTATTCCTTGCCCATTTATCTTTGAGTTTTTCTCGTCTTTCCTTCCATTTTTGCGCTTTTGTGTTCTGGGAATTCTCACCTAGGTCCTCAGAATCCTCGACTACCTGAATTTTAGGGTTTACAATTTTATTGCTCTCTTGTTCCTCTTCTGGTTGTTTTCCCTTTTGTTGTTTCGTTTGGGCTCTTGTAATGACTTTTAATGGCACTGTGTACTCCTTATCACTTCCAGATCCTTCTATAACTTCAATTACGTTGATTGGTGCAGTATCCTGGACTTTGGCTGGATTCTTAGGACAATCCCTGAAAAGATGTTCCTTTCCACAATCACTACAATATCCTTCCCAAGTCCTAGGTGGTGGAGGATTGTAAGGTCGAGGGCACTCTCTAATAAAATGGTCTCCTCCGCATCTATAGCATGGTCCTCTCTGCACAGGTGGTCTAATGGGTGGTCTCATGGGTGGTTGTGCTTTTGGAACGGTATACATTAGAGTGGCTACCTCCGTTCCATAAGTCTGATCATAGCCTTCATATCCGTAATAAGCTGTATCATATGCTGGTTCATACTCTAACATGTTGGCTTCATAGGGGTAGTAATCTCCTGGTGGCGGCTCATACCCAGGGTTTGCTGATTCTACATTGGTCATTGTTGATGCTGGTACTATGTGTCTTTCCAGGTTTTCCTCTAGTTGAGCATACTTCACAAGTACTACTTGTTGAGGTTGCGACAGCTGGGGTCCTAGCACTGGTTGTGGTGGTGGATATGGTGCCTGTTCATATGGTCTTGATGCTCCTGCTGGTGTTGGATAGGGATTGTATCTTGGTATCTCTCTGCTTGGCTCCCTAGGTGGATATCCATATGGTCGATACTGCGGTGGTTGGAAAGGGCGTGCTTGCCTATTGAATGGATAGTTCTCTGTAGTGTGGTTGGTGTATTTTTGCTCTATGTGGCAGTACAAGGAAGTCCCTTGTTGGTGATGTCTGTTGTATGGATACATAGGTTGTGCACCAGTCCCTCCTCGCACACACAAGTGTGTGGGGTGATCTCCTCCACATAGGCTACATCTTCGTAGCATAGGCACTCTTTGGGCTGGGTGTTGATAAGTTCTTTGTCCCTGGACTCCTAGTTTTTTTGCTAATAATTCAGCCAATTCTTCCATATTACTAGAGTTGGAAGTAATGGTGCTCCTTGAATCTTCAGATTTAGTGGGGCTGGGTGTACTTTTGAGGTCCTCGGCTAGGTTATCCTCCAAATCAATGCACTCTTGAAGGCACTCATTCAAGGTTTGTAACCTCTTCACATATACTAGCCTTCTTAGGGTTCCGTTCGTGAGTCCATCCAAAAACAATGAAATCATTTTTTGTTGAGTGGGTCTCTCGGCAATTGGGCATCTATCCACATACTGATTGAATCTTCTGGCCGCAGTCTTTACAGTTTCATTAGGGTTTTGTTTAAAGCTGTGAATTAGAGACGCAGAATTGTGTTTAATCCCTCTCTTCGTGAATTCCCCAATGAATTCTTGAAAGAATTGTTCCATGTTTCCAAATTGATTGGGATCTAAGGGTTGGAACCAAGTCAGAGCCGTTCCCGTGAGGGTGAGTCCAAAAGACTCATACTGTACAAAGAAGTCGTCTACTTCTTCTGCCCTTAGAACTTGTTTAAATTCAGCAATATGATTGTAGGGTTCCCCCAATCCATCATAATGATTTCTTACACACTTGGCCACTTGGATAGGTCTCAGTCTTCTCACTGGTTTCGACGGTCTGAGCATTATAGGGAAGACTGGGACAGCTGGTTTGATTGGAGGTATCCCAGGCTGTCCTCCTACCGGTGGTCGTGGTCTTACCGATGGTCGATACTGATTACCTACCCCTGCGTGGGTCTGATTGTGTGTTTGCACTCCTGGAGTTGCAAATTACACATGAGTACGATTGGGCACACTTCGTTGGCTGGTATGTCCTGACATGGTGTGTTTCGTATCTTGTTGGTTTCCAAAAGGGTTTTGCGAAGTTGTGGCCTGATCTCTCTGAGGGAATACAGGCACACCCATGTATCTCGGTCGAGCCCTGTCTAAGGCACTCATAGGCCAATATCTCCTCTGATTTCTGTCCAAGTAAGTGAGTCTAGTTTCATCTTCTGGATCCTTCATCTCATAAAATGTCATGGGGCTTTCTTCTCTCCCTGGAGCAGGTAAGTCTGTTTGAAGCAATAAGTCTGATCCATGGATCATATAGACTTCCAATAATTAGTCGTCTTGAGGTATCAAGTCTCCTCTCAAGACTTGTGATACTTGGGATCTGCCCCTAGGGGTAGTCACTAGCTCTTCAGGGTGTGTTCTTCCGGAGTTTTCAGGTTCCACTAGTTCTCCCCTTTCATTGATCATCTCAGGACATTCAGCCACAATGTAGATGTGACCAATTTTGTCTACGTATGCTCCTCCCTCATACTTGACCGCTGGTCAGGGTACAATCGTGGCATTCATGGAAGTTACCATCCTAGCCACAGATCTATTTAAGCCATCCAGGTAGATGGGGATCTCCTGGGCGTTGGTAGACACATACTATAAGGAAGTATGGTAATCTCCCTCAACAGTAGTCATGAAACTTCTATTTGGTGTTGGACCCTGCATGTCTTCCGAAGCCATGGGTATTTCCTCCTTAGAATCACTAGAGGTCTCTGAATAGGCGGAGTGGTGATTAACCTGGGCAGCACTTCCCACTGAACATATGATGCTTCTTCGGCTACTTAGCACTCTCCCTGACCTCAAGTTCATTCACCCTCCTAAGTCTCTCTAAGTCTCAGAGACTCTCCTTGAGTAGCTCTTCCAATGCCTCTAGTTACCTGACAAAATGCTTCAAACACTCTGGCCGATACCACTTCCAGGCGATATTGCACTGGGGGATACCAGAATGGCCACGATACGATACTTGGAGTTTTATATGATACGATACTTTCAGAAGCAGACGATACGATACTGGACAATTGCCACGATACGATACCAACAATCCTCACGATACGATACTTGCGCCCCTATGACGATACGATACTGATTTTGGTCACGATACGATACCAGATTGCTCAAACGATACGATACTAGAACATATGCTGATACGATATCAGCTTGGTATCACGATACGATTCTCGACAATGAGACGATACGATACCAGGACAAAAGTGATGATACGATACCACCACTTGCACGATACAACACCAGGTATGATATCGCGATACTGCACTAGGAAGTGGGCGATACGATACTTGCCGGGATTAACGATACGATTCTGCGATCCGGGATGATACGATACCAAGATCCTCGCGATACGATACTTGAGAACCAAGGCGATACGATACCGAAGATGGTATCGCGATACGACTCGGGCAAGCGGACGATACGATACCTCAGTAGGTGGCGATACGATACCACGAGGCAGGGTGTGATCGCGATACTAACCTGAGGACACGATAACACTATGGTATCGCGATACCAAGACTGGTACCCGGCGATACGATATCTCGGCGAGTATCGCGATACAAGGGAATTTTGGTATCGCGATACCAAAACTCAACCGATCGCGATACTCAAGCCAAAAAGCCTAAAATTTCAAAAAGTTTTGCACCCCCTTGCTCTTCTCACACACCTCTTCACTCCTAGGCCCCTGTCCCTCACGAAGAAATTCAAATAACAACTAGTTTTCCCCCCCATGATACTGCGCATGCATTTAATCACTCATTTGTGCACTTTTAGTGTGTTTTTATCAGATAATCTTTGTGGAACCTTACCTTTGTATTGTCTTGCTTGCACCTTGAGCTCAAAACCTAGCTTTGAAGGCCTGAATTGCACGATACTATGCACGCGATACCAATCGCTGCTCTCGGGCGATACTAGAACACAATGAAGTGTCAAATGAGTCAGATTTTTTTGGTTTTTATACTTGTTGTAACAGAAACTGAACTCTACCAATTTTGGGCAATTTTTTTGGGTTTTTTTAGTGGTCTTGGCCTACTCCTACTTCTGCTCTCTTCACTTCTCCTCTCCTTCTAGCCTAACCCTAACTCCTCCTTCTCTCCCTTCTTACTAACCCTAAACCTAAAAGCTCATTACACACACCTTGGGGATGTGAAGTAACAAGTGCTGAAGTGATTGACTACTTGCCACGGAACAAGTTCACTTCTACAAGTACCATTCCATCACACTCGATCTATAACCATCACGAAGGCACCTTGGCTGAGTGTTCCCCGGCAACAGCACCAAAAACGTGTGTACTTAAGTCAGGAAGACTCAAGGACTCGTGCCAAAGAGACTATACATCATTTGCAACACAAGTACGCATAGTGGGAAATTAACACACATTCAAATGTCAATCCGATCAAACGACCTAACCAAGTGTATGAGGACATGTGCACACATGATGGAAAATGAAGTGGTTAAGCTTGCATGCATGAGAAAAGACTAATCCACCTCTCACACTCACTGAAATGCTGAAAGTGCCTGTAGCGATACCTCTTACAGCAGTTTTCAGTAAATCAAGGATTTCTCCCAGCTCCGAACTCTGAATATAGTCAGTAGGGTACTCCTTTAGAAGCTCTCGACAAGACGCATCTATTGGAAGTGGTTTCACTCAATTTTGACAACTCTGATTCAAGTTATTACCAAAATAGTGAATGGTGGGAAGCACCCACACTCACGCCACAACTCCTACAATCTCACACACACACACACTACAGTAGCTCAAAAACAGTGGGGAGGGGTAGACAACAGTCCTACACACACATTCCAAGCATTACACACACATACAAGATCAAAGAGAAGATGGAAATCTGCATGAAAGAAGCAAATTCAAAATTTTGGAGAGCTCCTTCTTCACAATGGCAAAAAGTCTCTACAAAGAGTCACAAAGTGACTTATATACATGTGTCCTAAGTTTGGTCCTTTCACACAAGAGACCGGCACTTTATTATTAAAAAGTGAAATTCCTACCAATTTAGAAAGGGTATTTTACAACAAGTTGGGGTTATGCAACTAGAGGACTCCTCTAGTGCATTTACATGGTTTTGAGGGAATTCTCTAAGACCTCGAAGAAGAAAAACTATGCCCATTAATTTGAAAATTTTGTGGCTCTTCTCTTATGCTCCTTTGCTTTGCAACATCATGTCAAGAGGATAGATGAAGTGAAGGAGGAGACAATCCATGGAGCCAAAGCAAAGGTGGTATGCTTCTCAACACAAGAAGAATCAATAGTGGATTCATGGGTACTAGATATTGGTGCATCTCATCAAATGACCAATGATATAGGTCAATGTAGTTCTATGCAGCCTCAACAAGAACCCATCATGGTGACAGGGACAATATGGAAGGAGATGCAAAAGCAAGGTATTGTTCTTCATCACTTACCTATAGTGAATGGAATGAAGGAACCTTGTAGAGCTTGTATGATGGGCAAGCCACAGATAGAGACATTCCCACAAGAAAGCAAGAGTAGGTCAAAGGCTCCTCTAGTGTTGGTATATGCTAACTTGTGTGGTAAGATGTCTATACAGGCCTTGGGAGGATCTTCCTACATTGTGATCATCGATGACTATAGCAGGAAGATGTGGATGTACTTTCTTTGTGATAAGGCTCAAGCTTTTGGTAAGATTAAAGAACAACCACAACTTGTTGAAATGAACCTGGGAAAAGTGTGAAGAAGCTCAACTCAGAGGAGGAGGTGGTGGTGAGCTCAACTCAGAGGAGTTGGAAGGCTTTTGCAAGTGCAAAGGGATAAAGTGTCAATCAGTGACACCTCACACATCAGAGCATGATGGCATTATGGAATGCAAGAGTCACACCATTGTTGAGATAGCAAAGTGTATGAGGGAAGGCATGGGCTTTTTCGTATCAAATGAGAAAGAGTCCTCATGATTTCTACATTGGTAAGAATCCATCAATCTTACACTTTAGAATTTTTGAGAGTGTGTGCTATGCTCTTGTCCCAGGTCAAACAAAGAACAAGTTGGAACCAAAAAGCAAGAGATGCATCTTCTTAGGTCATTGTGAAAAGCAAAGGGTTTTCATATTAGATGACCATGAGGCAAAGAAGATACAAGGGAGTCGTGATGTGATGTCTATGGAGTAGCCACATGCAATGGAGGACAAGCAAAGAGTTTCCATTTTATCATCAAGTGAAGGAGTAATTCAGTATGTACCTAGCTCAAGAGCCATCCCTACCTATGAATACGAGGAAGCATCATCATTAGATGGTGAGAAGAGAGTCTACCAACCAAAAGTCACCCAAACAGATTGGTTGTCACTACAATGGGTGAAGAAGAAGGTCTATGGTCACAGTAATCCTATGCCAACAACTATTGAAGAGAGGGTAGAAGGACCAAGGAGATCACAGAGAATAGAGGAGTGCAAGTGGGCTTCTACTCGCATAGTCAGTATAGCCATGATGGTTATGTTTTGAAGCAAGTAATGAAGCCAATAGTTGAAGATGAAGCACTTGTAGATCCGGCATGGAAGGAGGTTGTGCAAGCCAACTATGATAACTTAATGAACAATGAAGCATGGGAGGTCACTGGCACCAAGTGGATCTGGCAGGTGAAGCACATGATACAAGGGATCTTGGAATGCTATCAAGACACATTGATAGCACAAGGACTTTCACTCATGAAGGGTTTTCTTTATTCTTTTGCTCTAATGATCACTATTTGCAGCATACTAATGGTACCTGTTCACCTAAAGTGAGAAGTTTTCATGTTGCATGTCAAATCAGAACGTTTGAATGTTGACCTCAAGGAGGAGGTACATGTGTCTCAGCCACCAAGGTTTGAGGCTCCACATTCAAAGAGCACATTATGCAAATTGAAGAAGGCATTCTATTTGATGAAACAAACCCTAAGATCATACCAGCAGATAGACATTGGGAGCTACATGAAGGTCTTTGGTAATCTTTTCTACTTATGGACCATTATACAAAATATCAGTTCTCTAGTCAAACTTTTGAGAAGGCTTAGGAATAGACCTTGTGAAGGACATTCAAGAGTTGGCAAGTAGGTACACTTGAGAAGGATGGTGGAAATAGTCTACTATGCAACCATGAAGAATGCAACGAGTATCCTCACCAAAGTGCTTACAAAGGATCTACTTCAAATACATCTTCGAAGACTTGGCATTGGGCCAAGGAGATAGTTCATCATTTGGGTGGACATTGAGGGGGAGTGTTAGACATGGTCAATGCTCCACCTTCATGGAAGACTTGGCATCAGGCCAAGAAGGTAGTTCACCTTTGGGTGGACATTGAGGGGGGGGGGGGGGTGTTAGATATGCTCAATGCCTCACCCTTATGTAGCACCACCATTGTTCCACAACACTCTATTTGTAAGGCCCCCATTATGAGGAGAAGCCATGTGAGAGTGTTGAACATTGGTAGGTTCCTAACTTTGAGGTCAGATGAGGTCTAATGTAGACCGTAGATGGATAGTTAGGAAGGTTACTTCTAAGCCATTGGATTTGGGATTGATCCAATGTGAGGATCAACCTAAATCAAGGGCTAGAAACAAAAGTAGATCTCTTAACTTGGGAAAAGGTCTCTTTGATATGGGCCATTGGATCTAGACTTGATCCTAAGTGTGGATTAAACAAGATCAAGGGTTACAAACAAATGGTTGTTGATCCTACCTTTCTACCATTGGATTTACCCCATAGATCAATGGTGGAGATTATTTTGGGCATGGATCAAGCTACCACGACCCTAGAACATGGGTAGGCCAACTTAGGATTGGAGAACCTTATAAGGATGGTCTCCATCCATTGTAGGATAATCATTTTGTGGCATTTGGAACCATTAGGGTATCGATCTTAGTACCCATTGTGTTGGCCTATAGCCCTTCACCTAGCTTCTATCTAGATCACCATCTAAGCTCCATATAGGGAGTGCATGGGTGGATATAACCATCTATATATTTTTTAGTGTTTGATTTCCATTGTATTAGAGTTATGATTTTGAGTTGAATTGAGTTGAGTTCATCTTCTAATCATCTTGAGTCCACTTTCCATTATAACCAAATCTCTTGTATTATTCCCATGAGTAACTATATCTCTCTTTCTCTCTAACCTTGATCCTATATATGTGTTGTGGTAACGCCTACATGGTATTATAGTTACACCATTAGCCCACCACTCAATCATTATTCATTCAATTTTCCTTTCTCTTGCTTAACCTCTGCACTTCATATCTATCTTCTCTGCTAAGCTATCGTCTTGAAGTTGGAACCATTCCTCTTACTGGCTCTCTCTCTCTCTCTCTCTCTCTCTCTCTCTCTCTCTCTCTCTCTCTCTCTCTCTCTCTCTCTCTCTCTCTCTCTCTCTCTCTCTCTCTCTCTCTCTCTCTCTCTCTCTCTCTCTCTCTCTCTCTCTCTCTCTCTCTCTCTCTCTCTCTCTCTCTCTCTCTCTCTCTCTCTCTCTCTCTCTCTCTCTCTCTCTCTCTCTGACCCGTTCCTACATTGCTAATAGTGACTTTGTTCAGAGGTTGCAGATCCTGAATAAAGTGTAGCTTCCCATTTTTTTTAGGTACCGTGAACCACCTATTGGAGTAAAGTGTCGATGATGGTTCCGAAATTCTCATGGCAATCTTCTCCTTTAACAATCTCATTAGCTCAGGTAAATGAGCCTTTGGGACTGGTATCAATCAAAAATTTCAAGGAATATGGAGTATGGTAAATATAAACATCAGAGCTACAAGCTTTGGATCAGCGCATCCTATTTCATGTGGAAATAAACAAAATGCTTTTCCATGACGCACGATCATCTTTCTAAATTGATCCTTTTCTATCTCTGAAAGAAATTCATCTCCAAATTTAATATATTTTGTAGTCTCTTCTGTAAATGTATGACCTATCTTAGATCAGCCTCTAATGAATGGAAGAACACTCTCCTTTAGTCGAAGACTATTTACACTCTTGTATTGTGTCTTTGTGAGTGTGAGAGTGAGGTGTGTGTGTGTGCCTATGCATGTCTGAGTAGTTGCTTTACTTGTATTTTGCACATGACCTAGGATCCTTGACTCCATACTCTCCATGTTTTCAAGCATGTGGCAAAGCATGGGCCTAATGGCCAATGGCGTGAACATGTTGGAGGTAGGGTCGGATGATAGGAGTGTCAATCTTGAGCCTTCCTTCTTGCTTCCATGCAAGGTGGTGAGGGTCTTTGGTCTACTACTACAACTTCATCATTGCACCTCGGTGTTAATGTTTACTTTATAGTACCGAACTGAAAAGTGTAGAGGATATTTCCAAGAAGTTATGTAACACTTATGAAAAAGAAACAAAATCAAATTAAGTGTATGTGATGAAAGAGTTATATGACCTTGGCACGAAGGACACAAATAATGTTTTTGTTATCTTAATGATTTTGATGCCATATTTTCTTAGTTTTGGACTCGAAAAATGGAGATGGATAATGAAATGAAAGGATTCTTGTTATAATGCACCTTGCCATTGTCATGGGATACATTTTGCATAGCTATTATCAATAGTGCAACTGGTGGTGGATTGCTCTATGAGGACATATATGGAGCACTCCTGAATGAAGTGACCCATAGAAGTTCTATGCTTCGGACTGTGAGCGGAGATGCACATAGTGTTCATGATTCTTACAAAGGAAAGAATCAATCATGTGAGTATTCCCTACCTTTGGAAAATATCATCATGCCATCGGATGGGGTATTCCCTACCTTAGAGGGATTCATCATATCTGAGAGGATGAATAGAACTATTCAAGATATAGAAGTTTCTATGTTGCATCATGAAAACCTATCTCAAGGTAGTTCATGTGAGTAACATCTCACTTAGTACTGCCAAAGGTCTTAAAGTGGCACCATAATTTTGGAGATGGAAGCCACCATATTATGATCATCTTCGAATTTCTGGGTGTGAATCATATGTTCCTATAACCAAGAATCTTGGATAAAAGCTGGACTATGTGTCGAAGCAATGCATTTTTTAATGGATATGGTTGAGACGATCGATTTGGGTATCGCTTATGGGATCAGATGCCTGATCAAAAGCAGTGATGTCATTTTCAATGAGTCTAAGATGCATAAATATTCCATTATGGAGGTTGAAGTGAGAAGAGTAGTGTTTGAGGATACTAGTCCTCGAGTTAGGATGCATAAAAATGCTACGCATGTGGATGCTCACTAGAATATCCAATCAACTTAGCCACAAAATGTTGTTGTTGAGTAACCATTGAGATTTTCTGCATGTGTTTTGCATCCACGTGATCGATATGTTCCATATTTTGATTTTGTTATGGTGACAATGGTGGTGAGCCTTCTTGCTACAAGAAGGCTATGTAGATAAAGGAACATGTCAAGCGGGAGTGTTCCATGAAGAGTGAATTGGATTCTATTCACAAGGTTGATGAACCATGTAGCTCAATAGTAGCGCCTATCAATATGTGTGAAGTCCATGACGGTAGGCCAAGGTCGTGCGCTCTTCATAGCTGAATGCTCACATACATTTCCTTCTTTCCTTTGGACTAAAAGAGTTTGGGCTTCTTTCATTTTGAACTAAGGTGACAAATATTTCATCTTATGTGAAGCACTAATAGAAACATATCCTTCTTCTTTGTACCCTCAAAGTAATTGATATAAAAGTGTTTTAGAAATGCGAATTCAAGCAAATGTTAGCAACCCACATCCTACAGGTTAACATGAAGAACTAGAAATTTCTTTTGCTTATGATGTTCATAAGGAATTCGATTGGATTGCAAAGTCAATCCAGCATTACAGTCAATCAAGAATAACCTTCTTAAGTAACACGACTTCCAAAGTACCCCTTTTGCTTTTCACAAGATACACCCTAAAGCATATATGGATCAAAATCCCATAACCTTCAGAATACTAACAAACCAACCCCAAGAACTTCTACTTTGGATGCACAATAAATCATGTGTTGGAACTGTGGCCAAGCTAGTCATACTACAGTTAAGTTGAGTGGCCACAATTGAGGTACATAGTATGGATGTAATGCAAGATGATGTTCATCCTATTTGGACCAAGGAGTGGGGGTAATGAAATCTCAATTCATCCACTCTTTGGTCTACATTCCAAGCTTCATTAGGGGTCATAGCTTGAAGAGATTTGCATGGAATTCTGTTCGTAAGATATACAGTAGTCGAGATTTCTTTTGTCCATAAATAGTATCGTAACTTTTTCTCTTCAAGTGATCCAACTAAGGTCTTGTTTCTTCTCTCCGTATTGTCATTCAATTGAGGAGAATACCTGATAGTCACTTCCCTTTGATGCATTTATCATAAAAGAATATCATCAAATTCTTTGGAGAAGTATTCTCCTCCTCCATCATATCTTCGTTTCTTCAATGGTCTACCTATATGATTCTCCACATATGCTAAGTATTTCTTGAAGCATTCAAACACTTCACTTTTGTTCTTGATGAAGTACAAAATGTTCCATCAATTTTGATCATAAACAAAGGAAACATAATACCTTGAGCTTGCCAATGAAGGTTCTTGACTTGGTCCCCACACATGAGTGTGTACTAAGTCCAAAAGGTTGTTGTGAATGTAGCCTTTGTGCTTGGTTTCATCCCCTGATTATACTTTGTGACTATGCTTTGGACTTCCTAAGTCATATAGAAGACCCTAAACCCTAAACCCTAAACCCTAAACCTTTCATAGTGTTGAAGCACAATGTGCATAAGTTTATGTGTGGTTGTCATCATGTGCTTAAAATACTCACGGATGTGTTGCTTATACTAGTACAGGAATATTAGAAGTTCATCATAGATTTGCTGCTACCCATAAACTCAAACTCAGTTCATGGGATTGCTGGAGAGTCCTTCATGATCGTAGTTGGGCTAGGAAGATATTGTCTGTCATCACCAACAAGATCAATCAGTACTATTAAGATTTTGCAAGGCCTCTAATCTGTTGTGTTAGAGCTTGTAGGTGGTCTTGGGTTTTGAGAAAGATGTCTCCTAAATTGCAATTGTTTCAACCAATTGATGGTGTCTGATGGATGGTATTGTGTGAACTTTCATATTGTTTCTTGGGATAAGTTGTAATGAAGCAACTGTTCTGTGATGGTCTTCATGCCCCCTGGCTAACTCGCACCATCACAACACCTAGACATGGGTATTTAGTTCCTTTTTGTTATTGCTTTGTGCTAAATGATTCACAAGTTTTCTTCTCTTCATACTCAGAATGGCAGTCTCCTGGAAATCTCTATATATGACTCAGTGCTTGTAACATGGATTGGGAAAGGCATTGTTTTGGGGGATTGGTCTTGTCTTCCACATGTCTTACTAGGGCCAACCATTCATTCTATGATATGTTGTTGGACAATTTGAGGGTCATGATCATTGCCTTGGTAAGACAGATATAATAGACTTACAGGTTTGGGAGTTCAGGAGTGTTTCTCCCTCCTAACTCTTAATTTGTGGTAACTGCCCATATATGTCAAATGATCTTCAATAGATCAATTGCATGCTCTAGGAGGATAACAATCATATTTTTGGCACCTTGATGCGCATGTTTGAGAATGGAGTTTTCTAGACCTGGTGCTCCCAATGACATGATGACCAGTTGTACCGCTATCCCAATGGGTTTAGTATGCATATTCCTCTCTATTAATTATGATTGATGCTTTAATCTCATATTCATTAGATTAAAAGGTGCATAGAGCTTGAAATACATTGTTTGGATCACCTTTCTCAAAGGAGAACTTGAAATGCATTTATGTGTACTTATGTGGCTAAGGAATGCCTTTGAGTAGGGGCACTTTGCTATATAGTATTGGATCCCTCTTTTATGTGTTTCTCATGTTGGAAGGATCTTGTACCCAAGGCACTTGGGCAGTTGTAGTGATTTTGACCACACTACCTGTTATCACTCTAAGGGGATGTCAAAGAATTATGATACTGGAATTATAATGATCTATATTGATTGTTTCATGCCAGTAACTGTTATCGGTCTTCAATTGTGCGATATGATCTTTTGGTTTTGCTATACTTCCAAAGTAGGAATGTGTATTTCAATGCCTTGTTGGTGACATGCACAAACGTTTGAGTTGTAATGAATCCACTCTTCTTTAATGCTTTCCAAATTGCTCTTTTTTTCAGATGCACAGGTAGTATTGTTCTTCAAAGGGTGCATGCCTTAAGTCGTACAATTGATAGAATGGCTAGTCGTGACAATACTCACTGTTGGATAGACATCCTAGAAATGCCCAAAGGATGTTTTTTGGTTTATCATGTACTTCAAGATGGATTGGCTCCATGATCCTTTTGAGCTTTCCTCATTACAAGACCTTGCACCTTGATGTTCGCATTAGGCATTTCGTAAATAAATATATATCTCGATTGTGCGATTTGTAGGGTCCTTTGGAGCTTGTTCCTCTAGGAATAACTGATTCTTGACTGCTTTATTGTGGGAATTGTGTTCAGAAGCCCCCCTCCTCAGTCAGAAACTCTCATTGAATCCACATGGGAACATTCCTATGGCTTGATGGTAGTCGAGTACCCAATACCCCTATTTTTGTGTTATCGAATTCCATGTATTTTGACCATCATAGTCTCAATCTCGTTGCCTCGCATGACTATATCATCATGTTTTGGCACACTATGCAAGTTTTTCATACTTGTGTGCATTTGAACAAAAGCAAGCAACAAAGCCCCTTGCACATTCTTAATAGATTGAATATACAACAACTATCTTATGCTTTCCAAGCACTATGTCACACTTGCACCTACTTGATTAGACATTAGGATGTGTTAGGAATGAAGAAATATAGGTTTTTTCTAGCTCCTTGCCCTTTAAGTTTCAATTTTGGGATTGAAGGAATAGGCTAATCTTCACAAAGAGAAAGTCTTGTAGGACTTGATGCTCCCTGAAGTGGAAACTAAATTTGGAATGAATGCTTATTTTCTACTTCATTTTTTGGAAGCACTCTACTTGCTTTATGTATGTCATTTCAGGTTTGGGAGCTTATTGCAAAGGCATTTCCAGTTTTACAAAGGACTGCACAGTGGTGTATGCTGGGCTGACTGCCCCCAAGGGATTGTGTCGCTCAAATTTGAAGACTAAAGACGTAAGTGCTATAGATTTAAAGTGCTACAGATTTGAAGATCATTGAAGAGTTGAAGATCTGAAGACTTGCAGACTAAAGAATTGGAGCATTGAAGACCCGAAGCTTTCCAGACTTGAAGACTCCAACTTGGAACAGTTCAGTTGTGTATGTTTGTCTTCTCTAGCTTTGTCAAGGATGTAAAAGTCTAGGGGGAGGAGAGTATTGGGTTGTAGGGTATGGACACATCTTCAATTGTGCACACATAGTGTAGGAAGCTCCTAAATATTTCATCTTTTTGGCACATGTAAGGAGTTCCCCATATAAATCTCATGCAAGCCCTTCATTGGGATTTTTTTGTTACACAAGAGATCTTGGAATCTCCTAGAAGATATATATACAGATCACAAGAACCTAGAGTATTTTATGACCACTCGCATCCTCAATAGAAGGCAATCTCGATGGAGTAACTTTCTATCCAGATTCGATTTTGTCATCACATACCGTCCAGGACGTCAACAATGTCAGTCTTGTGGATACGGGTCTTGGGAGCTCAAGGAGTGGTGACCGCCAAGTAAGTACTCTCCAAGTTCAAGTTCTAGTTCTTGTCTTGTTCCTTGTTCCCGTCTTCTCCAGTCTAGTTCTTGGACATCCTGTCTTGTCCTCTTGTAATCTCGTAGTACGAGATCTTGTCGAGTTCTTCCTTGTATCTAGTTCATCTCCGAGAAGGGAGTTCTTGTAATCCAGATATCTTATTCCATACTTACGATCCCGGGTTGTGGGATCTCCTGTATCAGCTCTAGTCGAGTTACCCATATCGATAAGTCTCGGGTTGTGGGACTTCTTGTATCAATCCTAGTAGACAATGGCATATCTGAGAGGATGAATAGAACTATTCAAGATACAGAAGTTTCTATGTTGCATCATGCAAACCTATCTCAAGCTAGTTCATGTGAGTAACATTTCACTTAGTACTGCCAAAGGTCTAAAAGTGGCACCAAAATTTTGGAAATGGAAGTCACCATATTATGATCATCTTCGAGTTTCTGGGTGCGAATCATATGTTCGTATAACCAAGAATCTTGTATAAAAGCTGGACTATGCATCGAAGCAATGCATTTTTAATGGATATGGTTGAGACGATCGATTTGGGTATCGCTTATGGGATCATATGCATAATCAGAAGCAGTGATGTTGTTTTCACTGAGATTTGTGGAGTCCTTTGGAGCGTTTTCCTCTAGGAATACCTGATTCTTGACTGGTTTATTGGGGGAACTGTGTCCAAAAGCCTCCCTCCTCAGTCAGAAGCTCTCATTGACTCCACATGGGAACATGGCTTGATGGTAGTCGAGTACCCACTACCCCTATTTTTGTATTATAGAATTCCATGTATTTTGACCATCATAGTCTCAATCTGGTTGCCTCTCACGACTATATCATCATGTTTTGGCACACTATGCAAGTTTTTCATACCTGTGTGCATTTGACCAAAAGCAAGCAACAAAGGCCCTTACACACATTAAATAGACTGAATATACAACATCTATCTTATGCTTTCCACGTGTTGTGTCACACTTGCACCCACTTGATGAACATAAGGATGTGTGAGGAATGAAGAACTATAGGTTTTTGCTAGCACCTTTCCCTTTAAATTTCAATTTTGGGATTGAAGGAATAGGCTAATCTTCACAAAGAGCAAGTCTGTAGGAGTGGATGCTCCCTGTAGTGGAAACTAAATTTGGAATGAATGTTTATTGTCTAATTCATTTTTTGAAAGAAGTCTACTTGCTTTATGTATATCATTTCAGGTTTGGGAGCTTATTGCAAAGGCATTTCCACTTTTACAAAGGACTGCACAATGGGATGTATGCTGGGCTGACTGCCCCCAAGGGGATTGTGTCGCTCAGATTTGAAGACTCAAGACTTAAGTTCTATAGATTTAAAGTGCTACATATTTGAAGATGATTGAAGACTTGAAGACCTGAAGACTTGCAGACTAAAGAATTGCAGCTTTGAAGAACTGAAGCTTTCCATACTTGAAGACTCCAACTTGGAACAGTTCAGCTGTGTATGTTCGTATTCTCTAGATTTGTCGACGATGACAAAGTCTAGGAGGGAGAGAGTATTTGGTTGTAGGGTATGCACACATCTTCAATTGTGCAAGGAAACCCTCCATCATATCTCTGTTCCTTCAATGGTCTACCTATATGATTCTCCACAAGTGCTAAGTATTTCTTGAAGCATTCAAAGACGTCACTTTTGTTCTTGATGAAGCACAAAATGTTCCATCAATTTTGATCCTCAACAAAGGAAACATAATACCTTGAGTTTGCCAATGAAGGTTCTTGACTTGGTCCCCACACATGAGTGTGTACTAAGTCCAAAAGGTTGCTGTGAATGTAGCCTTTGTGCTTGGTTTCATCCCCTGTTTATACTTTGTGCCTATGCTTTGGACTTCCCAAGTCAGATAGAAGAGCAATATTGCCAACAACATGGTTTGAACATCCTAAATCTATGTAGAAAAAATGATCATCTTCTTTACCTTCTTTGTGACTCAATTCATCCTAAATCTATGTGGAAAAAAATGACCAAGGAGTGGGGGTAATGAAATCTCAATTCATCCACTCTTTGGTCCGATGCACTTGGGAGCATATATGGATCAAAATCCCACAACGATACTAACAAACCAACCCCAAGAACTTCTACTATGCATGGGTAATGAATTTTCGCATGGTTTTTATTGCTTAGTCATTGATTAATGAGGTACAATTAGAGATGTTTTCAATCTCTGTAGCATTGAGACAAAAAAAGGAACCAACTCCAAGGCTTTAGATTTCGATAATGGAAGTGAGTATACCCGTCTTGAATTCAACCTGTTCTATCGATATAGAGGAATTCATAGAGGGTTTACAACTCTTTATACCCTAATAGCGAATGGCATATATGAGAGGATGAATAGAACTATTCAAAATAAAGAAGTTTCTATGTTGCATCATACAAACCTATCTCAAGGTAGTTCATGCGAGTAACATCTCACTTAGTACTGCCAAAGGTCTAAAAGTGGCACGAGAATTTTGGAGATGGAAGTCACCATATTATGATCATCTTCGAGTTTTTGGGTGTGAATCATATGTTCCTATAACCAACAATCTTGGATAGAAGTTGGACTATGCGTCAAAGCAATGCATTTCTTAATGGATATGGTTGAGACGATCGATTTGGGTATCGCTTATGGGATCAGATGCCTGATCAGAAGCAGTGATGTCGTTTTCAATGAGTCTAAGATGCATAAATATTCCATTGTGGAGGTTGAAGTGAGAAGAGTAGTGTTTGACGATACTAGTCCTCCAGTTAGGATGCATAAGAATGCTACGCATGTGGATGCTCACTAGAATGTCCAATCAGCTTAGCCACGAAATGTTGTTGTTGAGTAACCATTGAGATTTTCCGCATGTGTCTTGCATCCACCTGATCGATATGTTCCACATTTTGATTTTGTTATGGTCACGACCAGATGATTGCTAGACTCTTTGCCGATGACATGAATGCCTTTGTTCGTAACGATAGAAACTGCATTAAGGTGTTTTGGAACTGCCTCGACACCTTTTGTAAGGCATCAGGTTCAAAAATCAACCATGCTAAAACTTCTTTTAGAACAATCCATGGGCCTCCGCCCCAACTGTTGATTGATCACGGGTGTCAAGTTATCCCTAGCGGCAAAGTCTTCTATCCAAACTAGATAGCAAACTAAATCATTGGAAAGGTATGCAAGCTAACTTGGTAGGGCGTGCAATGGTTGTCAACACATTTATGCACTCTACGATTATTTACTATATCTCGTGTTGGAGACCTAAGGAGAAAGAATTGGCAAAAGTGGAAAGGATCTGCAAAAACTTCCGATGGACTGGGGACCCCAATAGGAGGGGGATTCCCAAAATCAAATGGGAAACTTGTATTAGCTCAAAAGACTCGGGGGGCTTGGGGATTTTGGATATCACTCGGTTAGCTGACAAGCTGGCGGCCAAGTGGTTTATCAAGGCTTGGTGCAATAGAGAGTCCTCCTGGGCTAAATTGATCTTCAGAAATTCCAAAGACCTTACCTTAGTTGGTCTTCCCAGCTGGAAGGACATTGGGATCCTCACGCTTTTGTTCTCCCCCCACCCCATGTCCCCTAAAGGCTCTAGCCTCGTGTGTTCCTTATGGAAGAGTTGGAACAAAGCCAAACAATTCATCAGAGTCAGTGATGAGTGGAAGTGGGCTGCTGGGATAAGACAAAATGACTCTATCTGGTTCCCGATCAGCGGCTTAAGGGAGGTGGAGTCTTGGAACCTCCAAACGGCTAAGCGACTGTGGAACAAGGGGTATAAATAGTGGAAATAACTCTGGAAACAAGAGACCGGCCGGTGGATTAGATTTGAAGACTTAGACCCAAGACATAGAATTTCTCTCGAAGAATGGACTCTTCTTCAAAATAGGTGTTCAGTGTGGGACCACTCAACTACCCGCCTTCTCTGCGGACAAGATCTTCCTTGCCTAGAGGGCCTCAAATGGAGCAATGGTAAGAAACTATCCAGAATTCCCAACTTCAAAGAAAACTTAGATGTTCATCACACTCTTAACAAGGTGTGGTGCCTTTCTTGGCCCAAACTTCGATGGGAACTCAAGTTCATGTCGATTTGGCAACCCCCTTATTGAGATCAAGAAATCCGTTCTCATGTGGCAAATCTTGCATAAAGGTATCTGGTACAACGCAAGGGCCAACAAAATTTGTGGCGTGCCTCCCTGGTGCAAACGGTGCCATCGATGCATCGAAGACCTCGTTCACCTCTTCTTCGATTGCCCCAAGTCCCGTGTTATCTAGCATCACGTGACACAGATTCTGCGTCTCTCGAACCATATCAATTGGCAACAAGCGCTATTGGGTGAGACGGTTGGCTGCTCTTCTAGGCTATGGAATGCTATCAGAGGCGAGACTCTTTGGAAAATTTGGAGGGAGCGATGTGCTGTCAACTTTGGCCAAACCCCAAAGGAATGGTCGATTGAGAAATCTTTGTTTCTTCTAGGTAAAAGAATCTCTCATGACAAGAGATCTCCTCCATTTAGGCACCATTGTATTTATCTCCTCGTAGATAACAAGCTGAAACCCAAATGGGTCCCCCATGAAGGAGATGATAGGTTTATATGCCTCATTTGTAACGCCCTCTAGCTTACTGAACTCGTCCCCTGCTTTGTGGGATTTGGGGGGTCCCATGGGCACTAGTCCCATTCATCTGTAACTTTTCCTCATTACTTTAATTAAAGTCCGGGAGATTAGGCTATGGCCGAACTTCCTTTTATAAAAAAAAAAAGGAAGCAGTGATGTCGTTTTCAATGAGTCTAAGACGCATAAATATTCCATTATGGAGGTTGAAGTGAGAAGAGTAGTGTTTGAGGATACTAGTCCTCGAGTTAGGAAGCATAAGAATGCTACGCATGTGGATGCTCACTAGAATGTCCAATCAGCTTAGCCATGAAATGTTGTTGTTGAGTAACCATTGAGATTTTCCACATGTGTCTTGCATCCACCTGATCGATATGTTCCACATTTTGATTTTGTTATGGTGACAAATGGTGGTGAGCCTTCTTGCTACAAGAAGGCTATGTAGATAAAGGAACATGTCAAGCGGGAGTGTTCCATGAAGAGTGAATTGGATTCTATTCACAAGGTTGGTACTTGAGATTTGAAAGGTCTGCCAAAAGGTAAAAAAGCTTTACCATGACATAGGAAATGGGTATATAAGTTGAAATTCACATGACATAGGAAGTCCTGCTATTTTGCGCTCTAATGGTTGATGAACCATGTAGCTCAATAGTAGCCCCTATCAATTTTTGTGAAGTCCATGACGGTAGGCCAAGGTCGTGCTCTCTTCATAGCTGAATGCTCACATACATTTCCTTCTTTCGTTTGGACTAAAAGAGTTTGGGCTTCTTTCATTTTGAACTAAGGTGACAAATACTTCATCTTATGTGAAGCACTAATCGAAGCATATCCTTCTTCTTTGTATCCTCAAAGTAATTGCAACATAGATATAAAAGTGTTTTAGAAATGCGAATTCAAGCAAATGTTAACATGAAGAACTAGAAATTTCTTTTGCTTATGATGTTCAGAAGGAATTCGATTGGATTGCAAAGTCAATCCAGCTTTACAGTCAATCAAGAATAACCTTCTTAAGTAACACGACTTCCAAAGTACCCCTTTTGCTTTTCACAAGATACACCCTAGAGCATATATGCATCAAAATCCCATAACCTTCAGAATACTAAGAAACCAACCCCAAGAACTTCTACTATGGATGCACAATAGATTATGTGTTGGAATTGCGGCCAAGCTAGTCATACTACAATTAAGTTGAGTGGCCACAATTGAGGTACATAGTATGGATGCAATCCAAGATGATGTTGATCCCATTTGGACCAAGGAGTGGGGGTAATGAAAGCTCAATTCATCCACTCTTTGGTCTACATTCCAAGCTTCATTAGGGGTCATAGCTTGAAGCGATTTGCATGGAATTCTGTTCGTAAGATATACAGTAGTCGAGATTGCTTTTGTCCATAGATAGTGTGGTAATTTTTTCTCTTCAAGTGATCCAACTAAGGTCTTGTTTCTTCTCTCCGTATTGTCATTCAATTGAGGAGAATACCTGATAGTCACTTCCCTTTGATGCATTTATCCTAAAAGAATATCATCAAACTCTTTGGAGAAGTATTCTCCCCCTCCATCATATCTCCGTTTCTTCAATGGTCTACCTATATGATTCTCCACATGTGCTAAGTATTTCTTGAAGCATTCAAACACTTCACTTTTGTTCTTGATGAAGCACAAAATGTTCCATCAATTTTGATCATCAACAAAGGAAACATAATACCTTGAGCTTTCCAATGAAGGTTCTTGACTTGGTCCCCACACATGAGTGTGTACTAAGTCCAAAAGGTTGTTGTGAATGTAGCCTTTGTGCTTGGTTTCATCCCCTGTTTATACTTTGTGCCTATGCTTTGGACTTCCCAAGTCAAATAGAAGAGCAATACTGCCAACAACATGGTTTGAACGTCCTAAATCTATGTAGAAAAAATGATCATCTTCTTTACCTTCTTTGTGACTCAATTCATCGTAAATCTATGTGGAAAAAAATGACCAAGGAGTGGAGGTAATGAAATCTCAATTCATCCACTCTTTGGTCCGATGCACTTGGGAGCATATATGGATCAAAAATCCCACAACGATACTAACAAACCAACCCCAAGAACTTCTACTATGCATGGGTAATGAATTTTTGCATGGTTTTTATTGCTTAGTCATTGATTAATGAGGTGCAATTAGAGATGTTTTCAATCTCTGTAGCGCTACATTTCAAGGATACTTTTAATTTGAGGCATCGACGTCATTCGGATGAAACAAGAAGTGACATTCGAGAGCGCAAACACAGTAGAACGTCCTAATCACATTCATTCTCCATTGGAAATGAAGAATGCATCTATGAGCTTCTCTTGACAAATGTCAAGGGTTTGGTTTGAAATGACCCGTTGAAATGAAGGATGCATCTATGAGCTTCTCTTGAGCAGTCTTAAGTGAAGGGATCCATAGAAATTCTATGGTTGGAACTGTGAGTGGAGATGCAGAGTGTGTTTCGTGATTCTTACAAAGGAAAGAATCAATAATGTGGTAGGAGCGAGAACAAGGAAAAGAATGACCAAGAGAATAAGAGTGGAAGCAAATCAAGGAAAAGGGAGATGGAGTGCGTACACTTGTTTCCTTATGAAGAAAGGATATATGAGGAAAGATTGATATGCATTAAAGAACAACACGTTGATGGGCATGTTAAACACCTCCTCCACTGCGTGCAATCATTGTGAAGATAGAAGAGATTCATGCTATTTCCAATGATGCTGATGTGTTGACACTTTGCCTAGTGATGCTCTTATGGATGATTGTTACGAAAATAACAGTGCGCCTTAAAATTTCTTTGTGGTGCCACTCGTAAGGCTGCACAAATCACAGACACCGTGTGTGTGTGTGTATGCCATTACCTTCCGACAGCGCATCACCAACAGTAGACCTCACCTAGAACAAGTACATGATGCGGATGCAGTCCAAGATGATGTCGATCCCACTTGGAGCGAAGAGTGGCTCGAAGACGATCTGTGTTGTGCCATTACGGCACCCAGACCTCAGCTAGAGCAAGTACACAATATGGATGTAGTCCGTCCAAGATGGTGTAGTTGGAGTGGCTCGAAGACGATCTCAACACAGTGCCTAACGAAATTTCGACTCATCCATTGCTCTCTGTAGAAGGAACTATGAAGGAAAGGGTTGCGCTTGTATTTGGCATGATCATGGAAGTGTGGATCATTATGAAGTGCAATTAAGAATATGGTAAAGTTGCATTTGAAAGAAATAGGTACAATGTTATGTTGGGGATGTATGTTTTGAGAACTGTAGGTTCTCTAAAATAAAATAAAATTGCAAAGCTCTCTCTTACACACGAGGGAGGGAAAAAGCAAAGCAAAAGGAACTCGTCAGAAGGCTGGGCTGCCGTCCCCGCCGCCGCCCACACACGTGTGTGTGGGAGGGGCAGGACGATCATTAAGGCAACGAGCGAACACGCGCGCGAACTAGTATTCACACCTCCTCGTCCGAGTTGTGCGTCTTGTCTGAGTAGAGATGCTCACACAAGGAGTACGAACTATAGAACAGATCCTGTTCAAGTATAGTCGTGAGGGAAGGGCCCCGGGGCCGCGCTTATGTGAAGGAAGCCTTTGCCTGAGGCGCATGCACATGCGGGATACATACGCGCACGAACGAAGCTCTATAAGAGATCTTTCCATGGTTGACGCTGCACCATCCACTCGCGCGCATTCTTCACACACACACACATGAAGTAAGAAACAATGGAAAAAGCAGGAACAAACAAACCAAAAAACAGCACACTTCATTAGTGCTGCCATCACGACCCGACTCTCCAATGCCATCCATAAAAGAAGTCATACTCTTCTCCATGTCACATCCATTAGACTCTATATTTGTTCCAAAGGACTCACATAGAGAAACTCTCCCTTTGCGCCTCTCTTTCCAACCCATGTTCTCCGTTGTAGAGACCACACCGTACTTCACAGCCTACCTAACTCTACCTAAACTCGTCATCACCGAGCACATATATACAGAAGCTCTCATTGGTGCAAGACGCCTTAGACGACTCCTATTGTGGAACCTCGCATCTCTTGGCCAACAATGGCACCACTTTACAGCATCTCATTCATCCAACCAATCACTCTCACATCTTGCATCCGTGCTTCTCTACAATTTCATCGCACAACGCGCCCACACCATTCACTCGACAATCTCCTCATGCAGTTGCCCAATGCCTACACGATTGCTTTGTGTTCTATCCATGGCAGCCTATCGCTCAATCCATAAAACATACAACCTTGGATGATCTTTTCTTAATCAAACACTCCATTACAAAAATAGACATTCTTCTTGTATAGTGTACCCATTACCGGATCCCCCTATGGGACGTTGGTATATTTCGGTACTCATGTGTGTGAGCACACTTACGACCACCGAGCACGCTTCTTCACCCTCTTGACGAGCTTTTTTCAAGGCTATGGGCCAAAGACCATCCAAGGCTCATGGATCTGTAGCTTCCACTTCCGCTCGAATGCGTCTTCCCATCCGTCACACGTGAGAACACGACTATACATTCTCCATGTCCCTCCCGTGGCCTCGCGCTTTCTCTACTATCTCGTTGCGCCAAAAAAAAAAAAAAAACAATCCTCCCACCGTTAGGTTAAGTTTTCACTCTTGCACTCTTGATTGGTGACTCAGCCCAATCATCATCCCCCCCCCCCTCTGCGGTTGATGCTCTATGGAAGTACGTCAAGGATTGGGATCATGTGATTCTTGTGCCAAACATGATGCCAAGGATGCCATAGAAGGGCTAAAATAAAGAGCACCAATGCCTCCGCCATTACAACAATCAAAGATTCCTTTTTCGACCTGCATACTTTGTTTTCATGGCCTTCTTCCAGGAAACCATGGGGCTGAAATAGATACACTTCCCCACGTAAATCACAATTCGGAAATGCACTTTGAGTGTCCAATTCATGTAAAAAGTGCGCAAACGCTACAACTGGTTGTGCAAAGGTCTCATCAAAATCAATGCCCTTCTCTTGAGCATAACCTTCGCCAACAAGCCCATCCTCGTGTCTATCAAACATTCCATAACGATTACGTTTCACCTTTTACACCCACCTAGTGCCAATGGCCTTTCTCTTTTGTTGTTGTTGTTGTTATGCAAGTTGAGCGAGCACCATCGATTCCCGACATTTAGCGGGTTGTAGCTGTGGCTTCCTCTAAGACATACTTGTCATTCGAGTCTCCATTGGCACCATTGGACAACATGAGGAAGGACTTCAACAATCAAGGAAGACAAAGTACTAGTACTCCTCGAGACCTCATGCATTCCAATCGTGTTATCCCCAAGGCGGGCTTAACTGAAAGGTTTCTCTACCACTAAGCCCCTAGTTGCTTGTTGATTGTAGGAGTCAAGACACTTAAAGTCAACATTATTTTGGAGCCTTCAAAGTGTACTTTTTAGCTCTCTACATCTAGCTTATAAGAGTTTCTTTGAGGGGAAATTAGGGAAAATTAGAAGTTGATTTTGAAACCTTGAGACAATTTCATCCACACACATGGAAGAATTGGTCCAAAGATCAATCTTGCCCATAGAAGAACTTGATATTGTGTATCCCTAGTAGTGTACATTTAGCTCTTTTCCTCAATTCTCGGCTCTTGAGTCTTCTTACAACTTTCTTGCAAAGCTTTCAGTTGTCGTCCGAGCAGCCACCACAAATTATGCAGCTTTTTTAGGTCTACAGAACAGAGTTGAGAGACACTTGTAGTTGTTGTTGGCTATAGTTTGGGCTTTAAATTCAGCATTTTAGTGCCAAAGTATTGCATATATGGACTACATAGGCACTATGTGCACTTGTGTGGATACCACTTATGTATGCCCATGTGGGCATTGATATAGTGGTTACATTTTTGAATAAAACCTTTAATGTTGATAAAGGGGGTTCTGGTCAAGTTTTGTTAACTAGAAGACACTTAACTATTAGGTTTGCTTCAGTGATGCATGTGGAGGACTTACCCAACCTTACCATAAGAAATGTATGCTCCATAAACCTATGGGACGTTGGTATATTTTGGTACTCATGTGTGTGAGCACACTTACGACCACCGAGCACGCTTCTTCACCCTCTTGACGAGCTTTTTTGAAGGCTATGGGCCAAAGACCATCCAAGGCTCATGCATCTGTAGCTTCGACTTCCGCTCGAATGCGTCTTCCCGTCCATCACACGTGAGAACATGACTATACATTCTCCATGTCCCTCCCGTGGCCTCGCACTTTCTCTACTTCTGGTTGCGCCAAAAAAAAAAAAAAACAATCCTCCCACCGTTAGGTTAAGTTTTCACTCTTGCACTCTTGATTGGTGACTCAGCCCAATCATCATCCCCCCCCCTTTGCGGTTGATGCTCTATGGAAGTAGGTCAAGGATTGGGATCATGTGATTCTTGTGCCAAACATGATGCCAAGGATGCCATAGAAGGGCTAAAATAAAGAGCACCAATGCCTCCGCCATTACAACAATCGAAGATGCCTTTTTCGACCTGCATACTTTGTTTTCATGGCCTTCTTCCAGGAAAACCATGGGGCTGAAATAGATACACTTCCCCACGTAAATCACAATTCGGAAATGCACTTTGAGTGTCCAATTCATGTAAAAAGTGCGCAAATGCTACAATTGGTTGCCATTCGGCACCTAACAGCAAAGGCCTCATCAAAATCAATGCCCTTCTCTTGAGCATAACCTTCGCCAACAAGCCCATCCTCGTGTCTATCAAACATTCCATAACGATTACGTTTCACCTTTTACACCCAAGTAGTGCAAATGGCCTTTCTCTTTTGTTGGTGTTGTTGTTATGCAAGTCGAGCGAGCACCATCGATTCCCGACATTTAGCGGGTTGAAGCTGTGGCTTCCTCTAAGACATACTTGTCATTCGAGCCTCCATTGGCACCATTGGACAACATGAGGAAGGACTTCAACAATCAAGGAAGACAAAGTACTAGTACTCCTCGAGACCTCATGCATTCCAATCGTGTTATCCCCAGAGCGGGCTTAACTGAAAGGTTTCTCTACCACTAAGCCCCTAGCTGCTTGTTGATTGTAGGAGTCAAGACACTTAAAGTCAACATTATTTTGGAGCCTTCAAAGTGTACTTTTTAGCTCTCTACATCTAGCTTATAAGAGTTTCTTTGAGGCGAAATTAGGGAAAATTAGAAGTTGATTTTGAAACCTTGAGACAATTTCATCCACAAACATGGAAGAATTGGTCCAAAGATCAATCTTGCCCATAGAAGAACTTGATATTGTGTATCCCTAGTAGTGTACATTTAGCTCTTTTCCTCGATTCTCGGCTCTTGAGTCTTCTTACAACTTTCTTGCAAAGCTTTCAGTTGTCGTCCGAGCAGCCACCACAAATTATGCAGCTTTTTTAGGTCTACAGAACAGAGTTGAGAGACACTTGTAGTTGTTGTTGGCTATAGTTTGGGCTTTAAATTCAGCATTTTAGTGCCAAAGTATTGCATATATGGACTACATAGGCACTATGTGCACTTGTGTGGATACCACTTATGTGTGGGCATTGATATAGTGGTTACATTTTTGAATAAATCCTTTAATGTTGATAAAGGGGGTTCTGGTCAGGTTTTGTTAACTAGAAGACACTTAACTATTAGGTTTGCTTCAGTGATGCATGTGGAGGACTTACCCAACCTTACCATAAGAAATGTATGCTCCATAAGCCTATGGGACGTTGGTATATTTCGGTACTCATGTGTGTGAGCACACTTACGACCACCGAGCACGCTTCTTCACCCTCTTGACGAGCTTTTTTCAAGGCTATGGGCCAAAGACCATCCAAGGCTCATGCATCTGTAGCTTCGACTTCCGCTCGAATGCGTCTTCCCGTCCGTCACACGTGAGAACATGACTATACATTCTCCATGTCCCTCCCGTGGCCTCGCACTTTCTCTACTATCTGGTTGCGCCAAAAAAAAAAAAAAAACAATCCTCCCACCGTTAGGTTAAGTTTTCACTCTTGCACTCTTGATTGGTGACTCAGCCCAATCATCATCCCCCCCCCCTTTGCAGTTGATGCTTTATGGAAGTAGGTCAAGGATTGGGATCATGTGATTCTTGTGCCATACATGATGCCAAGGATGCCATAGAAGGGCTAAAATAAAGAGCACCAATGCCTCCGCCATTACAACAATCGAAGATGCCTTTTTCGACCTGCATACTTTGTTTTCATGGCCTTCTTCCAAGAAACCATGAGGCTGAAATAGATACACTTCCCCACCTAAATCACAATTCCGAAATGCACTTTGAGTGTCCAATTCATGTAAAAAGTGCGCAAACGCTACAACTGGTTGCCATTCGGCACCTAACAGCAAAGGCCTCATCAAAATCAATGCCCTTCTCTTGAGCATAACCTTCGCCAACAAGCCCATCCTCGTGCCTATCAAACGTTCCATAACGATTATGTTTCACCTTTTACACCCACCTAGTGCCAATGGCCTTTCTCTTTTGTTGTTGTTGTTGTTATGCAAGTCGAACGAGCACCATTGATTCACGACATTTAGCGGGTTGTAGTTGTGGCTTCCTCTAAGACATACTTGTCATTCGAGTCTCCATTGGCACCACTGGACAACATGAGGAAGGACTTTAACAATCAAGGAAGACAAAGTACTAGTACTCCTCGAGACCTCATGCATTCCAATCATGTTATCCCCAAGGCGGGCTTAACTGAAAGGTTTCTCTACCACTAAGCCCCTAGCTGCTTGTTGATTGTAGGAGTCAAGACACTTAAAGTCAACATTATTTTGGGGCCTTCAAAGTGTACTTTTTAGCTCTCTACATCTAGCTTATAAGAGTTTCTTTGAGGCGAAATTGGGGAAAATTAGAAGTTGATTGTGAAACCTTGAGACAATTTCATCCACACACATGGAAGAATTGGTCCAAAGATCAATCTTGCTCATAGAAGAACTTGATATTGTGTATCCCTAGTAGTGTACATTTTGCTCTTTTCCTCAATTCTCAGCTCTTGAATCTTCTTACAACTTTCTTGCAAAGCTTTCAATTGTCGTCCGAGAAGCCACCACAATTCATGCAGCTTTTTTAGGTCTACACAATAGAGTTGAGAGACACTTGTAGGTGTTGTTAGCTAGAGTTTGGGCTTTAAATTCAGCATTTTAGTGTCAAACTATTGCATATATGGAGCACATAGGCATTATGTGCACTTGTGTGGATACCACTTATGTATCCCCATGCGGGCATTGTTATAGTGGTTACATTTTTGCATAAAACCTTTAATGTTGATAAAGGGGGTTCTGGTCACGTTTTCTTAGCTAGAAGACACTTAACTGTTAGGTTTGCTTCAATGATGCATGTGGAGGACTTACCCAACCTTACCATAAGAGATGTATGCTCCATAAGCCTATTTGTCTCATTTTAGTTAAGTGGTTAAATGCAGTAATTCAACGAATTATTCACTATGCAGGTTTACATGTTAGTACTAACAATTTTATGAGTTTTCTACATCAGTCAATTGCTCATTTTGTATAGAAGCTTCTAGAAACATTTTCCCAAAATTCGACACTTGGTCACCTTTTTTACCCTTAGTGGTGTTTGAACTATTCTAGCTCCATTATCATCCTAGTCAGTTCTCTATCAGCATGCCATCACAAATCTTAGACAGATCTAGTGGATGAAGGTCTAATGCTAGTGTTCCCAAGAGGAGTTAGTACTCGCAAGGCAGGGACCGTTTTGAGGCACCACAAACTTTGGTCTATGAAAGAATCATATTAAACATGTGCTCACTCAGAGGAGACACTCGAAACTAGTAAATGGAATATCAAAGAAGCCTCTTGTTACACATGACGATGATGATGATGATTGGGATGAATTAGTTGAAATGGCTAGCCCTACCATATGATTGCATGTTGGGTTGTGGGGTTTGCACACATCTTCAATAATGGCTGCACAAATCACAGACACCGTGTGTGTGTGTGTGTGTGTGCATGCCATTACCTTCCGACAGCGCATCACCAACAGTAGACCTCACCTAGAACAAGTACATGATGCGGATGCAGTCCAAGATGATGTCGATCCCACTTGGAGCGAAGAGTGGCTCGAAGACGATCTGTGTTGTGCCATTACGGCACCCAGACCTCAGCTAGAGCAAGTACACAATATGGATGCAGTCCGTCCAAGATGGTGTAGTTGGAGTGGCTCGAAGACGATCTCAACACAGTGCCTAACGAAATTTCAACTCATCCATTGCTCTCTGTAGAAGGAACTATGAAGGAAAGGGTTGCGCTTGTATTTGGCATGATCATGGAAGTGTGGATCATTATGAAGTGCAATTAAGAATATGGTAAAGCTGCATTTGAAGGAAATAGGTACAATGTTATGTTGGGGATGTATGTTTTGAGAACTGTAGGTTCTCTAAAATAAAATAAAATTGCAAAGCTCTCTCTTACACACGAGGAAGAGGGAAAAAGCAAAGCAAAATGAACTCGTCAGAAGGCTGGGCTGCCGTCCCCGACGCCGCCCACACACGTGTGTGAGAGGGGCAGGACGATCATCAAGGCAACGAGCGAACACGCGCGCGCAACTAGTATTCACGCTCAGGCGGCCCAGCTACACCTCCTCGTCCGAGTTGTGCGTCTTGTCTGAGTAGAGATGCTCACACAAGGAGTACGAACTATAGAACAGATCCTGTTCAAGTATAGTCGTGAGGGAAGGGCCCCGGGGGCGCGCTTATGTGAAGGAAGCCATTGCCTGAGCCGCATGCACATGCGGGATATATACGCGCACGAACGAAGCTCTATAAGAGATCTTTCCATGGTTGACGCTGCACCATCCACTCGCGCGCATTCTTCACACACACACATGAAGTAAGAAACAATGGAAAAAGCAGGAACAAACAAACCAAAAAACAGCACACTTCATTAGTGCTGCCTGTCCCAACGTAACCACCTAGGGCCATCACGACCCGACTCTCCAATGCCATCCATAAAAGAAGTCATACTCTTCTCCATGTCACATGCATTAGACTCTATATTTGTTCCAAAGGACTGACATAGAGAAACTCTCCCTTTGCGCCTCTCTGCCCAACCCATGTTCTCCGTTGTAGAGACCACACCGTACTTCACAGCCTACCTAACTCTAGTTAAACTCGTCATCACCGAGCACATATATACAGAAGCTCTCATTGGTGCAAGACGCCTTAGACGACTCCTATTGTGGAACCTCGCATCTCTTGGCCAACAATGCCACCACTTTACGGCATCTCATTCATCCAACCAATCACTCTCACATCTTGCATCCGTGATTCTCTACAATTTCATCGCACAATGCCTACACGATTGCTTTGTGTTCTATCCATGGCAGCCTATCGCTCAATCCATAAAACATACAACCTTGGATGATCTTTTCTTAATCAAACACTCCATTACAAAAATAGACATTCTTCTTGTATAGTGTACCCATTACCGGATCCCCCTATGGGACGTTGGTATATTTCGGTACTCATGTGTGTGAGCACACTTACGACCACCGAGCACGCTTCTTCACCCTCTTGATGAGCTTTTTTCAAGGCTATGGGCCAAAGACCATCCAAGGCTCACGGATCTGTAGCTTCCACTTCCGCTCGAATGCGTCTTCCCATCCGTCACACGTGAGAACACGACTATACATTCTCCATGTCCCTCCCGTGGCCTCGCGCTTTCTCTACTATCTCGTTGCGCCAAAAAAAAAAAAAAAAAACAATCCTCCCACCGTTAGGTTAAGTTTTCACTCTTGCACTCTTGATTGGTGACTCAGCCCAATCATCATCCCCCCCCCCCCCTCTGCGGTTGATGCTCTATGGAAGTAGGTCAAGGATTGGGATCATGTGATTCTTGTGCCAAACATGATGCCAAGGATGCCATAGAAGGGCTAAAATAAAGAGCACCAATGCCTCCGCCATTACAACAATCAAAGATTCCTTTTTCGACCTGCATACTTTGTTTTCATGGCCTTCTTCCAGGAAACCATGGGGCTGAAATAGATACACTTCCCCACGTAAATCACAATTCGGAAATGCACTTTGAGTGTCCAATTCATGTAAAAAGTGCGCAAACGCTACAACTGGTTGCCATTCGGCACCTAACAGCAAAGGCCTCATCAAAATCAATGCCCTTCTCTTGAGCATAATCTTCGCCAACAAGCCCATCCTCACATTCCATAACGATTACGTTTCACCTTTTACACCCAACTAGTGCAAATGGCCTTTCTCTTTTGTTGTTGTTGTTGTTATGCAAGTCGAGCGAGCACCATCGATTCCCGACATTTAGCGGGTTGTAGCTGTGGCTTCCTCTAAGACATACTTGTCATTCGAGTCTCCATTTGCACCATTGGACAACATGAGGAAGGACTTCAACAATCAAGGAAGACAAAGTACTAGTACTCCTCGAGACCTCATGCATTCCAATCGTGTTATCCCCAAGGCGGGCTTAACTGAAAGGTTTCTCTACCACTAAGCCCCTAGCTGCTTGTTGATTGTAGGAGTCAAGACACTTAAAGTCAACATTATTTTTAAGCCTTCAAAGTGTACTTTTTAGCTCTCTACATCTAGCTTATAAGAGTTTCTTTGAGGCGAAATTGGGGAAAATTAGAAGTTGATTGTGAAACCTTGAGACAATTTCATCCACACACATGGAAGAATTGGTCCAAAGATCAATCTTGCTCATAGAAGAACTTGATATTGTGTATCCCTAGTAGTGTACATTTAGGTCTTTTCCTCAATTCTCAGCTCTTGAATCTTCTTACAACTTTCTTGCAAAGCTTTCAATTGTCGTCCGAGAAGCCACCACAATTCATGCAGCTTTTTTAGGTCTACACAATAGAGTTGAGAGACACTTGTAGGTGTTGTTAGCTAGAGTTTGGGCTTTAAATTCAGCATTTTAGTGCCAAAGTATTGCATATATGGAGTACATAGGCACTATGTGCACTTGTGTGGATACCACTTATGTATGCCCATGTGGGCATTGATATAGTGGTTACATTTTTGCATAAAACCTTTAATGTTGATAAAGGGGGTTCTGGTCAGGTTTTGTTAACTAGAAGACACTTAACTATTAGGTTTGCTTTAGTGATGCATGTGGAGGACTTACCCAACCTTACCATAAGAAATGTATGCTCCATAAGCCTATTTGTCTTATTTTAGTTAAGTGGTTAAATGCAGTGGTTCAACGAGTTATTCACTATGCAGGTTTACATGTTAATATTGACAATTTTATGAGTTTTCTACATCAGTCGATTGCTCATTTTGTATAGCAGCTTCTAAAAATGTTTTCTCAAAATTGGACACTTGGTCACCTTTTTTACCCTTAGTGGTGTTTGAACCATTCTAGCTCCATTATCATCCTAGTCAGTTCTCTATCATCATGCCATCACAAATCTTAGACGGATCTAGTGGATTAAGGTATAGTGCTAGTGTTCCCAAGAGGAGTTAGTACTTGCAAGGCAGGGACGTTTTTGAGGCACCACAAACTTTGGTCTATGAAAGAATCATATTAAACATGTGCTCACTCAGAGGAGACACTCAAAACTAGTAAATGGACTATCAGAGAAGCATCTTGTTATGCATGATGATGATGATGATGATGATGATTGGGATCTCCTGTATCATCTCTAGTCGAGTTACCCATACCTGTAAGTCCCGGGTTGTGGGACTTTGTGTATCAGTCACGTATTCTTGTATCGTTTCCCCTTCGTGGGTGATCTTGTAATCAGAAGTGTATTTCCGTAATCTTGTCTACTGTAGTCAGAGAGCACAATCTAGTGCTCCCTGACACCTTGACTTGTTACTCTCCATGTTTTCAAGCATGTGGCATAGCATGGGGCTAATGGCCAATGGCTTGAACATGTTGGAGGTAGGGTCGGATGATAGGAGAGTCAATCTTGAGCCTTCCTTCTTGCTTCCATGGAAGGTGCTGAGGGTCTTCGGACTACTACTACAACTTCAACATTGCACCTCGGTGTTAATGTTTACTTTATAGTACCGGATTGTAAAAGTGTAGAGGAGATTGCGAAGAAGTTATGTAACACTTATTAAAAAGAAAAACAATCAAATTAAGTGTATGTGATGAAAGAGTTATATGACCTTGGGACGAAGGACACAGATAGTGTTTTTGTTTATATCAATGATTTTGATGCCATATTTTCTTAGTTTCGGACTAGAAAAATGGAGATGGATAATGAAATGAAAAGAGTCTTGTTATTATGCACCTTCCCATTGTCATGGGATACATTTTGGATAGCTATTATCAATAGTGCAACTGGTGGTAGATTGCTCTATGAGGACATATATGGAGCACTCTTGAGTGAAGAGACCCATAGAAATTCTATGCTTGGGACTCTAAGCGGAGATGCACATAGTGTTCGTGATTCTTAAAAAGGAAAGAATCAATAATGTGAGTATTCCCTACCTTTGGAAAATGTCATCATGCCATCGGATGGGCTACTCCCTACCTTTGGAAAATGTCTTTCTTGAGTTGAGACGAAAAAAGGAACCAACTCCAAGGCTTTAGATTTCGATAATGGAAGTGAGAATACCCAACATGAATTCAACCTTTTCTATCGATATAGAGGAATTCATAGAGGGTTTAGAACTCTTTATACCCTAGTAGAGAATGGCATATCTGAGAGGATGAATATAACTATTCAAGATAGAGAAGTTTCTATGTTGCATCATGCAAACCTATCTCAAGCTTGTTCATGTGAGTAACATTTCACTTAGTACTGCCAAAGGTCTAAAAGTGGCACCAGAATTTTGGAGATGGAAGTCAGCATATTATGATCATCTTCGAGTTTCTGGGTGCGAAAAGCTGGACTATGCATCGAAACAATGCCTTTTTAATGGATATGGTTGAGACGATCGATATGGGTATCGCTTATGGGATCATATGCCTGATCAAAAGCAGTGATGTTGTTTTCAGTGAGATTTGTGGGGTCCTTTGGAACTTTCTCCTCTAGGCATACCTGATTCTTGACTGGTTTATTGGCGGAATTGTATCCAAAAGCCTCCCTCCTCAGTCACAAGCTCTGATTGACTCCACATGGGAACATGGCTTGATGGTAGCCGAGTACCCACTACCCTTATTTTTGTATTATCGAATTCCATGTATTTTGACCATCATAGTGTCAATCTGGTTGCCTCTCACAACTATATCATCATGTTTTGGCACACTATGCAAGTTTTTCATACCTGTGTGCATTTGAGCAAATGCAAGCAACAAAGGCCCTTGCACACTCTTAATAGACTGAATATACAACATCTATCTTATGCTTTCCACGCGTTGTGTCACACTTGCACCTACTTGATGAACATAAGGATGTGTGAGGAATGAAGAACTATAGGTTTTAGCTAGCACCTTGCCCTTTAAGTTTCAATTTTGGGATTGAAGGAATAGGATAATCTTCACAAAGATCAAGTCTTGTAGGAGTGGATGCTCCCTGGAGTGGAAACTAAATTTGGAATGAATGTTTATTGTCTACTTCATTTTTTGGAAGCGGTCTACTTGCTTTATGTATATCATTTCAGGTTTAGGAGCTTTTTGCAAATGCATTTCGAGTTTTACAAAGGACTACATAGTGGGATGTATGCTAGGTTGACTACGCCCCAAGGGGATTCTGTCGCTCATATTTTAAGACTGAAGACTTCAGTGCTATAGATTTAAAGCTATACAGATTTGAAGATCATTGAAGACTTGAAGACCTGAAGACTTGCAGCCTGAAGACTTGCAGACTAAAGAATTGCAGCTTTGAAGACCTAAAGCTTTTCAGACTTGAAGACTCCAACTTGTAACAATTCAGTTGTGTATGTGCACTTGTGTGGATACCACTTATATATCCCCATGCGGGCATTGTTATAGTGGTTACATTTTTGCATAAAACCTTTAATGTTGATAAAGGGGGTTCTGGTCACGTTTTCTTAGCTAGAAGACACTTAACTGTTAGGTTTGCTTCAGTGATGCATGTGGAGGACTTACCCAACCTTACCATAAGAGATGTATGCTCCATAAGCCTATTTGTCTCATTTTAGTTAAGTGGTTCAATGCAGTAATTCAACGAATTATTCACTATGCAGGTTTACATGTTAGTACTGACAATTTTATGAGTTTTCTACATCAGTCAATTGCTCATTTTGTATAGAAGCTTTTAGAAACATTTTCCCAAAATTCGACACTTGGTCACCTTTTTTACCCTTAGTGGTGTTTGAACTATTCTAGCTCCATTATCATCCTAGTCAATTCTCTATCAGCATGCCATCACAAATCTTAGACAGATCTAGTGGATGAAGGTCTAATGCTAGTGTTCCCAAGAGGAGTTAGTACTCGCAAGGCAGGGACCGTTTTGAGGCACCACAAACTTTGGTCTATGAAAGAATCATATTAAACATGTGCTCACTCAGAGGAGACACTCGAAACTAGTAAATGGAATATCAAAGAAGCCTCTTGTTACACATGAAGATGATGATGATGATTGGGATGAATTAGTTGAAATGGCTAGCCCTACCATATGATTGCATGTTGGGTTGTGGGGTTTGCACACATCTTCAATTTTGCATGGAAACCCTCCGTAGACCATGATAATAACCTTCTTTGTATATACTTAGAGTGTCACATGTGAGCACTCTCCTAAAGGCACTTTTTAATATTTCCTTATGCCATAGTGTAGGAGACTCCTAAATATTTCACCTTTTTGGCACATGTAAGGAGTTCCTCACGTAAAAATGTCATGCATGCCCTTCATTGGGATTTGTTTGTTACACAAGAGATCTTGGAATCTCCTAGAAGATATGTTAGTAAGAGATATTCCCTTTTTGACTTTTCAAAAGGAGCACATGGAGAAATGTGCTTAGCCTATATATAAAGGCTCATTTTCGTAAAGAAGGGGGGCTTTTGGTTCGACGTGCTCTCATGTAATATCTATTATGAATGGAGGAATACTTGCCTTCACTCCAAGACTATTTACACTCTTGTATTGTGTCTTTGTGAGTGTGCCAGAGTGAGGTGTGTCTGTGTGTGCCTATGCATGTCTCTCCTTTGTGTGAGTGGAATAGTTGCTTTACTTGTATTTTGCCCATGGACTAGGATCCTTGACTCCCTACTCTCCATGTTTTCAAGCATGTGCCATAGAATGGGGCTGATGGCCAATGGCTTGAACATGTTGGAGGTAGGGTTGGATGAGAGGAGAGTCAATCTTGAGCCTTCCTTCTTGCTTCCATGCAAGGTGGTGAGGGCCTTGGGACTACTACTACAACTTTAACATTATTTGGTGACGTTGTCAGCGAGATCGACCTTTCATCACTTGGAGAGCTCAAGAATGTGTGGTCGCAATCTTTTTGCTCATTTGCATAGGATGTGAGTTCTTGCATGGCACTTCCACCCTTCCATTGGACCGTTAGCTTCCCATTTTCTTGTTTTTAGTAGGTAGTTTTAGTTCAGTTTGGTTGTTGCACAATAATATCCCCTAACCCCAACAGATTTTGGCATGCCCGGTGGGATCTCCAAGGAGATTTGAGCATAGGAGAAATATTACAGTTGGAGAGCAGTATTCCAGTGTCGACAATACTACTTCAGTGGACTAAGAGGTACATATTCTTATCAATTATCTCATACTAAGAGGACTATGAATAGCCCATGACCGCAACCCAGTCCCAAACATTGAGGGTCACCTGCAAGCAAACAAGAAGGAAGGCTGTTAGAAGATCATCTAGTCCACTTTCATCAACTTCATCAGTAAGGAGCATGGCTGGTCAGGTAGACTCAGAAACCTTACTATCAAGATTAAATATAAAATTTCCTTCGTTCAAAGGCCTAGCTCAAGAAGATCCTGACGAGCATATTAGAAGGTTTTTGGCACTATGCAAAACTAGAGGCTTAATGGGTAGGGAGGATGCCTTTTTGATACTCTTCCCTGCCACATTAGAAGGATTAGCAGATAAATGGTTTGGCCAGATTAACTTGGGACCTAATGAAAGATGCATTCAAAAATCAATTTTAGCATGGAAATACTGGAGAGATCATCATAGAGGAATTAGAGAATTTGAGTCTGGGTCCAGGTGAAAAGTTCCCAGAGTTTGTGACTAGGGCCAAGGCACTAATGGCTAAATTACCAGACCCACCACATGATTTTTTTGTTAAGAAATGGTTGGCTAAGCCACTTCCAGTGGCCACCCAGTGCAAAATCAGGGAATTAGTGTTGCCTACAGCCTCCATAGAGGAGTTCATCAACACAGCGACACGACTGGAGCAGATAAGGCAACAGTATGGAGCAACTTCTTCTGAACTACAATATTCCACAGAAATGGAGGATCTAGTAATCCAGCTAAGGAAGGATCTGGAGGGCTTAAAAAGGAATAAGCCTCACAAAGAGGAGGAGAATGATGTTACTCAGTTGCGAAGGGAGATTGAAGCATTAAAGCTCCAAAAGGAGGAGGAGGCCCAAGCAGAGGAATTGGCCCAATTGCGACAGGAGCTGCAGGAACTCAAAGGAGGTGGCATCAAGAGTGGACTTTGGTGTTCCATGTGCAGCAAGCAAGGGCATATAGTACGTGAATGTCCTCTATTAAGTGTGACTTGCCAATTATGTAGGAAAGCTGGTCATGAGACCTAGGAATGCCAATCAAGGGGAATACCTACAACAACATATTGGACACAAGGAGGACCCCTACCACCAGTAAATGTAATGGCGGCTGCACCCAACCAAGGTAACACTTATGACCCTAGACAGAGGAATAACTTATGACCCTAGACAAAGGAATAACTTGATGCCTGAATATACCATGAAAAAGATTGGACTATGCCATTCGAGACCTGCCAACTTCACTATAACAATGGGAGACCAAAGCATAGTAAGGCCTATGGGAGTGGTCCCTAGAGTCCCAGTCAAGATACAAGGTACCATCTTTAACTTGGACTTTGTTGTTTTAAGGCTGCCACAGGTAGAAGGAAGTTTTCCCTTGTTAATTGGGAGACCTTGGTTAAGGCATGCCAATGTGCTGCATGACTGGGGCAAGGATACAATGTGGGTAAAGCAAGAGGGAAAAGAGTTGCAGCAGATAATTTTAGAAGCAGGTCCAGACAATCAAAGACATACCAGCATGATGCAGACAATTGGTATTTGTATGGAAGAAGAATTGGTGGACAACCCGAAAGCAGATCTATTTGAAGGAGCAGATTTGTATGAAGATGAAAACATGTTGGCTTGGCTTCATGCAGAAGACCCATCTTCCTGTTATGGAATTTTTCCAGACTCAAGTAGAGAAGAAGCATATGAAGAAAAAGAGGAAAACACTCAGGATACTGATTCGAGTGAAACAGTCTCAGTCAAAGGCCATAGCAAAGAGAAGAAAAGCAAAGCCCTTAAGTATAGTAGTGATGAAGATATTCCAACTCATATGTCAATGGCCACTTTTTTATGGATATTGGTATGGCTATCTTCTGTTATGTCAATTTTTATGATAGTAAGTGTAGGGCTTTACAAGGATGTGGAAGGAGTACCTGCTTGTCTTTGGAAACAGAAGATGCAGGAAGGAGATAATATTTTATGGAAGGATTTAAGGGGGCCTTATTAAGTCCTTAACCTGCCCAAAATAGAGACAAAACAAATGAAGTGCAGTACAATTGGAGATTATGGAGGAGTTTCTCTGAGTCAACATATCAAGATCATGGCTCAAGGCATATCATCAAGCCAACTAAAGATTTATGGATCACCTGGAACCTGCATAATTTGTCGAGGTTGCACATAGTCTTTTCCTGTCATTTTTGCTTAAGTTTTAATAGATTTCATCAATTTTCATCCTTGTTCTTTGCATTCTTAGCAATTTTAGCAACTCTTTCTTAGGCCTTGGCATAAGTATAATTTTGGAATTTTTTGGGAATTTTTCCCGCATTTTTTGAATTTTTCTGATATTTTTCATCCTTTTTCAAGTATCATTTTCTTGCCAAATTGGAGAGTAAGGGAAGCTCTCTGTGGTTTTGAGTGATAAATCTGGGCTAACACCTATGGAGAATTTTTTCAGAATTTTTTTGAAATTTTTTGGGTTTTTTTTGGATTTTTTTGGGTTTTTCTATCATTTTCTGTAATTTTGGGTTATTAAAAAAAAAGGCCCCCCAAGGCGTCTTTATTTCAAAAAAAAAAATAAGGAAGGCAAACTAAAAAAAAAAAAACCCCTCTTCCCCCTCCCCTCCCCCCGCGCCCACAACCCCTCCCCCCCCGCCCCTTCCCCCCCTCCCCCCCCCATGCCCACCCCTGCCTACCCACGCCCACCCGCGCCCACCCACGCCCACCTGCACCCGCCACCCCCCCTTCCTCCCCTCCCCCCCCCCCTTCCCCCCCCCCCCCTCCTCCCCCTCCCCCCCCTCCCCCCCCCACGCCCACCCGCACCCACCCACGCCCACCCACCCCCCCTCCCCCTTCCCCCCCCCCACCCACGCCCACCCATGCCCACCCGCGCCCACCCACGCCCACCCACCCACGCCCACCCGCACCCGTCCGCAGCCCCTTCCCCCTCCTCCGCCCCCTCCCCAACCCACGCCCACCCACGCCCACCCGCACCCACCCACGCCCACTCGCGCCCACCCACGCCCACCCGCACCCACCTATGCCCACCCGCGCCCGCCTGCAGCCCCCCCCCCCCCCCCCCCCGCCCCCCTCCCCCGCCCCCCTCCCCCCCCCCTTCCCCCTCCTCCTCCCCCCCCCCTTCCCCCCCCCCCCTCCCCCCCCCCTCCCCCCCCCCCAAGCCCGCCCGTGCCCACCCACGCCCACCCGCGCCCACCCATGCCCACCCACGCTTTTGGACTATTTTCTTATATATATATATATATATATATATATATATATATATATATATATATATATATATATATATATATATATATATATATATATATATATATATATATATATTTTTTTTTTTTTTTTTTTTTTTTTTTTTTTTTTTTTTGAGTTCAAACCTTTTGGCTCTAGATCGTGCTTCGGCTGGCCGTTTTTTTTTTAAACTTGAGTCACTTTCATGTTTTTTGATACCTCTGGACTCAGTTTTGGCTTTATTTTTCCAAATTCTCACCTTTTCTCTACCTTTTGGTCAAAACGCACATGTTTTGAGCACTTTTATCACATGTTTTTCATCCACCACATTGTCCACATGGTCTATTCTCACTTGATCTTACCTTATGTTTCATAATTTCCCATATGCACCCTCTGTAGCTCTATTGTTTGATCATTTTCACCCTCTCTGGATCCCATAATCATACTTCCAATCCCTCCCTTTACCAATCTGCCCAGACACAACCTTAACCCTCCCTACCCTACCATCTCCGCCCCTCAGCCCTCCCCTCCACCTCCTTTCTACCCTCCCATTTCCCTCCTTTGCTTCTTTATGCCAAAAATCCCCCTTTTTGGTTCTTCTCTGGTGCTTGTTCTCTCCTGTTTCTGGTGGAGTTGGTAGTTGTTCAGTGTCCTTTTTCAAGATCTTGCAGCACAAGTATCATGGTGTCCTATCTCCTCACAGTATTGGCTGTAGCTCTCTGAGACGGAGAGCACATTAGGTGGTGGGCAACTGTTGAGCCCATAAATGTCATATTGGTCAAAGTCAACCATAGTCAAAGTCAAAAGGTCAAAGTCAACAAAGTCAAGGTCGAAGTCAACAGGGATAAAAGTCAAAGTGTTTGAAGTGCAGGTGTCAAAGTGCACAGGTAGTGAACAATTATTTTCCACAAAGGGTGAATTGGAGAAAGTGGTTGCAGATTGCAGAGGTATTTCTCTAATTTCCCTAAGGTTCAAAAGTGTTGTTTAAGGTGTTTTGGAAGGTTCAGGTGAACCCTCCCTTATGTGCACATTTGAAGAGTTAAAAGGAAAATGTGAAGGTATGTGAAGCGGCAGCGTACGCAGAAGTAAAAGTATGGCCTCCAATTAAAATTTTTGGTTTTAATCTAAAGTCACTACAGGACAAAACAGGGAGTCATTGGCTACCACTTGTGAAGATAATCTTGGCACATCAAAGTGAGCACCAAGATACTCTTGCAGTTAGAGCAAGGCAAGGACTATTCTTGGACCATTCTAGTGTAAGCAAGGGAGCATAGTCTAAGTGAAGCAAGAGAGAGAAGTGCAAGAGACACACAGTGTGCGACGCAGAGAAGCGAAGTGCAAGGTGTGCATGAAGAGTGACCAAGGAAGTGTGCAGAGAAGTGCTAAGCTAGTCTCCCAAAGATCCCAAGGTCTTATTGAAGTGTGCGCGTGCCGACAGAAGGTACCCATCCCTCCCCCTTAGTGGAAGCTTGGTGCAAGGTGTGCACGTAAGTGCAGGCTTGGAGAAGGTGGAGGTTTGGTGCAGAGGAGGTCGGCAGCAACAAGTCCTTTGGGTATTTGGTATTTTGTAATTGAGTCCTCTGTGGGATTTTTCACACAAGCATTGGCTTGTATTGTGCTTCAATATTGTATTTGTCTTATTGTAATCAATCGACAGAGGCTTCTAGTGTGTATTCTCTCTTCCTGTCTTACCCATTTCTCCTACAAACACTCAAATCCCTTCTAGTCCAAGAATCCCCCAATAGTGTTGAAGCACAATGTGTATAAGTTTATGTGTGGTTCTCATTATGTGCTTAAAATACTCATGAATGTGCTGCTTATACTAGTACGGGAATATCAGAAGTTCATCTTAGATTTTTTTCTACCCATAAAATCAAACTCAGTTCATGGCATTGCTAGAGAGTCCTTCATGATCGTACTTGTGCTAGGAAGATATTGTGTGTCATCACCAACAAGATCAATCAGTACTATTAAGATTTGGCAAGGCCTCTAATCTGTTGTGTTCAGGCTTGTAGGTGGTCTTGGGTTTTGAGAAAGATGTCTCCTAAATTGCAATTGTTTCAACCAATTGATGGTGTATGATGGATGGTATTGTGTGCACTTTTATAATGTTTCTTGGGATAAGTTGTAATGAAGCAATTGTTCTGTGATGGTCTTCATGCACCCTGGCTAACTCGCACTAGCACAACACCTGGACATGGGTGTTTAGATCCTTTTTTGTTATTGCTTTGTGCTTAATGATTCACAAGTTTTCTTCTCTTCATACTCATGATGGCAGTCTCCTTGAAATCTCTATATATGACTCAGTCCCTATAGCATGGATTGGGAAAGGCATTGTTTTGGGGGACTGGTCTTGTCTTCCACACAAGTCTTACTAGGGCCAACCATTCATTCTATGATATTTTGTTGGAAAATTCTAAGGTCATGCTCATTGCCTTGATAAGGCAGATATATTAGACTTATAGGTTTGGGAGTCCATGAGTGTTTCTCCCTCCTAACTCTTAATTTGGTGTAACTTCCCATATGTGTCAAATGATCTTCAACAAATCAATTGCATGCTCTAGGAGGATAAGAATCATATTTTTGGCACCTTGATTCGCATGTTTGAGAATGGAGTTTTCTAGACCTGGTGCTCCCAATGACATGATGACCAGTTGTACGGCTATCCAAATGGGTTTAGTATGCATATTCCTCTCTATTAATTATGATTGATGCTTTATACTCATATTCATTAGATTAAAAGGTGCATAGAGATTGAAATACATTGTTGCACTCTCCTATCTCAAAGGAGAACTTGAAATGCATTTATGTGTACTTATGTGGCTAAGGAATGTCTCTGAGTAGTGTCACTTTGCTATATAATATTGGATCCCTGTTTTATGTGTTTCTCATGTTGGAAGGCTCTTGTACCCAAGGCGGTTGGGCTGTTGCAGTGCTTTTGACCACACTACCTATTATCACTCTAAGGGGATGTCAAAGAATTATGATACTAGAATTATAATGATCTACATTGATTGTTTCATGCCAGTAATTGTTATCGGTGTTCAGTTGTACTATATGATCTTTTGGTTTTGCTATACTTCCAAAGTAGGAATGTGTATTTCAGTGCCTTGTTGGTGACATGCACAAACGTTTGAGTTGTAATGAATCCACTTTTCTTTAATGCTTTCCAAATTGCTCTTTTGTCACATGCACAGGTAGTACTGTTCTTCAAAGTGTGCACGCCTTAAGTCGTATAATTGATAGAATGGCTAGTGGTGAAGATACTCACTGTTGGCTAGAATTGCTAGAAGTGCCCAAAGGATGTTTTTGGGTTTATCATGTACTTCAAGATGGATTGGCTCCATGATCCTTTTGAGCTTTCCTCACTGCAAGACCTCGTAGCTTGATGTTCGCATTAGGCATTTTGCAAATAAATATATATATGGATTGTGAGATTTGTGGGGTCCTTTGGAGCTTGTTCCTCTAGGAATACCTAATTCTTGACTCCTTTATTGGGGGAATTGTGTCTAGAAGCCCCCCTCCTCAGGCAGAAGCTCTCATTGACTCCACATGGGAACATGGCTTGATGGTAGTTGAGTACCCCCTACCCCTATTTTTGTGTTATTGAATTCCATGTATTTTGACCATCGTAGTGTCAATTTGGTTGCCTCTCACGACTATATTATCATGTTTTGGCACACTATGCAAGTTTTTCATACCTGTGTGCATTTGAGCAAAAGCAAGCAACAAAGGCCCTTGCACACTCTTAATAGACTGAATATACATCAACTATCTTATGCTTTCCAAGCATTGTGTCACACTTGCACCTACTTGATTAGGCATTAGGATGTGTGAGGAATGAAGAACTATAGGTTTTTGCTAACTCCTTGCCCTTTAAGTTTCAATTTTGGGATTGAAGGAATAGGCTAATCTTCACAAAGAGCAAGTCTTGTAGGAGTGGATGCTCCCTGAAGTGGAAACTAAATTTGGAATGAATGTTTATTGTCTAATTCTTTTTCTGGAGAAGTCTACTTGCTTTATGTATATGATTTCAGGTTTGGGAGCTTATTGCAAAGGCATTTCCAGTTTTACAAAGGACTGCACAGTTGGATGTATGTTGGGCTGACTGCCCCCAAGGGGATTGTGTCGCTTAGATTTGAAGACTGAAGACTTAAGTACTAAAGATTTAAAGTGCTACAGATTTAAAGATCATTGAAGACTTGAAGACCTGAAGACTTGCAGACTAAAGAATTGCAGCTTTGAACAACTGAAGCTTTCCAGACTTGAAGACTCCAACTTGGAACAATTCAGTTGTGTATGTTTGTCTTCTCTAGCTTTGTCGAGGATGACAAAGTCTAGGGGGAAGAGAGTATTGGGTTGTAGGGTATGCACACATCTTCGATTGTGCATGGAAACCCTCCCTAGACCATGAGAATAACCTTCTTTGTACATACTTAGAGTGTAACATGTAAACACTCTCCTAAAAGCACTTTTTAATATTTCCTTATGCCATATTGTAGAAGGCTCCTAAATATTTCATCTTTTTGGCACATGTAAGGAGTTCCCCATGTAAATCTTACGCATGCCCTTCATTGGGATTTGTTTGTTTCACAACAAATCTTGGGCTCTCCTAGAAGATATGTTATTTATAGATATTCCCTTTTTGACTTTTCAAAAGAAGCACATGGGGAAATGTGCTTAGTCTATATATAGAGGCTCATTTTTGCAAAGAAGGGGGGCTTTTGGTTTGACGTACTCTCATGTAATATCTCGTATGAATGGAAAAATACTCTTCCTTTAGTCGAAGAATATTTACACTCGTATTGTGTCTTTGTGGGTGTGTGTGAGAGTGAGGTGTGTGTGTTGTATGTGCCTATGCATGTCTCTCCTTTGTGTGAGTACAGTAGTTGCTTTACTTGTATTTTGCACATGAACTACGATCCTTGACTCCCTACTCTCCATGTTTTCAAGCATGTGGCAAAGCATGGGGCTGATGACCAATGGCTTGAACATGTTGTAGGTAGGGTCGGACTACTACTACAACTTCAACATTGCACCTCGGTGTTAATGTTTACTTTATAGTACCGGGCTGTAAAATTGTAGAGGAGATTGCGAAGAAGTTATGTAACACTTATTAAAAAGAAACAAAATCAAATTAAGTGTATGTGATGAAAGAGTTATATGACCTTGGGACAAAGGACACAGATAGTGTTTTTGTTTATCTTAGTGATTTTGATGCCAAATTTTCTTAGTTTCGGACTAGAAAAATGGAGACGGATAATGAAATGAAAGGAGTCTTGTTATTATGCACCTTGCCCTTGTCATGGGGTACATTGTGCATAGCTATCATCAATAGTGCAACTGGTGGTAGATTGCTCTATGAGGACATATATGGATCACTCCTGAGTGAAGAGACCCATAGAAATTCTATGCTTGGGACTATGAGCAGAGATGCACATAGTGTTCCTGATTCTTAAAAAGGAAAGAATCAATAATGTGAGTATTCCCTACCTTTGGAAAATGTCATCATGCCATCGGATGGGCTACTCCCTACCTTTGGAATATGTCTTTCTTGACTTCAGACAAAAAAAGGAACCAACTCCAAGGCTTTAGATTTTGATAATGGAAGTGAGTAATCCCGACATGAATTCAACCTTTTCTATTGATATAGAGGAATTCATAGAGGGTTTACAACTCTCTATACCCTAGTAGAGAATGGCATATCTGAGAGGATGAATAGAACTATTCAAGATAGAGAAGTTTCTATGTTGCATCATCCAAACCTATCTCAAGCTAGTTCATGTGAGTAACATTTCACTTAGTATTACCAAAGGTCTAAAAGTGGCACCAGAATTTTGGAGATGGAAGTCACCATATTATGATCATCTTCGAGTTTCTGGGTGCGAGTCATATGTTCCTATAACCAAGAATCTTGGATAAAAGTTGGAGTATAAGTCGAAGCAATGCATTTCTAATGGATATGGTTGAGACGATTGATTTGGGTATCGCTTATGGGATTATATGCCTGATCAGAAGCAGTGATGTTGTTTTCAATGAGATTTGTGGGGTCCTTTGGAGCTTTTTCCTCTAGGAATACCTGATTCTTGACTAGTTTATTGGGGGAATTTTGTCCAAAAGCCTCCCTCCTCAGTCATAAGCTCTCATTGACTCCACATGGGAACATGGCTTGATGGTAGTCGAGTACCCACTACCCCTATTTTTGTATTATTGAATTCCATGTATTTTGACCATCACAGTCTCGATCTCGTTGCCTCTCACGACTATATCATCATGTTTTGGCACACTATGCAAGTTTTTCATACCTGTGTGCATTTGGCAAAAGCAAGCAACAAAGGCCCTTGCACACTTCTTAATAGACTGAATATACAACATCTATCTTATGCTTTCCACGCGTTGTGTCACACTTGCACCTTCTTGATGAACATAAGGATGTGTGAGGAATGAAGCACTATAGGTTTTTGCTAGCACCTTGCCCTTTAAGTTTCAATTTTGGTATTGACGGAATAGGCTAATCTTCACAAAGAGCAAGTCTTGTAGGAGTGGATGCTCCCTAAAATGGAAACTAAATTTGGAATGAATGTTTATTGTCTACGTCATTTTTTGGAAGCAGTCTACTTGCTTTATGTATATCATTTCAGGTTTGGGAGCTTATTGCAAATGCATTTCGAGTTTTACAAAGGACTGCATAGTGGGATGTATGCTAGGTTGACTTCCCCCGAAGGGGATTGTGTCGCTCAGATTTGAAGACTGAAGACTTCAGTGCTATAGTTTTAAAGTTCTACAGATTTGAAGATCATTGAAGACTTGAAGACTTGCAGCCTGGAAGACTCCAACTTGGAACAATTCAGTTGTGTATGTTCGTCTTCTCTAGCTTTGTCGAGGATGACAAAGTGTAGGGGGAAGAGAGTATTGGGTTGTAGGGTATGCTCAGATCTTCACTTGTGCATGGAAACCCTCCCTAGACCATGAGAATAACCTTCTTTGTACATACTTAGAGTGTAACATGTAAACACTCTCCTAAAAGCACTATTTAATATTTCCTTATGCCATAGTGTAGAAGACTGCTAAATATTTCATCTTTTTGGCACAAGTAAGGAGTTCCCCATGTAAAGCTTACGCATGCCCTTCATTGGGATTTGTTTGTTACACAAGAGATCTTGGAATCTCCTAGAAGATATGTTAGTTGGAGATATTCCCTTTTTTACTTTTCTAAAGGAGCACATGGGGAAATGTGCTTAGCCTATATATAGGGGCTCATTTTTGTAAAAAAGGGGGGCTTTTGGTTTGACGTACTCTCATGTAATATCTCTTATGAATGGAAGAACACTCTACTTTAGTCGAAGACTATTTACACTCTTGTATTGTGTCTTTGTGAGTGTGTGAGAGTGAGGTGTGTGTGTGCCTATGCATGTCTCAGTAGTTGCTTTACTTGTATTTTGCACATGACTTAGGATCCTTGACTCCATACTCTCCATGTTTTCAAGCATGTGGCAAAGCATGGGGCTGATGGCCAATGGCGTGAACATGTTGGAGGTAGGGTCGGATGATAGGAGAGTCAATATTGAGCCTTCCTTCTTGCTCCATGCAAGGTGGTGAGGGTCTTTGGACTACTACTAAAACTTCATCATTGCACCTTGGTGTTAATGTTTACTTTATAGTACCGAACTGTAAAAGTGTAGAGGAGATTTCAAAGAAGTTATGTAACACTTATGAAAAAGAAACAAAATCAAATTAAGTGTATGTGATGAAAGAGTTATATGACCTTGGCACGAAGGACATAAATAGTGTTTTTGTTTATCTTAATGATTTTGATGCCATATTTTCTTAGTTTTGGAATCGAAAAATAGAGATGGATAATGAAATGAAAGGAGTCTTGTTATAATGCACCTTGCCATTGTCATGGGATACATTTTGCATAGATATTATCTATAGTGCAACTGGTGGTGGATTGCTCTATGAGGACATATATGGAGCACTCCTGAATGAAATGACCCATAGAAGTTCTATGCTTAGGACTCTGAGCGGAGATGCACATAGTGTTCGTGATTTTTACAAAGGAAAGAATCAATAATGTGAGTATTCCCTACCTTTGGAAAATATCATCATGCCATCGGATGGGGTATTCCCTACCTTAGAGGGATTCATCATATCTGAGAGAATGAATAGAACTATTCAAGATAGAGAAGTTTCTATGTTGCATCATGCAAACCTATCTCAAGGTAGTTCATGTGAGTAACATCTCACTTAGTACTGCCAAAGGTCTTAAAGTGGCACCATAATTTTGGAGATGGAAGCCACCATATTATCATCATCTTCGAATTTCTGGGTGTGAATCATATGTTCCTATAACCAAGAATCTTGGATAAAAGCTGGTCTATGCGTCGAAGCAATGCATTTTTTAATGGAGATAATTGAGACGATTGATTTGGGTATCGCTTATGGGATCAGATGCCTGATCAAAAGCAGTGATGTCATTTTCAATGAGTCTAAGACGCATAGATATTCCATTATGGAGGTTGAAGTGAGAAGAGTAGTGTTTGAGGATACTAGTCCTCGAGTTAGGATGCATAAAAATGCTACGCATGTGGATGCTTACTAGAATGTCCAATCAGCTTAGCCACGAAATGTTTTTGTTGAGTAACCATTGAGATTTTCTGCATGTGTCTTGCATCCACCTGATCGATGTGTTCCACATTTTGATTTTGTTATGGTGACAAATGGTGGTGAGCCTTCTTGCTACAAGAAGGCTATGTAGATAAAGGAACATGTCAAGCGGGAGTATTCCATGAAGAGTGAATTGGATTCTATTCACAAGGTTGGTACTTGAGATTTGAAAGGTTTCTCAAAAGGTAAGAAAGCTTTACCATGACATATCAAATGGGTATATAAGTTGAAATTCACATGACATAAGAAGTCGTGCTATTTTGCACTCCAATGGTCGATGAACCATGTAGCTCAATAGTAGCGCCTATCAATATGTGTGAAGTCCATGATGGTAGGCCAAGGTCGTGCTCTCTTCATAGCTGAATGCTCACATACATTTCCTTCTTTCCTTTGGACTAAAAGAGTTTGGGCTTCTTTCATTTTGAACTAAGGTGACAAATATTTCATCTTATGTGAAGCACTAATAGAAGCACAAAGTATTTCATCCTTCTTCTTTGTATCCTCAAAGTAATTGCAACATAGATATAAAAGTGTTTTAGAAATGCGAATTCAAGCAAATGTTAGCAATCCACATCCTACAGGTTAACATGAAGAACTAGAAATTTCTTTTGCTTATGATGTTCAGAAGGAATTCGATTGGATTGCAAAGTCAATCCAGCATTACAGTCAATCAAGAATAACCTTCTTAAGTAACACGACTTCCAAAGTACCCGTTTTGCTTTTCACAAGATACACCGTAGAGCATATATGGATCAAAATCCCATAACCTTCAGAATACTAACAAACCAACCCCAAGAACTTCTACTATGGATGCACAATAAATCATGTGTTGGAATTGCGGCCAAGCTAGTCATACTAGAGTTAAGTTGAGTGGCCACAATTGAGGTACATAGTATGGACGCAATCCAAGATGATGTTGATCCCTTTTGGACCAAGGAGTGGGGGTAATGAAATCTCAATTCATCCACTCTTTGGTCTACATTCCAAGCTTCATTAGGGGTCATAGCTTGAAGAGATTTGCATGGAATTCTGTTAGTAAGATATACAGTAGTCGAGATTGCTTTTGTCCATAAATAGTGTGGTAATTTTTTCTCTTCAAGTTATCCAACTAAGGTCTTGTTTCTTCTCTCCGTATTGTCATTCAATTGAGGAGAATACCTGATAGTCACTTCCCTTTGATGCAACTATCCTAAAAGAATATGATCAAACTCTTTGGAGAAGTATTCTCCCCCTCCATCATATCTCCGTTTCTTCAATGGTCTACCTTTATGATCCTCCACATGTGCTAAGTATTTCTTGAATCATTCAAACACTTCACTTTTGTTCTTGATGAAGTACGAAATGTTCCATAAATTTTGATCATCAACAAAGGAAACATAATACCTTGAGCTTGCCAATGAAGGTGCTTGACTTGGTCCCCACACATGAGTGTGTACTAAGTCCAAAAGGTTGTTGTGAATGTAGCCTTTGTGCTTGGTTTCATCCCCTGTTTATACTTTGTGACTATGCTTTGGACTTCCTAAGTCAGATAGAAGACCCTAAACCCTAAACCCTAAACCCTAAACCTTTCATAGTGTTGAAGCATAATGTGCATAAGTTTATGTGTGGTTGTCATCATGTGCTTAAAATACTCACGGATGTGTTGCTTATACTAGTACAGGAATATCAGAAGTTCATCTTAGATTTGCAGCTACCCATAAACTCAAACTCAGTTCATGGCATTGCTGGAGAGTCCTTCATGATCGTAGTTGGGCTAGGAAGATATTGTCTGTCATCACCAACAAGATCAATCAGTACTATTAAGATATGGCAAGGCCTCTAATGTGTTGTGTTAGAGCTTGTAGGTGGTCTTGGGTTTTGAGAAAGATGTCTCCTAAATTGCAATTGTTTCAACCAATTGATGGTGTCTGATGGATGGTATTGTGTGCACTTTCATAATGTTTCTTGGGATAATTTGTAATGAAGCAACTGTTCTGTGATGGTCTTCATGCCCCCTGGCTAACTCGCACCATCACAACACCTGGACATGGGTATTTAGTTCCTTTTTTGTTATTGCTTTGTGCTAAATGATTCGCAAGTTTTCTTCTCTTCATACTCAGAATGACAGTCTCCTGGAAATCTCTATATATGACTTAGTGCCTGTAACACGGATTGGGAAAGGCATTGTTTTGGGGGAGTGGTCTTGTCTTCCACATGTCTTACTAGGGCCAACCATTCATTCTATGATATGTTGTTGGACAATTTGAGGGTCATGATCATTGCCTTGGTAAGACAGATATAATAGACTTACAGGTTTGGGAGTTCAGGATTGTTTCTCCCTCCTAACTCTTAATTTGTGGTAACTGCCCATATATGTCAAATGATCTTCACTAGATCAACTGCATGCTCTAGGAGGATAACAATCATATTTTTGGCACCTTGATGCGCATGTTTGAGAATGGAGTTTTCTAGACCTGGTGCTCCCAATGACATGATGACCAGTTGGACCGCTATCCCAATGGGTTTGCTATGCATATTCCTCTCTATTAATTATGATTGATGCTTTACTCTCATATTCATTAGATTAAGAGGTTCATAGATCTTGAAATACATTCTTTGGATCGCCTTTCTCAAAGGAGAACTTCAAATGCATTTATGTGTACTTATGTGGCTAAGGAATGCCTGTGAGTAGGGGCACTTTGCTATATAGTATTGGATCCCTGTTTTATGTGTTTCTCATGTTGGAAGACTCTTGTACCCAAGGCACTTGGGCGGTTGCAATGATTTTGACCACACTACCTGTTATCACTCTAAGGGGATGTCAAAGAATTATGATACTAGAATTATAATGATCTATATTGATTGTTTCATGCCAGTAACTGTTATCGGTCTTCAATTGTGCTATATGATCTTTTGGTTTTGCTATACTTCCAAAGTAGGAATGCGTATTTCAGTGCCTTGTTGGTGACATGCACAAACGTTTGAGTTGTAATGAATCCACTCTTCTTTAATGCTTTCCAAATTGCTCTTTTTTTCAGATGCATAGGTAGTATTGTTCTTCAAAGGGTGCATGCCTTAAGTCATATAATTGATAGAATGGCTAGTCGTGAAGATACTCACTGTTGGATAGAAATGCTAGAAATGCCCAAAGGATGTTTTTTGGTTTATCATGTACTTCAAGATGGATTGGCTCCATGATCCTTTTGAGCTTTCGTCACTGCAAGACCTTGCAGCTTGATGTTCGCATTAGGCATTTTGTAAATAAATATATATCTCGATTGTGCGATTTGTAGGGTCCTTTGGAGCTTGTTCCTCTAGGAATACCTGATTCTTGACTGCTTTATTGTGGCAATTGTGTTCAGAAGCCCCCCTCCTCAGTCAGAAACTCTCATTGAATCCACATGGGAACATTCCTATGGCTTGATGGTAGTTGAGTACCCAATACCCCTATTTTTGTGTTATCGAATTCCATGTATTTTGACCATCATAGTCTCAATCTCGTTGCCTCGCATGACTATATCATCATGTTTTGGCACACTATGCAAGTCACTACAGGACAAAACAGGGAGTCATTGGCTACCACTTGTGAAGATAATCTTGGCACATCAAAGTGAGCACCAAGATACTCTTGCAGTTAGAGCAAGGCAAGGACTATTCTTGGACCATTCTAGTGTAAGCAAGGGAGCATAGTCTAAGTGAAGCAAGAGAGAGAAGTGCAAGAGACACACAGTGTGCGACGCAGAGAAGCGAAGTGCAAGGTGTGCATGAAGAGTGACCAAGGAAGTGTGCAGAGAAGTGCTAAGCTAGTCTCCCAAAGATCCCAAGGTCTTATTGAAGTGTGCGCGTGCCGACAGAAGGTACCCATCCCTCCCCCTTAGTGGAAGCTTGGTGCAAGGTGTGCACGTAAGTGCAGGCTTGGAGAAGGTGGAGGTTTGGTGCAGAGGAGGTCGGCAGCAACAAGTCCTTTGGGTATTTGGTATTTTGTAATTGAGTCCTCTGTGGGATTTTTCACACAAGCATTGGCTTGTATTGTGCTTCAATATTGTATTTGTCTTATTGTAATCAATCGACAGAGGCTTCTAGTGTGTATTCTCTCTTCCTGTCTTACCCATTTCTCCTACAAACACTCAAATCCCTTCTAGTCCAAGAATCCCCCAATAGTGTTGAAGCACAATGTGTATAAGTTTATGTGTGGTTCTCATTATGTGCTTAAAATACTCATGAATGTGCTGCTTATACTAGTACGGGAATATCAGAAGTTCATCTTAGATTTTTTTCTACCCATAAAATCAAACTCAGTTCATGGCATTGCTAGAGAGTCCTTCATGATCGTACTTGTGCTAGGAAGATATTGTGTGTCATCACCAACAAGATCAATCAGTACTATTAAGATTTGGCAAGGCCTCTAATCTGTTGTGTTCAGGCTTGTAGGTGGTCTTGGGTTTTGAGAAAGATGTCTCCTAAATTGCAATTGTTTCAACCAATTGATGGTGTATGATGGATGGTATTGTGTGCACTTTTATAATGTTTCTTGGGATAAGTTGTAATGAAGCAATTGTTCTGTGATGGTCTTCATGCACCCTGGCTAACTCGCACTAGCACAACACCTGGACATGGGTGTTTAGATCCTTTTTTGTTATTGCTTTGTGCTTAATGATTCACAAGTTTTCTTCTCTTCATACTCATGATGGCAGTCTCCTTGAAATCTCTATATATGACTCAGTCCCTATAGCATGGATTGGGAAAGGCATTGTTTTGGGGGACTGGTCTTGTCTTCCACACAAGTCTTACTAGGGCCAACCATTCATTCTATGATATTTTGTTGGAAAATTCTAAGGTCATGCTCATTGCCTTGATAAGGCAGATATATTAGACTTATAGGTTTGGGAGTCCATGAGTGTTTCTCCCTCCTAACTCTTAATTTGGGGTAACTTCCCATATGTGTCAAATGATCTTCAACAAATCAATTGCATGCTCTAGGAGGATAAGAATCATATTTTTGGCACCTTGATTCGCATGTTTGAGAATGGAGTTTTCTAGACCTGGTGCTCCCAATGACATGATGACCAGTTGTACGGCTATCCAAATGGGTTTAGTATGCATATTCCTCTCTATTAATTATGATTGATGCTTTATACTCATATTCATTAGATTAAAAGGTGCATAGAGATTGAAATACATTGTTGCACTCTCCTATCTCAAAGGAGAACTTGAAATGCATTTATGTGTACTTATGTGGCTAAGGAATGTCTCTGAGTAGTGTCACTTTGCTATATAATATTGGATCCCTGTTTTATGTGTTTCTCATGTTGGAAGGCTCTTGTACCCAAGGCGGTTGGGCTGTTGCAGTGCTTTTGACCACACTACCTATTATCACTCTAAGGGGATGTCAAAGAATTATGATACTAGAATTATAATGATCTACATTGATTGTTTCATGCCAGTAATTGTTATCGGTGTTCAGTTGTACTATATGATCTTTTGGTTTTGCTATACTTCCAAAGTAGGAATGTGTATTTCAGTGCCTTGTTGGTGACATGCACAAACGTTTGAGTTGTAATGAATCCACTTTTCTTTAATGCTTTCCAAATTGCTCTTTTGTCACATGCACAGGTAGTACTGTTCTTCAAAGTGTGCACGCCTTAAGTCGTATAATTGATAGAATGGCTAGTGGTGAAGATACTCACTGTTGGCTAGAATTGCTAGAAGTGCCCAAAGGATGTTTTTGGGTTTATCATGTACTTCAAGATGGATTGGCTCCATGATCCTTTTGAGCTTTCCTCACTGCAAGACCTCGTAGCTTGATGTTCGCATTAGGCATTTTGCAAATAAATATATATATGGATTGTGAGATTTGTGGGGTCCTTTGGAGCTTGTTCCTCTAGGAATACCTAATTCTTGACTCCTTTATTGGGGGAATTGTGTCTAGAAGCCCCCCTCCTCAGGCAGAAGCTCTCATTGACTCCACATGGGAACATGGCTTGATGGTAGTTGAGTACCCCCTACCCCTATTTTTGTGTTATTGAATTCCATGTATTTTGACCATCGTAGTGTCAATTTGGTTGCCTCTCACGACTATATTATCATGTTTTGGCACACTATGCAAGTTTTTCATACCTGTGTGCATTTGAGCAAAAGCAAGCAACAAAGGCCCTTGCACACTCTTAATAGACTGAATATACATCAACTATCTTATGCTTTCCAAGCATTGTGTCACACTTGCACCTACTTGATTAGGCATTAGGATGTGTGAGGAATGAAGAACTATAGGTTTTTGCTAACTCCTTGCCCTTTAAGTTTCAATTTTGGGATTGAAGGAATAGGCTAATCTTCACAAAGAGCAAGTCTTGTAGGAGTGGATGCTCCCTGAAGTGGAAACTAAATTTGGAATGAATGTTTATTGTCTAATTCTTTTTCTGGAGAAGTCTACTTGCTTTATGTATATGATTTCAGGTTTGGGAGCTTATTGCAAAGGCATTTCCAGTTTTACAAAGGACTGCACAGTTGGATGTATGTTGGGCTGACTGCCCCCAAGGGGATTGTGTCGCTTAGATTTGAAGACTGAAGACTTAAGTACTAAAGATTTAAAGTGCTACAGATTTAAAGATCATTGAAGACTTGAAGACCTGAAGACTTGCAGACTAAAGAATTGCAGCTTTGAACAACTGAAGCTTTCCAGACTTGAAGACTCCAACTTGGAACAATTCAGTTGTTATGTTTGTCTTCTCTAGCTTTGTCGAGGATGACAAAGTCTAGGGGGAAGAGAGTATTGGGTTGTAGGGTATGCACACATCTTCGATTGTGCATGGAAACCCTCCCTAGACCATGAGAATAACCTTCTTTGTACATACTTAGAGTGTAACATGTAAACACTCTCCTAAAAGCACTTTTTAATATTTCCTTATGCCATATTGTAGAAGGCTCCTAAATATTTCATCTTTTTGGCACATGTAAGGAGTTCCCCATGTAAATCTTACGCATGCCCTTCATTGGGATTTGTTTGTTTCACAACAAATCTTGGGCTCTCCTAGAAGATATGTTATTTATAGATATTCCCTTTTTGACTTTTCAAAAGAAGCACATGGGGAAATGTGCTTAGTCTATATATAGAGGCTCATTTTTGCAAAGAAGGGGGGCTTTTGGTTTGACGTACTCTCATGTAATATCTCGTATGAATGGAAAAATACTCTTCCTTTAGTCGAAGAATATTTACACTCGTATTGTGTCTTTGTGGGTGTGTGTGAGAGTGAGGTGTGTGTGTTGTATGTGCCTATGCATGTCTCTCCTTTGTGTGAGTACAGTAGTTGCTTTACTTGTATTTTGCACATGAACTACGATCCTTGACTCCCTACTCTCCATGTTTTCAAGCATGTGGCAAAGCATGGGGCTGATGACCAATGGCTTGAACATGTTGTAGGTAGGGTCGGACTACTACTACAACTTCAACATTGCACCTCGGTGTTAATGTTTACTTTATAGTACCGGGCTGTAAAATTGTAGAGGAGATTGCGAAGAAGTTATGTAACACTTATTAAAAAGAAACAAAATCAAATTAAGTGTATGTGATGAAAGAGTTATATGACCTTGGGACAAAGGACACAGATAGTGTTTTTGTTTATCTTAGTGATTTTGATGCCAAATTTTCTTAGTTTCGGACTAGAAAAATGGAGACGGATAATGAAATGAAAGGAGTCTTGTTATTATGCACCTTGCCCTTGTCATGGGGTACATTGTGCATAGCTATCATCAATAGTGCAACTGGTGGTAGATTGCTCTATGAGGACATATATGGATCACTCCTGAGTGAAGAGACCCATAGAAATTCTATGCTTGGGACTATGAGCAGAGATGCACATAGTGTTCCTGATTCTTAAAAAGGAAAGAATCAATAATGTGAGTATTCCCTACCTTTGGAAAATGTCATCATGCCATCGGATGGGCTACTCCCTACCTTTGGAATATGTCTTTCTTGACTTCAGACAAAAAAAGGAACCAACTCCAAGGCTTTAGATTTTGATAATGGAAGTGAGTAATCCCGACATGAATTCAACCTTTTCTATTGATATAGAGGAATTCATAGAGGGTTTACAACTCTCTATACCCTAGTAGAGAATGGCATATCTGAGAGGATGAATAGAACTATTCAAGATAGAGAAGTTTCTATGTTGCATCATCCAAACCTATCTCAAGCTAGTTCATGTGAGTAACATTTCACTTAGTATTACCAAAGGTCTAAAAGTGGCACCAGAATTTTGGAGATGGAAGTCACCATATTATGATCATCTTCGAGTTTCTGGGTGCGAGTCATATGTTCCTATAACCAAGAATCTTGGATAAAAGTTGGAGTATAAGTCGAAGCAATGCATTTCTAATGGATATGGTTGAGACGATTGATTTGGGTATCGCTTATGGGATTATATGCCTGATCAGAAGCAGTGATGTTGTTTTCAATGAGATTTGTGGGGTCCTTTGGAGCTTTTTCCTCTAGGAATACCTGATTCTTGACTAGTTTATTGGGGGAATTTTGTCCAAAAGCCTCCCTCCTCAGTCATAAGCTCTCATTGACTCCACATGGGAACATGGCTTGATGGTAGTCGAGTACCCACTACCCCTATTTTTGTATTATTGAATTCCATGTATTTTGACCATCACAGTCTCGATCTCGTTGCCTCTCACGACTATATCATCATGTTTTGGCACACTATGCAAGTTTTTCATACCTGTGTGCATTTGGCAAAAGCAAGCAACAAAGGCCCTTGCACACTTCTTAATAGACTGAATATACAACATCTATCTTATGCTTTCCACGCGTTGTGTCACACTTGCACCTTCTTGATGAACATAAGGATGTGTGAGGAATGAAGCACTATAGGTTTTTGCTAGCACCTTGCCCTTTAAGTTTCAATTTTGGTATTGACGGAATAGGCTAATCTTCACAAAGAGCAAGTCTTGTAGGAGTGGATGCTCCCTGAAATGGAAACTAAATTTGGAATGAATGTTTATTGTCTACGTCATTTTTTGGAAGCAGTCTACTTGCTTTATGTATATCATTTCAGGTTTGGGAGCTTATTGCAAATGCATTTCGAGTTTTACAAAGGACTGCATAGTGGGATGTATGCTAGGTTGACTTCCCCCGAAGGGGATTGTGTCGCTCAGATTTGAAGACTGAAGACTTCAGTGCTATAGTTTTAAAGTTCTACAGATTTGAAGATCATTGAAGACTTGAAGACTTGCAGCCTGGAAGACTCCAACTTGGAACAATTCAGTTGTGTATGTTCGTCTTCTCTAGCTTTGTCGAGGATGACAAAGTGTAGGGGGAAGAGAGTATTGGGTTGTAGGGTATGCTCAGATCTTCACTTGTGCATGGAAACCCTCCCTAGACCATGAGAATAACCTTCTTTGTACATACTTAGAGTGTAACATGTAAACACTCTCCTAAAAGCACTATTTAATATTTCCTTATGCCATAGTGTAGAAGACTGCTAAATATTTCATCTTTTTGGCACAAGTAAGGAGTTCCCCATGTAAAGCTTACGCATGCCCTTCATTGGGATTTGTTTGTTACACAAGAGATCTTGGAATCTCCTAGAAGATATGTTAGTTGGAGATATTCCCTTTTTTACTTTTCTAAAGGAGCACATGGGGAAATGTGCTTAGCCTATATATAGGGGCTCATTTTTGTAAAAAAGGGGGGCTTTTGGTTTGACGTACTCTCATGTAATATCTCTTATGAATGGAAGAACACTCTACTTTAGTCGAAGACTATTTACACTCTTGTATTGTGTCTTTGTGAGTGTGTGAGAGTGAGGTGTGTGTGTGCCTATGCATGTCTCAGTAGTTGCTTTACTTGTATTTTGCACATGACTTAGGATCCTTGACTCCATACTCTCCATGTTTTCAAGCATGTGGCAAAGCATGGGGCTGATGGCCAATGGCGTGAACATGTTGGAGGTAGGGTCGGATGATAGGAGAGTCAATATTGAGCCTTCCTTCTTGCTCCATGCAAGGTGGTGAGGGTCTTTGGACTACTACTAAAACTTCATCATTGCACCTTGGTGTTAATGTTTACTTTATAGTACCGAACTGTAAAAGTGTAGAGGAGATTTCAAAGAAGTTATGTAACACTTATGAAAAAGAAACAAAATCAAATTAAGTGTATGTGATGAAAGAGTTATATGACCTTGGCACGAAGGACATAAATAGTGTTTTTGTTTATCTTAATGATTTTGATGCCATATTTTCTTAGTTTTGGAATCGAAAAATAGAGATGGATAATGAAATGAAAGGAGTCTTGTTATAATGCACCTTGCCATTGTCATGGGATACATTTTGCATAGATATTATCTATAGTGCAACTGGTGGTGGATTGCTCTATGAGGACATATATGGAGCACTCCTGAATGAAATGACCCATAGAAGTTCTATGCTTAGGACTCTGAGCGGAGATGCACATAGTGTTCGTGATTTTTACAAAGGAAAGAATCAATAATGTGAGTATTCCCTACCTTTGGAAAATATCATCATGCCATCGGATGGGGTATTCCCTACCTTAGAGGGATTCATCATATCTGAGAGAATGAATAGAACTATTCAAGATAGAGAAGTTTCTATGTTGCATCATGCAAACCTATCTCAAGGTAGTTCATGTGAGTAACATCTCACTTAGTACTGCCAAAGGTCTTAAAGTGGCACCATAATTTTGGAGATGGAAGCCACCATATTATCATCATCTTCGAATTTCTGGGTGTGAATCATATGTTCCTATAACCAAGAATCTTGGATAAAAGCTGGTCTATGCGTCGAAGCAATGCATTTTTTAATGGAGATAATTGAGACGATTGATTTGGGTATCGCTTATGGGATCAGATGCCTGATCAAAAGCAGTGATGTCATTTTCAATGAGTCTAAGACGCATAGATATTCCATTATGGAGGTTGAAGTGAGAAGAGTAGTGTTTGAGGATACTAGTCCTCGAGTTAGGATGCATAAAAATGCTACGCATGTGGATGCTTACTAGAATGTCCAATCAGCTTAGCCACGAAATGTTTTTGTTGAGTAACCATTGAGATTTTCTGCATGTGTCTTGCATCCACCTGATCGATATGTTCCACATTTTGATTTTGTTATGGTGACAAATGGTGGTGAGCCTTCTTGCTACAAGAAGGCTATGTAGATAAAGGAACATGTCAAGCGGGAGTATTCCATGAAGAGTGAATTGGATTCTATTCACAAGGTTGGTACTTGAGATTTGAAAGGTTTCTCAAAAGGTAAGAAAGCTTTACCATGACATATCAAATGGGTATATAAGTTGAAATTCACATGACATAAGAAGTCGTGCTATTTTGCACTCCAATGGTTGATGAACCATGTAGCTCAATAGTAGCGCCTATCAATATGTGTGAAGTCCATGATGGTAGGCCAAGGTCGTGCTCTCTTCATAGCTGAATGCTCACATACATTTCCTTCTTTCCTTTGGACTAAAAGAGTTTGGGCTTCTTTCATTTTGAACTAAGGTGACAAATATTTCATCTTATGTGAAGCACTAATAGAAGCACAAAGTATTTCATCCTTCTTCTTTGTATCCTCAAAGTAATTGCAACATAGATATAAAAGTGTTTTAGAAATGCGAATTCAAGCAAATGTTAGCAATCCACATCCTACAGGTTAACATGAAGAACTAGAAATTTCTTTTGCTTATGATGTTCAGAAGGAATTCGATTGGATTGCAAAGTCAATCCAGCATTACAGTCAATCAAGAATAACCTTCTTAAGTAACACGACTTCCAAAGTACCCGTTTTGCTTTTCACAAGATACACCGTAGAGCATATATGGATCAAAATCCCATAACCTTCAGAATACTAACAAACCAACCCCAAGAACTTCTACTATGGATGCACAATAAATCATGTGTTGGAATTGCGGCCAAGCTAGTCATACTAGAGTTAAGTTGAGTGGCCACAATTGAGGTACATAGTATGGACGCAATCCAAGATGATGTTGATCCCTTTTGGACCAAGGAGTGGGGGTAATGAAATCTCAATTCATCCACTCTTTGGTCTACATTCCAAGCTTCATTAGGGGTCATAGCTTGAAGAGATTTGCATGGAATTCTGTTAGTAAGATATACAGTAGTCGAGATTGCTTTTGTCCATAAATAGTGTGGTAATTTTTTCTCTTCAAGTTATCCAACTAAGGTCTTGTTTCTTCTCTCCGTATTGTCATTCAATTGAGGAGAATACCTGATAGTCACTTCCCTTTGATGCAACTATCCTAAAAGAATATGATCAAACTCTTTGGAGAAGTATTCTCCCCCTCCATCATATCTCCGTTTCTTCAATGGTCTACCTTTATGATCCTCCACATGTGCTAAGTATTTCTTGAATCATTCAAACACTTCACTTTTGTTCTTGATGAAGTACGAAATGTTCCATAAATTTTGATCATCAACAAAGGAAACATAATACCTTGAGCTTGCCAATGAAGGTGCTTGACTTGGTCCCCACACATGAGTGTGTACTAAGTCCAAAAGGTTGTTGTGAATGTAGCCTTTGTGCTTGGTTTCATCCCCTGTTTATACTTTGTGACTATGCTTTGGACTTCCTAAGTCAGATAGAAGACCCTAAACCCTAAACCCTAAACCCTAAACCTTTCATAGTGTTGAAGCATAATGTGCATAAGTTTATGTGTGGTTGTCATCATGTGCTTAAAATACTCACGGATGTGTTGCTTATACTAGTACAGGAATATCAGAAGTTCATCTTAGATTTGCAGCTACCCATAAACTCAAACTCAGTTCATGGCATTGCTGGAGAGTCCTTCATGATCGTAGTTGGGCTAGGAAGATATTGTCTGTCATCACCAACAAGATCAATCAGTACTATTAAGATATGGCAAGGCCTCTAATGTGTTGTGTTAGAGCTTGTAGGTGGTCTTGGGTTTTGAGAAAGATGTCTCCTAAATTGCAATTGTTTCAACCAATTGATGGTGTCTGATGGATGGTATTGTGTGCACTTTCATAATGTTTCTTGGGATAATTTGTAATGAAGCAACTGTTCTGTGATGGTCTTCATGCCCCCTGGCTAACTCGCACCATCACAACACCTGGACATGGGTATTTAGTTCCTTTTTTGTTATTGCTTTGTGCTAAATGATTCGCAAGTTTTCTTCTCTTCATACTCAGAATGACAGTCTCCTGGAAATCTCTATATATGACTTAGTGCCTGTAACACGGATTGGGAAAGGCATTGTTTTGGGGGAGTGGTCTTGTCTTCCACATGTCTTACTAGGGCCAACCATTCATTCTATGATATGTTGTTGGACAATTTGAGGGTCATGATCATTGCCTTGGTAAGACAGATATAATAGACTTACAGGTTTGGGAGTTCAGGATTGTTTCTCCCTCCTAACTCTTAATTTGTGGTAACTGCCCATATATGTCAAATGATCTTCACTAGATCAACTGCATGCTCTAGGAGGATAACAATCATATTTTTGGCACCTTGATGCGCATGTTTGAGAATGGAGTTTTCTAGACCTGGTGCTCCCAATGACATGATGACCAGTTGGACCGCTATCCCAATGGGTTTGCTATGCATATTCCTCTCTATTAATTATGATTGATGCTTTACTCTCATATTCATTAGATTAAGAGGTTCATAGATCTTGAAATACATTCTTTGGATCGCCTTTCTCAAAGGAGAACTTCAAATGCATTTATGTGTACTTATGTGGCTAAGGAATGCCTGTGAGTAGGGGCACTTTGCTATATAGTATTGGATCCCTGTTTTATGTGTTTCTCATGTTGGAAGACTCTTGTACCCAAGGCACTTGGGCGGTTGCAATGATTTTGACCACACTACCTGTTATCACTCTAAGGGGATGTCAAAGAATTATGATACTAGAATTATAATGATCTATATTGATTGTTTCATGCCAGTAACTGTTATCCGTCTTCAATTGTGCTATATGATCTTTTGGTTTTGCTATACTTCCAAAGTAGGAATGCGTATTTCAGTGCCTTGTTGGTGACATGCACAAACGTTTGAGTTGTAATGAATCCACTCTTCTTTAATGCTTTCCAAATTGCTCTTTTTTTCAGATGCATAGGTAGTATTGTTCTTCAAAGGGTGCATGCCTTAAGTCATATAATTGATAGAATGGCTAGTCGTGAAGATACTCACTGTTGGATAGAAATGCTAGAAATGCCCAAAGGATGTTTTTTGGTTTATCATGTACTTCAAGATGGATTGGCTCCATGATCCTTTTGAGCTTTCGTCACTGCAAGACCTTGCAGCTTGATGTTCGCATTAGGCATTTTGTAAATAAATATATATCTCGATTGTGCGATTTGTAGGGTCCTTTGGAGCTTGTTCCTCTAGGAATACCTGATTCTTGACTGCTTTATTGTGGCAATTGTGTTCAGAAGCCCCCCTCCTCAGTCAGAAACTCTCATTGAATCCACATGGGAACATTCCTATGGCTTGATGGTAGTTGAGTACCCAATACCCCTATTTTTGTGTTATCGAATTCCATGTATTTTGACCATCATAGTCTCAATCTCGTTGCCTCGCATGACTATATCATCATGTTTTGGCACACTATGCAAGTTTTTCATACCTGTGTGCATTTGAACAAAAGCAAGCAACGAAGGCCCTTGCACATTCTTAATAGATTGAATATACAACAACTATCTTATGCTTTCCAAGCACTGTGTCACACTTGCACCTACTTGATTAGACATTAGGATGTGTTAGGAGTGAAGAAATATAGGTTTTTTCTAGCTCCTTGCCCTTTAAGTTTCCATTTTGGGATTGAAGGAATAGGCTGATCTTCACAACGAGAAAGTCTTGTAGGACTTGATGGTCCCTGAAGTGGAAACTAAATTTGGAATGAATTTTTATTTTCTACTTCATCTTTTGGAAGCACTCTACTTGCTTTATGTATGTCATTTCAGGTTTGGGAGCTTATTGCAAAGGCATTTCCAGTTGTACAAAGGACTGCACAATGGTGTATGCTGGGCTGACTGCCCCCAAGGGATTGTGTCGCTCAAATTTGAAGACTAAAGATGTAAGTGCTATAGATTTAAAGTGCTACAGATTCTGAAGATAATTGAAGAGTTGAAGACCTGAAGACTTGCAGACTAAAGAATTGCAGCATTGAAGACCCGAAGCTTTCCAGACTTGAAGACTCCAACTTGGAACAGTTCAGTTGTGTATGTTTGTCTTCTCTAGCTTTGTCAAGGATGTAAAAGTCTAGGGGGAGGAGAGTATTGGGTTGTAGGGTATGCACACATCTTCAATTGTGCACACATAGTGTAGGAAGCTCCTAAATATTTCATCTTTTTTGACATGTAAGGAGTTCCCCATGTAAATCTCATGCAAGCCTTTCATTGGGATTCGTTTGTTACACAAGAGATCTTGGAATCTCCTAGAAGATATATATACTGATCACAAGAACCTAGAGTATTTTATGACCACTCGCATCCTCAATAGAAGGCAATCTGGATGGAGTAACTTTCTATCGAGATTCGATTTTGTCATTACATACCGTCCAAGACGTCAACAATGTCAGTCTTGCCGATACGGCTCTTGGGAGCTCAAGGAGTCGTGACCGCCAAGTAAGTACTCTCCAAGTTCAAGTTCTAGTTCTTGTCTTGTTCCTTGTTCCGGTCTTCTCCAGTCTAGTTCTTGGACATCCTGTCTTGTCCTCTTGTAATCTTGTAGTATGAGATCTTGTCGAGTTCTTCCTTGTATCTAGTTCATCTCCGAGAAGGGAGTTCTTGTAATACAGATATCTTATTCCATACTTACGATCCCGGGTTGTGGGATCTCCTATATCAGCTCTAGTCGAGTTACCCATACCGATAAGTCTCGGGTTGTGGGACTTCGTGTATCAATCCTAGTAGACAATGGCATATCTGAGAGGATGAATAGAACTATTCAAGATAGAGAAGTTTCTATGTTGCATCATGCAAACCTATCTCAAGCTAGTTCATGTGAGAAACATTTCAATTAGTACTACCAAAGGTCTAAAAGTGGCACCAGAATTTTGGAAATGGAAGTCACCATATTATGATCATCTTCGAGTTTCTGGGTGCGAATCATATGTTCCTATAACCAAGAATCTTGGATAAAAGCTGGACTATGCATCGAAGCAATGCAGTTTTAATGGATATGGTTGAGACGATCGATTTGGGTATCGCTTATGGGATCGTATGCATGATTAGAAGCAGTGATGTTGTTTTCAGTGAGATTTGTGGGGTCCTTTGGAGCATTTTATTCTAGGAATACCTGATTCTTGACTGGTTTATTGGCGGAATTGTGTCCAAAAGCCTCCCTCCTCAGTCACAAGCTCTCATTGACTCCACATGGGAACATGGCTTGATGGTAGTCGAGTACCCACTACCCCTATTTTTGTATTATCGAATTCCATGTATTTTGACCATCATAGTCTCAATCTGGTTGCCTCTCACGACTATATCATCATGTTTTGGCACACTTTGCAAGTTTTTCATACCTGTGTGCATTTGAGCAAAAGCAAGCAACAAAGGCCCTTACACACTTTTAATAGATTGAATATACAACATCTATCTTATGCTTTCCACGCGTTGTGTCACACTTGCACCTATTTGATGAACGTAAGGATGTGTGAGGAATGAAGAACTATAGGTTTTTGCTAGCACCTTGCCCTTTAAGTTTCAATTTTGGGATTGAAGGAATAGGCTAATCTTCACAAAGAGCAAGTCTTGTAGGAGTGGATGCTCCCTGAAGTGGAAACTAAATTTGGAATGAATGTTTATTGTCTAATTCATTTTTTGGAAGAAGTCTACTTGCTTTATGTATATGATTTCAGGTTTGGGAGCTTATTGCAAAGGCATTTCCAGTTTTACAAGGGACTGCACAGTGGGATGTATGCTGGGCTGACTAGCCCCAAGGGGATTGTGTCGCTCAAATTTGAAGACTGAAGAATTAAGTTCTATAGATTTAAAGTGCTACAGATTTGAAGATGATTGAAGACTTGAAGACCTGAAGACTTGTAGACTAAAGAATTGCAGCTTTGAAGAACTGAAGCTTTCCATACTTGAAGACCCCAACTTGAAACAATTCAGCTGTGTATGTTCATATTCTCTAGCTTTGTCGAGGATGACAAAGTCTAGGGGGAAGAGAGTATTTGGTTGTAGGGTATGCACACATCTTCAATTGTGCATGGAAACCCTCCATCATATATCCTTTTCTTCAATGGTCTACCTATATGATTCTCCACAAGTGCTAAGTATTTCTTGAAGCATTCAAACACGTCACTTTTGTTCTTGATGAAGCACAAAATGTTCCATCAATTTTGATCATCAACAAAGGAAACATAATACCTTGAGCTTGCCACTGAAGGTTCTTGACTTGGTCCCCACACATGAGTGTGTACTAAGTCCAAAAGGTTGTTGTGAATGTAGCCTTTGTGCTTGGTTTCATCCCCTGTTTATACTTTGTGCCTATGCTTTGGACTTCCCAAGTCAGATAGGAGAGCAATACTACCAACAACATGGTTTGAACATTTTAAATCTATGTAGAAAAAATGATCAGCTTCTTTACCTTCTTTGTGACTCAATTCATCCTAAATCTATGTGGAAAAAAATGACCAAGGAGTGGGGGTAATGAAATCTCAATTCATCCACTCTTTGGTCCGATGCACTTGGGAGCATATATGGATCAAATCCCACAACGATACTAAAAACCAACCCCAAGAACTTCTACTATGCATGGGTAATGAATTTTTGCATGGTTTTTATTGCTTAGTCATTGATTAATGAGGTGCAATTAGAGATGTTTTCAATCTCTGTAGCGCTACATTTCAAGGATACTTTTAATTTGAGGCATCGACGTCATTCGGATGAAACAAGAAGTGACATTCGAGAGCGCAAACATAGTAGAACGTCCTAATCACATTCATTCTCCATTGGAAATGAAGAATGCATCTATGAGCTTCTCTTGACAAATGTCAAGGGTTTGGTTTGAAATGACCCGTTGAAATGAAGGATGCATCTATGAGCTTCTCTTGAGCAGTCTTAAATGAAGGGATCCATAGAAATTCTATGGTTGGAACTGTGAGTGGAGATGCCGAGTGTGTTTCGTGATTCTTACAAAGGAAAGAATCAATAATGTGGTAGGAGCGAGAACAAGGAAAAGAATGACCAAGAGAATAAGAGTGGAAGCAAATCAAGGAAAAGGGAGATGGAGTGCGTGCACTTGTTTCCTTATGAAGAAAGGATATATGAGGAAAGATTGATATGCATTAAAGAACAACACGTTGATGGGCATGTTAAACACCTCCTCCACTACGTGCAATCATTGTGAAGATAGAAGAGATTCATGCTATTTCCAATGATGCTGATGTGTTGACACTTTGCCTAGTGATGCTCTTATGGATGATTGTTACGAAAATAACAGTGCGCCTTAAACTTTCTTTGTGGTGCCACTCGTAAGGCTGCACAAATCACACACACCGTGTGTGTGTGTGTGTGTGTGTGTGCATGCCATTACCTTCCGACAGCGCATCACCAACAGTAGACCTCACCTAGAACAAGTACATGATGCGGATGCAGTCCAAGATGATGTCGATCCCACTTGGAGCGAAGAGTGGCTCGAAGACGATCTGTGTTGTGCCATTACGGCACCCAGACCTCAGCTAGAGCAAGTACACAATATGGATGCAGTCCGTCCAAGATGGTGTAGTTGGAGTGGCTCGAAGACGATCTCAACACAGTGCCTAACGAAATTTCAACTCATCCATTGCTCTCTGTAGAAGGAACTATGAAGGAAAGGGTTGTGCTTGTATTTGGCATGATCATGGAAGTGTGGATCATTATGAAGTGCAATTAAGAATATGGTAAAGCTGCATTTGAAGGAAATAGGTACAATGTTATGTTGGGGATGTATGTTTTGAGAACTGTAGGTTCTCTAAAATAAAATAAAATTGCAAAGCTCTCTCTTACACACGAGGAAGAGGGAAAAAGCAAAGCAAAATGAACTCGTCAGAAGGCTGGGCTGCCGTCCCCGCCGCCGCCCACACACGTGTGTGAGAGGGGCAGGACGATCATCAAGGCAACGAGCGAACACGCGCGCGCAACTAGTAATCACGCTCAGGCGGCCCAGCTACACCTCCTCGTCCGAGTTGTGCGTCTTGTCTGAGTAGAGATGCTCACACAAGGAGTACGAACTATAGAACAGATCCTGTTCAAGTATAGTCGTGAGGGAAGGTCCCCGGGGGCGCGCTTATCTGAAGGAAGCCTTCGCCTGAGCCGCATGCACATGCGGGATATATACGCGCACGAACGAAGCTCTATAAGAGATCTTTCCATGGTTGACGCTGCACCATCCACTCGCGCGCATTCTTCACACACACACATGAAGTAAGAAACAATGGAAAAAGCAGGAACAAACAAACCAAAAAACAGCACACTTCATTAGTGCTGCCTGTCCCAACGTAACCACCTAGGGCCATCACGACCCGACTCTCCAATGCCATCCATAAAAGAAGTCATACTCTTCTCCATGTCACATGCATTAGACTCTATATTTGTTCCAAAGGACTGACATAGAGAAACTCTCCCTTTGCGCCTCTCTGCCCAACCCATGTTCTCCGTTGTAGAGACCACACCGTACTTCACAGCCTACCTAACTCTAGTTAAACTCGTCATCACCGAGCACATATATACAGAAGCTCTCATTGGTGCAAGACGCCTTAGACGACTCCTATTGTGGAACCTCGCATCTCTTGGCCAACAATGCCACCACTTTACGGCATCTCATTCATCCAACCAATCACTCTCACATCTTGCATCCGTGATTCTCTACAATTTCATCGCACAATGCCTACACGATTGCTTTGTGTTCTATCCATGGCAGCCTATCGCTCAATCCATAAAACATACAACCTTGGATGATCTTTTCTTAATCAAACACTCCATTACAAAAATAGACATTCTTCTTGTATAGTGTACCCATTACCGGATCCCCCTATGGGACGTTGGTATATTTCGGTACTCATGTGTGTGAGCACACTTACGACCACCGAGCACGCTTCTTCACCCTCTTGATGAGCTTTTTTCAAGGCTATGGGCCAAAGACCATCCAAGGCTCACGGATCTGTAGCTTCCACTTCCGCTCGAATGCGTCTTCCCATCCGTCACACGTGAGAACACGACTATACATTCTCCATGTCCCTCCCGTGGCCTCGCGCTTTCTCTACTATCTCGTTGCGCCAAAAAAAAAAAAAAAAACAATCCTCCCACCGTTAGGTTAAGTTTTCACTCTTGCACTCTTGATTGGTGACTCAGCCCAATCATCATCCCCCCCCCCCCCTCTGCGGTTGATGCTCTATGGAAGTAGGTCAAGGATTGGGATCATGTGATTCTTGTGCCAAACATGATGCCAAGGATGCCATAGAAGGGCTAAAATAAAGAGCACCAATGCCTCCGCCATTACAACAATCAAAGATTCCTTTTTCGACCTGCATACTTTGTTTTCATGGCCTTCTTCCAGGAAACCATGGGGCTGAAATAGATACACTTCCCCACGTAAATCACAATTCGGAAATGCACTTTGAGTGTCCAATTCATGTAAAAAGTGCGCAAACGCTACAACTGGTTGCCATTCGGCACCTAACAGCAAAGGCCTCATCAAAATCAATGCCCTTCTCTTGAGCATAACCTTCGCCAACAAGCCCATCCTCGTGCCTATCAAACATTCCATAACGATTACGTTTCACCTTTTACACCCAACTAGTGCAAATGGCCTTTCTCTTTTGTTGTTGTTGTTGTTATGCAAGTCGAGCGAGCACCATCGATTCCCGACATTTAGCGGGTTGTAGCTGTGGCTTCCTCTAAGACATACTTGTCATTCGAGTCTCCATTCGCACCATTGGACAACATGAGGAAGGACTTCAACAATCAAGGAAGACAAAGTACTAGTACTCCTCGAGACCTCATGCATTCCAATCGTGTTATCCCCAAGGCGGGCTTAACTGAAAGGTTTCTCTACCACTAAGCCCCTAGCTGCTTGTTGATTGTAGGAGTCAAGACACTTAAAGTCAACATTATTTTTAAGCCTTCAAAGTGTACTTTTTAGCTCTCTACATCTAGCTTATAAGAGTTTCTTTGAGGCGAAATTGGGGAAAATTAGAAGTTGATTGTGAAACCTTGAGACAATTTCATCCACACACATGGAAGAATTGGTCCAAAGATCAATCTTGCTCATAGAAGAACTTGATATTGTGTATCCCTAGTAGTGTACATTTAGCTCTTTTCCTCAATTCTCAGCTCTTGAATCTTCTTACAACTTTCTTGCAAAGCTTTCAATTGTCGTCCGAGAAGCCACCACAATTCATGCAGCTTTTTTAGGTCTACACAATAGAGTTGAGAGACACTTGTAGGTGTTGTTAGCTAGAGTTTGGGCTTTAAATTCAGCATTTTAGTGCCAAAGTATTGCATATATGGAGTACATAGGCACTATGTGCACTTGTGTGGATACCACTTATGTATGCCCATGTGGGCATTGATATAGTGGTTACATTTTTGCATAAAACCTTTAATGTTGATAAAGGGGGTTCTGGTCAGGTTTTGTTAACTAGAAGACACTTAACTATTAGGTTTGCTTTAGTGATGCATGTGGAGGACTTACCCAACCTTACCATAAGAAATGTATGCTCCATAAGCCTATTTGTCTTATTTTAGTTAAGTGGTTAAATGCAGTGGTTCAACCAGTTATTCACTATGCAGGTTTACATGTTAATATTGACAATTTTATGAGTTTTCTACATCAGTCGATTGCTCATTTTGTATAGCAGCTTCTAAAAATGTTTTCTCAAAATTGGACACTTGGTCACCTTTTTTACCCTTAGTGGTGTTTGAACCATTCTAGCTCCATTATCATCCTAGTCAGTTCTCTATCATCATGCCATCACAAATCTTAGACGGATCTAGTGGATTAAGGTATAGTGCTAGTGTTCCCAAGAGGAGTTAGTACTTGCAAGGCAGGGACCGTTTTGAGGCACCACAAACTTTGGTCTATGAAAGAATCATATTAAACATGTGCTCACTCAGAGGAGACACTCAAAACTAGTAAATGGACTATCAGAGAAGCATCTTGTTATGCATGATGATGATGATGATGATGATGATGATTGGGATCTCCTGTATCATCTCTAGTCGAGTTACCCATACCTGTAAGTCCCGGGTTGTGGGACTTTGTGTATCAGTCACGTATTCTTGTATCGTTTCCCCTTCGTGGGTGATCTTGTAATCAGAAGTGTATTTCCGTAATCTTGTCTACTGTAGTCAGAGAGCACAATCTAGTGCTCCCTGACACCTTGACTTGTTACTCTCCATGTTTTCAAGCATGTGGCATAGCATGGGGCTAATGGCCAATGGCTTGAACATGTTGGAGGTAGGGTCGGATGATAGGAGAGTCAATCTTGAGCCTTCCTTCTTGCTTCCATGGAAGGTGCTGAGGGTCTTCGGACTACTACTACAACTTCAACATTGCACCTCGGTGTTAATGTTTACTTTATAGTACCGGATTGTAAAAGTGTAGAGCAGATTGCGAAGAAGTTATGTAACACTTATTAAAAAGAAAAACAATCAAATTAAGTGTATGTGATGAAAGAGTTATATGACCTTGGGACGAAGGACACAGATAGTGTTTTTGTTTATATTAATGATTTTGATGCCATATTTTCTTAGTTTCGGACTAGAAAAATGGAGATGGATAATGAAATGAAAAGAGTCTTGTTATTATGCACCTTCCCATTGTCATGGGATACATTTTGGATAGCTATTATCAATAGTGCAACTGGTGGTAGATTGCTCTATGAGGACATATATGGAGCACTCCTGAGTGAAGAGACCCATAGAAATTCTATGCTTGGGACTCTAAGCGGAGATGCACATAGTGTTCGTGATTCTTAAAAAGGAAAGAATCAATAATGTGAGTATTCCCTACCTTTGGAAAATGTCATCATGCCATCGGATGGGCTACTCCCTACCTTTGGAAAATGTCTTTCTTGAGTTGAGACGAAAAAAGGAACCAACTCCAAGGCTTTAGATTTCGATAATGGAAGTGAGAATACCCAACATGAATTCAACCTTTTCTATCGATATAGAGGAATTCATAGAGGGTTTAGAACTCTTTATACCCTAGTAGAGAATGGCATATCTGAGAGGATGAATATAACTATTCAAGATAGAGAAGTTTCTATGTTGCATCATGCAAACCTATCTCAAGCTTGTTCATGTGAGTAACATTTCACTTAGTACTGCCAAAGGTCTAAAAGTGGCACCAGAATTTTGGAGATGGAAGTCAGCATATTATGATCATCTTCGAGTTTCTGGGTGCGAAAAGCTGGACTATGCATCGAAACAATGCCTTTTTAATGGATATGGTTGAGACGATCGATATGGGTATCGCTTATGGGATCATATGCCTGATCAAAAGCAATGATGTTGTTTTCAGTGAGATTTGTGGGGTCCTTTGGAACTTTCTCCTCTAGGCATACCTGATTCTTGACTGGTTTATTGGCGGAATTGTATCCAAAAGCCTCCCTCCTCAGTCACAAGCTCTGATTGACTCCACATGGGAACATGGCTTGATGGTAGCCGAGTACCCACTACCCTTATTTTTGTATTATCGAATTCCATGTATTTTGACCATCATAGTGTCAATCTGGTTGCCTCTCACAACTATATCATCATGTTTTGGCACACTATGCAAGTTTTTCATACCTGTGTGCATTTGAGCAAATGCAAGCAACAAAGGCCCTTGCACACTCTTAATAGACTGAATATACAACATCTATCTTATGCTTTCCACGCGTTGTGTCACACTTGCACCTACTTGATGAACATAAGGATGTGTGAGGAATGAAGAACTATAGGTTTTAGCTAGCACCTTGCCCTTTAAGTTTCAATTTTGGGATTGAAGGAATAGGATAATCTTCACAAAGATCAAGTCTTGTAGGAGTGGATGCTCCCTGGAGTGGAAACTAAATTTGGAATGAATGTTTATTGTCTACTTCATTTTTTGGAAGCGGTCTACTTGCTTTATGTATATCATTTCAGGTTTAGGAGCTTTTTGCAAATGCATTTCGAGTTTTACAAAGGACTACATAGTGGGATGTATGCTAGGTTGACTACCCCCCAAGGGGATTCTGTCGCTCATATTTTAAGACTGAAGACTTCAGTGCTATAGATTTGAAGCTATACAGATTTGAAGATCATTGAAGACTTGAAGACCTGAAGACTTGCAGCCCGAAGACTTGCAGACTAAAGAATTGCAGCTTTGAAGACCTAAAGCTTTTCAGACTTGAAGACTCCAACTTGTAACAATTCAGTTGTGTATGTGCACTTGTGTGGATACCACTTATATATCCCCATGCGGGCATTGTTATAGTGGTTACATTTTTGCATAAAACCTTTAATGTTGATAAAGGGGGTTCTGGTCACGTTTTCTTAGCTAGAAGACACTTAACTGTTAGGTTTGCTTCAGTGATGCATGTGGAGGACTTACCCAACCTTACCATAAGAGATGTATGCTCCATAAGCCTATTTGTCTCATTTTAGTTAAGTGGTTCAATGCAGTAATTCAACGAATTATTCACTATGCAGGTTTACATGTTAGTACTGACAATTTTATGAGTTTTCTACATCAGTCAATTGCTCATTTTGTATAGAAGCTTCTAGAAACATTTTCCCAAAATTCGACACTTGGTCACCTTTTTTACCCTTAGTGGTGTTTGAACTATTCTAGCTCCATTATCATCCTAGTCAGTTCTCTATCAGCATGCCATCACAAATCTTAGACAGATCTAGTGGATGAAGGTCTAATGCTAGTGTTCCCAAGAGGAGTTAGTACTCGCAAGGCAGGGACCGTTTTGAGGCACCACAAACTTTGGTCTATGAAAGAATCATATTAAACATGTGCTCACTCAGAGGAGACACTCGAAACTAGTAAATGGAATATCAAAGAAGCCTCTTGTTACACATGATGATGATTGGGATGAATTAGTTGAAATGGCTAGCTCTACCATATGATTGCATGTTGGGTTGTGGGGTTTGCACACATCTTCAATTTTGCATGGAAACCCTCCGTAGACCATGATAATAACCTTCTTTGTATATACTTAGAGTGTCACATGTGAGCACTCTCCTAAAGTCACTTTTTAATATTTCCTTATGCCATAGTGTAGGAGACTCCTAAATATTTCACCTTTTTGGCACATGTAAGGAGTTCCTCACGTAAAAATGTCATGCATGCCCTTCATTGGGATTTGTTTGTTACACAAGAGATCTTGGAATCTCCTAGAAGATATGTTAGTAAGAGATATTCCCTTTTTGACTTTTCAAAAGGAGCACATGGAGAAATGTGCTTAGCCTATATATAAAGGCTCATTTTCGTAAAGAAAGGGGGGCTTTTGGTTCGACGTGCTCTCATGTAATATCTATTATGAATGGAAGAATACTCGCCTTCACTCCAAGACTATTCACACTCTTGTATTGTGTCTTTGTGAGTGTGTCAGAGTGAGGTGTGTCTGTGTGTGCCTATGCATGTCTCTCCTTTGTGTGAGTGGAATAGTTGCTTTACTTGTATTTTGCCCATGGACTAGGATCCTTGACTCCCTACTCTCCATGTTTTCAAGCATGTGCCATAGAATGGGGCTGATGGCTAATGGCTTGAACATGTTGGAGGTAGGGTTGGATGAGAGGAGAGTCAATCTTGAGCCTTCCTTCTTGCTTCCATGCAAGGTGGTGAGGGCCTTGGGACTACTACTACAACTTTAACATTATTTGGTGACGTTGTCGGCGAGATCGACCTTTCATCACTTGGAGAGCTCAAGAACGTGTGGTCGCAATCTTTTTGCTCATTTGCATAGGATGTGAGTTCTTGCATGGCACTTCCACCCTTCCATTGGACCGTTAGCTTCCCATTTTCTTGTTTTTAGTAGGTAGTTTTAGTTCATTTTGGTTGTTGCACAATAATATCCCCTAACCCCCCTTCTCTCTCATTCTCTCATACACACACACACTCCCACACACTCACATTTTGCATCACCATCCATCCTTGACATTTCTTGAAATTGGCGTTTGCCTTGGTTTGGGGGATGGGTGGGCATCCTCTAAACTCCCTCCCTCTTTCCATGTTCAAAAAAAGAAAAAAAAAACTCTTTGAATTCATGGAAAACACATTTGAATTAGGGAAACATTATGTGAAAGACATTCGGAACGACTTCTCTTATCAATTCGCATATGGAATCGTGTATGCAAAAGAACAATTTCACCCACATTCTCATTGTCAAATTTTTTGTACGCAGAAGTAGGTGCGAGAGTTACTCCTTACCAGATTCAAAGTAATGACTCTCTATCAAGGTTGAGCCTCTTTTGGCCTTCCCCGTTCCATAGCATTCTTTCCCCCATTTCAGGGTTGAGCATCATCTCCCCACTGTTCTTCTACTCAGTTATGGTTGGGATGAGCTGTTGGGCTCCCCTCTGAGGCTTATGGTGGGTATCGGGTTTAGAAATCTTGACACGTTGCACTAAGTCATTATCAGATTGAGTATGGCTACTGCAGGTAGAACGACGGCTTGATCCTTTCCATTTCGGTTCATATCCCTATGGTTGAGCCTTTATGCTCCTTATTCTTCTCGCTATGGTGCTGTTAGTGGTGTGTGTCTGCTCATTCTCCGGCTCGAGCGTGTTTCTCTGATCGCTTACTATTGCACGTGGTTGTGCTTTACTTTAGGGTCGAGCTTCATCTACTTTAGGGTTGAGCTCCACTTTGATCCCACTTGTATCAAGAGCTCTCAAGGTTCGGGAAGTCATACACATGCTCATCTGCTCTCAGTTGGTGCGGACCTATTGCTCTTTGGGGGTTGGCATGGTGATTGTATTATACAAATCTTCGCATCAAAGTATTTGCAATCCGGAGTTCTCACCTCTCCAATTCTGCTACATATGTCAAGCCCCTTCTGGCTCCTCATTGAGCTCTGCATGATGGAGTTGATCTCCTTTCAAAGTCCCTCATCGGTGTGCAATCCTGTTCAAATTTTTCTAGCCCTGTTCTTCCCCAACTCTTGTGGTTTTTGTGCTGCCGGAGACTCCTTGTAGAGCTCGGAGTTCGGACAGTTCTATCTTTTGGCTTATGCCTACACAATTTTCTCTTTCCTTGCAGCTTGGGGTTGAGCTAATGCTTCCCACCCTTCTTTAGACTTTGTGAAGTACCCAATAGGTTTTGTATTTGGATCAGATTGCTTATGGTACACCTCTGTCTCTAAAATTTTATCTCCAGTTTCTTGAGACTATGCCAGGTTTGGTTCTGGGTGGTGATGCTATGTGGACGACTGAAGATCGACCTTCGGATAGTATATCTCAATTCTTCCACTCCAACTCACTAATCCTGCAAGAAAGCAAGATTTTGCACGACTTCTGTGAACCAAAATCCTCTGCTGTACTTCCATGAAATGGGAAGATACCATGCTTCGAGGCCTAGCATATATCATCACTCTTAAGGATGTGTTTTTTTTTAGGCATGGCTCTGGTAACCTATTGTTGCACTTTTGCAAAGGTCATGCATCTATTTTGAAGGGCTCGAAGGCTTTTTCTTTCATGATTAGCCTTTCATAGTGTTTGTTGAGCCCATAAATGTCATATTGGTCAAAGTCAACCACAGTCAAACTCAATCTGGTCAAAGTCAATAAAGTCAAGGTCAAAGTCAACAGGGGTAAAAGTCAAAGTGTTCGAAGTGCAGGTGTCAAAGTGCACAGGTAGTGCACAAGTATTGTCCACAAAGGGCGAATTTGAGAAAGTGGTTGCAGGTTGCAGAGGTATTTCTCTAATTTCCCTAAGGTTCAAAAGTGTTGTTTAAGGTGTTTTGGAAGGTTCAGGTGAACCCTCCCTTATGTGCACATTTGAAGAGTCAAATGGAAAATGTGAAGGTATCTGAAGCGGTAGCGTACGCAGAAGTAAAAGTATGGCCCCCAATTAAAATTTTTGGTTTTAGTCTAAAGTCACTATAGTACAAACCAAGAGTCGTTGGTTGCCACTTATGAAGACAATCTTGGGACATCAAAGTGAGCACCAAGATACTCTTGCAGCTAGGAGCGTACATGAATCGACACTCAACTCAAGGCAAGGCCTATTCTTGGACCATTCTAGTGTAAGCAAGGGAGCATTATCTAAGTGAAGCAAGAGACACACAGTGTGCGACACAGAGAAGTGAAGCGCAAGGTGTGCATGAAGAGTGACCAAGGAAGTGTGCAGAGAAGTGCTAAGCTAGTCTCCCAAAGATCCCAAGGTCTTATTGAAGTGTGCGCGTGCCGACAGAAGGTACCCATCCCTCCCCCTTAGTGGAAGCTTGGTGCAAGGTGTGCACAAGTGCAGGCTTGGAGAAGGTGGAGGTTTGGTGCAGAGGAGGCCAGCAGCAACAAGTCCTTTGGGTATTTGGTATTTTGTAATTGAGTCCTCTGTGGGATTTTTCACAGAAGCATTGGCTTATATTGTGCTTCAATATTGTATTTGTCTTATTGTAATCAATCGACAGAGGCTTCGAGTGTGTATTTTCTCTTCCTATCTTACCCATTTCTCCTACAAACACTCAAATCCCTTCTAGTCCAAGAATCCCCCAACAGAATTTGGCATGCCCGGTGGGATCTCCAAGGAGATTTGAGCATAGGAGAAATATTACAGTTGGAGAGCAGTATTCCAGTGTCGACAATACTACTTCAGTGGACTAAGAGGTACATATTCTTATCAATTATCTCATACTAAGAGGACTATGAACAACCCATGACCGCAACCCAGTCCCAAACATTGAGGGTCACCTGCAAGCAAACAAGAAGGAAGGCTGTTAGAAGATCATCTAGTCCACTTTCATCAACTTCATCAGTAAGGAGCATGGCTGGTCAGGTAGACTCAGAAACCTTACTATCAAGATTAAATATAAAATTTCCTTCGTTCAAAGGCCTAGCTCAAGAAGATCCTGACGAGCATATTAGAAGGTTTTTGGCACTATGCAAAACTAGAGGCTTAATGGGTAGGGAGGATGCCTTTTTGATACTCTTCCCTGCCACATTAGAAGGATTAGCAGATAAATGGTTTAGCCAGTTTAACTTGGGACCTAATGAAAGATGCATTCAAAAATCAATTTTAGCATGGAAATACTGGAGAGATCATCATAGAGGAATTAGAGAATTTGAGTCTGGGTCCAGGTGAAAAGTTCCCAGAGTTTGTGACTAGGGCCTGTTGATGTATGAAACACCACAAGAAATGAATTAATGTGACACTAGAACACCTCTATGGTCACAATTAACTCATTGCCACTCCAAACTTTGAGAAATGATAGCCTAAAGTGAGAACTTTGCTTCTACAGAAATTCCTAGTCACCGAAATGACATACCTTCAGTATTTTGCTAATTTCTCCTAGCTCAAGTATTATTTCTCCATGAAAATTTATAGGCTGAAACTAGAAGAGTAGATCTTTCCAACAAGCTATCATATGCATCAAACGGATCTCTAGAACTCAAGTTATTGCTCTCACAAGATGACCCTGTATGACCTTCCAAAACTAGAAATTTTACCTGTTTTAGTAAGAGCGCCTGTTTAAAATTAGAATTCGATGCCTAGCATCGACTTGCAACGAGAATTCGATGCCGGGCATCGACTTGGGATGTTTTTGGCCACTTTTCAGCAGGGATTCGATGCCGGGCATCGACTTCCCGCATAAAGTCTTGATCTTTTGGACACCAAAACTATAGGTGATTTCATGCACACTTAGAATATGACTTATCAACTGGAATTCGATGCCAGGCATCGAGTTGCTCCAACAACATCATGTTTTTCAAACACTTCAGTACTGAATGAAAAATATAAAAGAAAATATGACTTATCAACAGAGATTCGATGCCAGGCATCGAGTTGCTTGGAAAACTTGATCTTTGTAACTCATCACACAGTAGGTAATCATGGAGATGATGGAGAGAGGCTCATACACATAACTTTACTCAGTTCTTCTCATAACTATAAAAAACTCAGAAGTTTTACAGATGCTTTCTCACTCAGATAATCCCGACTATACACAGTCGTATAAATGAACTCCTTCTTCTACTTCTTCTCTCTATTCTCTCTCACCGCGTCAGTTGATACAAACTAACTTATATAGATTTTCTCATTCTCGTAACTTTTGAAAAACTTCTAGAACTAAAGTGAACTAACTTTACAAGTATAATACATTTGTGAATTTGTCCCTTCACATAGGCATGGGGTTTTCTTCCTAAGATTTGACCTTCAAATATATGTCCAGTTAGTGATTGTTTCTCCAACAGCTCCCCCTCAATCACTAATTGACATTCCCTGTTTCTTCATATCTTCTTCTTTTCTTTTACTCCTGCCATGCTTTTAAATCTGCTGGTCTTCACACCATCCAAGCTCTTTGTCATTATGTCTGCTAACTGATCTTTAGTAGAAATATACTCCACTTCAATCTCCTTCTCCATTACCTTTTCTCTGAGAAAATGATACTGTATCTCTATGTGCTTTGTCCTTGCATGAAAAACTGGATTTGCTGCAAGATAAAGTGAACCCATATTATCTCCATGTATTGTAGGTGTACCTTGATCAATGCCTAAGCTCTTGAACAATGTCTGCATCCATATGATTTCCTTAGCTGCTTCCACAAGTCCTTTGTATTCTGCTTCAGTTGATGATAATGCTACTGTATGTTGTTTCTTTGAACACCAACTTACAAGCTTATCACCAATGTATATCATATAACCATGAGTTGATCTTCTGTCATCTTGGTTACCTGCCCAATCTGAATCACTATAGGCTCTCAACTTCAAATCTGATGTAAAAGGATAATATAATCCTTCCTTTATAGTTCCTTTGATATATCTGAGAACTCTTTGACCTGCAATCCAATGTGGGTCCTTTGGACAATGCATGAATTGTGACAAAACTCCCACTGCATAACTAAGATCAGGTCTTGTTACTGTAGCATAAATCAAACTACCCACAAGAGATTGATACTTCCTCATATCTTTGTATTCTGCACCATCATATTTACTGAGCTTGTGATTAACTTCAAGTGGAGTTGAAGCTTCTCTACAATTTTCCATATCAAACTTCTTCAACAAGTTCAGAAGATACCTTTCTTGTGACACATATATGCCATGATCTGTATAAGTAACTTCCATTCCAAGAAAGTATGACAACTTTCCTAGATCACTGATCTTGAATTCTTTTTCAAGCAATCTCTTTACCTCCTTGATTCCTTCATCTAAAGTACCTGTGATTATAATGTCATCTACATAAATACAAATGTAGATTGTACCTTCCTCTGTTCTTCTGATAAGTAAACTTGGGTCTGCTTTTGAACTTTGATATCCAAGATCATTGAGATACTTCACCAGTCTATAGTTCCAAGCTCTTGGAGCTTGCTTCAATCCATACAATGCTCTTCTCAACCTGCAAACAAAATTTGGATACCTGGAATCTATAAACCCTTGAGGTTGTTCCATGTATACCTCATCTGATATGTATCCATTCAAGAATGCATTTTTTATATCCAATTGACTTAGAGTCCATCCTTTTGAAGCTGCAATAGCAATGATTGTCCTTATAGTTGACATCTTAGCTACGGGACTGAATGTCTCATCATAATCTATGCCATAGGTCTGGGCATAGCCTTTCACCACCAATCTAGCTTTGTATCTGGCTATACTTCCATCTGCAAGCTTCTTCACTTTATAAACCCATTTATTTCCAATAACTTTCTTACCATTTGGTTTAGGAACAAGTTCCCATGTCTTGTTCTCCTCCAGTGCATTGAACTCTTCCTTCATTGCTTCTTCCCATTGCTTCTTACCTTTAGCTTCATCATAGTTCTGGGGTTCTTCATCATCTTTGACCATATATGCATAATTCTTCTGAGTTATGTAAGAAGTATCATAAGAATACCTTTCTGGTTGTCTCCTTGTCCTGCTTGACCTTCTTGGTTCACATTCTTCATATGTGTCTGGATACACTTCTTCACCAAATATAGGAGCTTCTTCATTCCTTCTTGTTAATCCACTTGTGGATGTACTTGCTTGCATATAGTCTTCATCTCTATTTACCTGCACAATTGATTTTCCTTTCTCACATCTTCTTACCTCTTCTTCAAATTCTTCAGCTGTATGACTTTGATCTGCATACCAACTTTTCTGTTCATCAAATGTAACATCTCTAGAAACAATAAATTGTTTTGTTAGAGGATTCCACAACCTGTAACCCATCTGCTTTTCATCATAACCAATGAACACATATTTTTCTGCCTTTGGTTCAAGTTTATGCCTAAGTTGTGATGGCACATAAGCATATGCAATTGATCCAAACACTCTACAATGATCTAGTGTTGGTTTCTTACCCCACCAAGCTTCATATGGAGTCATTCCATTCAGAGCTGCACATGGTAATCTATTCACAAGATATGTAGCTGTATTTACAGCCTCAGCCCAAAGATAATTTGGACAATTCTTCTCCTTTAGCATAGCTCTAGCAAACTCAACCAGAGTCCTGTTCCTTCTTTCTGCTACACCATTTTGTTGTGGTGTATACCTGCAGGTTATTTCTCTCTTAATACCTGCATTCCAAAGATAATCATTGAACTCTTGGGAGAAATATTCTCCCCCTCCATCAGACCTCAGTCTTTTAAGCTTTTGGCCTGTGACTCTCTCTGCATATGCATGAAAATGCTTGAAAGCTCCAAACACTTCTGATCTTTCCTTCAAAACATATAATGTTATCCATCTTGTAGCATCATCAATGAAAAGAACATAATACCTTGAGCCACTGATAGATCCTTCTTTTGTTGGTCCCCATACATCTGTATGAATGAGCTCAAGTACTCCATCATGTTTGAATCCTTTCTTTTGAAATGGTAACCTGTGTGCTTTACCCATTTGACATGCTTCACATTTATAAACCATATGTTGACTTTGCACATTTGGTAATCCTAGTACAGACTGATTAGCAACCATAGCTTTAATTCCTCTTTCATTGAAATGACCTAATCTCTTATGCCAGAGATCAAGTTCTGTAATCACTGCTTCACCATGTGTGAGCAAAGCTTGACCAATGTTCCCTTGCACTCTTAAAGTAAAGAGTCTACCTTCTTTCTTACCAGAGACAATCTGATTATATCCATTATCTGGATCTTCAACAAATACTCCTTCATTTGTAAATCTGACTTGAAAACCTTTTTCAACTATCTGTCCCACACTAATCAAGTTTTTAGGTATTGTAGGAACATACAAAACATTGGTTAGCAAATCTGCTCCACTCTTGCATTTCACTTTTCCAATTGAATGTACACTATGTCTTGTATTATCACCTGTTTGAACTGTATGACTAGAAATGCCTTTTTCCAATTCTGACATCAATTCTATGTTTCCTGACAAATGATTAGAACATTCAGAGTCAATGTAAAATACCTTTAGATCTTCTTTGTCTGATGTGTTGATTGAATTCATCATCAATGATGTATGACTTTCATTCTGTGTGTCATTTGCATAGTTGTAGTAGGTGGTGTTGTAGGATTGATTCTGTCCCCAACTTCTTCCTCCACCTCTACCGTAGCCTCCTCTTTGAGTTTGTCTACCTCTTTGGAAATTACTTTGATATCTTCCACCTCGGCCTCTGCTATTGTTGTTTTGATTCTGGTTTGATCCTTGTTGGTTGTGCCAACAGTCATGAGCCAAATGATTACTCAATCCACAGATCCAGCAAGCCTTCTTGTTGTTATTTTGATTACCTCTTCCTCTTCCAAAACCTCTTGCTCTTCCTCTACCTGTGCCTTTACCTCTTGCATAATAAGCTTGAGAACTAGACTCCTCTTCATCCTTTGCTTTACCTTTATCTCCTTTCTTCTTGTTCTTCATGTACATTGCAGAACTTTGTCCTTTATCTCCATCTCCCTTCAAGTCTTGCTCATATGTGAGCATCAAACCAAGCAACTGGTTCAAATCTGGAACATAATGATTTAATGAAAGTTCTGTTGATAAGACAAAAGGTTTCCACCTTTCATCCCCTCTCAAACCTGCAAGTAGTTGAGCAATCAATCTGTGATCTTCAACATCTTCATCTATGGATCCAAGACTATCTGCTAGATCCTTCATCTTAGTGACATAATCACTAATGGTTTGACTTGGCTTCTTCTTGAATGTTGTAAACTCTGACCATAGACTTGCTTTCCGTGCTTTAGTAGTACTTTGGAAATGATACTCCAATGCATTCCATATATCTTCAGATGATTCCAATCCTCTAATGTGTGGTAGCAAATGATCAGAGATTGTATTGTAGATGTATGCGTTTGCACTTGCATCCTTCTTCTGCCAATGCTTTAAAGCATCAAGTTCCTCTTTCTTTGGTCGGCTTTCATCTTCAAATACTGGCTTCTCTTCTTCACCTGTTACATATACCATAAGATCCTTACTCATAAGTAAGGCTTCCATTCTCATTACCCATGCGGGGTAATTATCTCTGTCTAGTTTGTCAATGGAGATATGATCTGCCATAGTTCTTTTCTTCTGCTGCAACCTGTGAGCTTAAAGGATAAAGGATAATACCTTTTGAAGTTCTTTGTGTATGAGGATACTTTCAAAGTAACCTTTTGATGCCTTGTGTCTTCAAATGCTTCACCTTTAAAACTTTAATGGAAAACTTTCCAAAAACTTCTCGTACCTTTGCCGCCTTCTGCTCTCGAGAATCTTTCTGCTCTGATACCACTTGTTGATGTATGAAACACCACAAGAAATGAATTAATGTGACACTAGAACACCTCTATGGTCACAATTAACTCATTGCCACTCCAAACTTTGAGAAATGATAGCCTAAAGTGAGAACTTTGCTTCTACAGAAATTCCTAGTCACCGAAATGACATACCTTCAGTATTTTGCTAATTTCTCCTAGCTCAAGTATTATTTCTCCATGAAAATTTATAGGCTGAAACTAGAAGAGTAGAGCTTTCCAACAAGCTATCATATGCATCAAACGGATATCTAGAACTCAAGTTATGGCTCTCACAAGATGACCCTGTATGACCTTCCAAAACTAGAAATTTTACCTGTTTTAGTAAGAGCGCCTGTTTAAAATTAGAATTCGATGCCTAGCATCGACTTGCAACGAGAATTCGATGCCGGGCATCGACTTGGGATGTTTTTGGCCACTTTTCAGCAGGGATTCGATGCCGGGCATCGACTTCCCGCATAAAGTCTTGATCTTTTGGACACCAAAACTATAGGTGATTTCATGCACACTTAGAATATGACTTATCAACTGGAATTCGATGCCAGGCATCGAGTTGCTCCAACAACATCATGTTTTTCAAACACTTCAGTACTGAATGAAAAATATAAAAGAAAATATGACTTATCAACAGAGATTCGATGCCAGGCATCGAGTTGCTTGGAAAACTTGATCTTTGTAACTCATCACATAGTAGGTAATCATGGAGATGATGGAGAGAGGCTCATACACATAACTTTACTCAGTTCTTCTCATAACTATAAAAAACTCAGAAGTTTTACAGATGCTTTCTCACTCAGATAATCCCGACTATACACAGTCGTATAAATGAACTCCTTCTTCTACTTCTTCTCTCTATTCTCTCTCACCGCGTCAGTTGATACAAACTAACTTATATAGATTTTCTCATTCTCGTAACTTTTGAAAAACTTCTAGAACTAAAGTGAACTAACTTTACAAGTATAATACATTTGTGAATTTGTCCCTTCACATAGGCATGGGGTTTTCTTCCTAAGATTTGACCTTCAAATATATGTCCAGTTAGTGATTGTTTCTCCAACAGGGCCAAGGCACTAATGGCTAAATTACCAGACCCACCACATGATTTTTTTGTTAAGAAATGGTTGGCTAAGCCACTTCCAGTGGCCACCCAGTGCAAAATCAGGGAATTAGTGTTGCCTACAGCCTCCATAGAGGAGTTCATCAACACAGCTACACGATTGGAGCAGATAAGGCAACAGTATGGAGCAACTTCTTCTGAACTACAATATTCCACAGAAATGGAGGATCCAGTAATCCAGCTAAGGAAGGATCTGGAGGGCTTAAAAAGGAATAAGCCTCACAAAGAGGAGGAGAATGATGTTACTCAGTTGCGAAGGGAGATTGAAGCATTAAAGCTCCAAAAGGAGGAGGAGGCCCAAGCAGAGGAATTGGCCCAATTGCGACAGGAGCTGCAGGAACTCAAAGGAGGTGGCATCAAGAGTGGACTTTGGTGTTCCATGTGCAGCAAGCAAGGGCATATAGTACGTGAATGTCCTCTGTTAAGTGTGACTTGCCAATTATGTAGGAAAGCTGGTCATGAGACCTAGGAATGCCAATCAAGGGGAATACCTACAACAACATATTGGACACAAGGAGGACCCCTACCACCAGTAAATGTAATGGCGGCTGCACCCAACCAAGGTAACACTTATGACCCTAGACAGAGGAATAACTTATGACCCTAGACAAAGGAATAACTTGATGCCTGAATATACCATGAAAAAGATTGGACTATGCCATTCGAGACCTGCCAACTTCACTGTAACAATGGGAGACCAAAGCATAGTAAGGCCTATGGGAGTGGTCTCTAGAGTCCCAGTCAAGATACAAGGTACCATCTTTAACTTGGACTTTGTTGTTTTAAGGCTACCACAGGTAGAAGGAAGTTTTCCCCTGTTAATTGGGAGACCTTGGTTAAGGCATGCCAATGTGCTGCATGACTGGGGCAAGGATACAATGTGGGTAAAGCAAGAGGGAAAAGAGTTGCAGCAGATAATTTTAGAAGAAGGTCCAGACAATCAAAGACATACCAGCATGATGCAGACAATTGGTATTTGTATGGAAGAAGAATTGGTGGACAACCCGGAAGCAGATCTATTTGAAGGAGCAGATTTGTATGAAGATGAAAACATGTTGGCTTGGCTTCATGCAGAAGACCCATCTTCCTGTTATGGAATTTTTCCAGACTCAAGTAGAGAAGAAGCATATGAAGAAAAAGAGGAAAACACTCAGGATACTGATTCGAGTGAAACAGTCTCACTCAAAGGCCATAGCAAAGAGAAGAAAAGCAAAGCCCTTAAGTATAGCAGTGATGAAGATATTCCAACTCATATGTCAATGGCCACTTTTTTATGGATATTGGTATGGCTATCTTCTGTTATGTCAATTTTTATGATAGGAAGTGTAGGGCTTTACAAGGATGTGGAAGGAGTACCTGCTTGTCTTTGGAAACAGAAGATGCAGGAAGGAGATAATATTTTATGGAAGGATTTAAGGGGGCCTTATTAAGTCCTTAACCTGCCCAAAATAGAGACAAAACAAATGAAGTGCAGTACAATTGGAGATTATGGAGGAGTTTCTCTGAGTCAACATATCAAGATCATGGCTCAAGGCATATCATCAAGCCAACTAAAGATTTATGGATCACCTGGAACCTACATAATTTGTCCAGGTTGCACATAGTCTTTTCCTGTCATTTTTGCTTAAGTTTTAATAGATTTCATCAATTTTCATCCTTGTTCTTTGCATTCTTAGCAACTTTAGCAACTCTTTCTTAGGCCTTGGCATAAGTATAATTTTGGAACTTTTTGGGAATTTTTCCCGCATTTTTTGAATTTTTCTGATATTTTTCATCCTTTTTCAAGTATCATTTTCTTGCCAAATTGGAGAGTAAGGGAAGCTCTCTGTGGTTTTGAGTGATAAATCTGGGCTAACACCTATGGAGAATTTTTTCAGATTTTTTTTGAAATTTTTTGGGTTTTTTTTGGATTTTTTTGGGTTTTTCTATCATTTTCTGTAATTTTGGGTTATTAAAAAAAAAGGCCCCCCAAGGCGTCTTTATTTCAAAAAAAAAAAGAAGGAAGGCAAACTCAAAAAGAAAAACCCCTCTTCCCCCTCCCCTCCCCCCGCGCCCACAGCCCCTCCCCCCCCCCGCCCCTTCCCCCCCTCCCCCCCCCACCCCCGCCTACCCACGCCCACCCGCGCCCACCCACGCCCACCTGCACCCGCCACCCCCCCTTCCTCCCCTCCCCCCCCTTCCCCCCCCCTCCTCCCCCTCCCCCCCCCTCCCCCCCCCCCCCACGCCCAACCGCACCCACCCACGCCCACCCACCCCCCCTCCCCCTTCCCCCCCCCCACCCACGCCCACCCATGCCCACCCGCACCCACCCACGCCCACCCACCCACGCCCACCCGCACCCGTCCGCAGCCCCTTCCCGCTCCTCCCCCCCTCCCCAACCCACGCCCACCCGCGCCCACCCACGCCCACCCGCACCCACCCACGCCCACTCGCGCCCACCCACGCCCACGCCCACCCGCACCCACCCATGCCCACCCGCGCCCACCTGCACCCCCCCCCCCCCCGCCCCCCTCCCCCCCCCCCTCCCCCGCCCCCCCTCCCCCCCCCCCTTCCCCCTCCTCCTCCCCCCCCCCCCCCCCCCCCCTTCCCCCCCCCCCTCCCCCCCCCCCCCCCACGCCCACCCGTGCCCACCCACGCCCACCCGCGCCCACCCACGCCCACCCACGCTTTTGGACTATTTTCTTATATATATATATATATATATATATATATATATATATATATATATATATATATATATATATATATATATATATATATATATATATATATATATATATATATATATATATTTTTTTTTTTTTTTTTTTTTTTTTTTTTTTTTTTTTTGAGTTCAAACCTTTTGGCTCTAGATCGTGCTTCGGCTGGCCGTTTTTTTTTTTTAACTTGAGTCACTTTCATGTTTTTTGATACCTCTGGACTCAGTTTTGGCTTTATTTTTCCAAATTCTCACCTTTTCTCTACCTTTTGGTCAAAACCCACATGTTTTGAGCACTTTTATCACATGTTTTTCATCCACCACATTGTCCACATGGTCTATTCTCACTTGATCTTACCTTATGTTTCATAATTTCCCATATGCACCCTCTGTAGCTCTATTGTTTGATCATTTTCACCCTCTCCGGATCCAATAATCATACTTCCAATCCCTCCCTTTACCAATCTGCCCAGACACAACCTTAACCCTCCCTACCCTACCATCTCCGCCCCTCAGCCCTCCCCTCCACCTCCTTTCTACCCTCCCATTTCCCTCCTTTGCTTCTTTATGCCAAAAATCCCCCTTTTTGGTTCTTCTCTGGTGCTTGTTCTCTCGTGTTTCTGGTGGAGTTGGTAGTTGTTCAGTGTCCTTTTTCAAGATCTTGCAGCACAAGTATCATGGTGTCCTATCTCCTCACAGTATTGGCTGTAGCTCTCTGAGACGGAGAGCACATTAGGTGGTGGGCAACTATTGAGCCCATAAATGTCATATTGGTCAAAGTCAACCACAGTCAAAGTCAAAAGGTCAAAGTCAATCTGGTCAAAGTCAAGAAAGTCAAGGTCAAAGTCAACAGGGATAAAAGTCAAAGTGTTTGAAGTGCAGGTGTCAAAGTGCACAGGTAGTGAACAATTATTTTCCACAAAGGGTGAATTGGAGAAAGTGGTTGCAGATTGCAGAGGTATTTCTCTAATTTCCCTAAGGTTCAAAAGTGTTGTTTAAGGTGTTTTGGAAGGTTCAGGTGAACCCTCCCTTATGTGCACATTTGAAGAGTTAAAAGGAAAATGTGAAGGTATGTGAAGCGGCAGCGTACGCAGAAGTAAAAGTATGGCCTCCAATTAAAATTTTTGGTTTTAATCTAAAGTCACTACAGGACAAAACAGGGAGTCATTGGCTACCACTTGTGAAGATAATCTTGGCACATCAAAGTGAGCACCAAGATAGTCTTGCAGTTAGAGCAAGGCAAGGACTATTCTTGGACCATTCTAGTGTAAGCAAGGGAGCATAGTCTAAGTGAAGCAAGAGAGAGAAGTGCAAGAGACACACAGTGTGCGACGCAGAGAAGCGAAGTGCAAGGTGTGCATGAAGAGTGACCAAGGAAGTGTGCAGAGAAGTGCTAAGCTAGTCTCCCAAAGATCCCAAGGTCTTATTGAAGTGTGCGCGTGCCGACAGAAGGTACCCATCCCTCCCCCTTAGTGGAAGCTTGGTGCAAGGTGTGCACGTAAGTGCAGGCTTGGAGAAGGTGGAGGTTTGGTGCAGAGGAGGTCGGCAGCAACAAGTCCTTTGGGTATTTGGTTGCAGATTGCAGAGGTATTTCTACCACTTGTGAAGATAATCTTGGCACATCAAAGTGAGCACCAAGATACTCTTGCAGTTAGAGCAAGGCAAGGACTATTCTTGGACCATTCTAGTGTAAGCAAGGGAGCATAGTCTAAGTGAAGCAAGAGAGAGAAGTGCAAGGGACACACAGTGTGCGACGCAGAGAAGCGAAGTGCAAGGTGTGCATGAAGAGTGACCAAGGAAGTGTGCAGAGAAGTGCTAAGCTAGTCTCCCAAAGATCCCAAGGTCTTATTGAAGTGTGCGCGTGCCGACAGAAGGTACCCATCCCTCCCCCTTAGTGAAAGCTTGGTGCAAGGTGTGCACGTAAGTGCAGGCTTGGAGAAGGTGGAGGTTTGGTGCAGAGGAGGTCGGCAGCAACAAGTCCTTTAGCACAACACCTGGACATGGGTGTTTAGTTCCTTTTTTGTTATTGCTTTGTGCTTAATGATTCACAAGTTTTCTTCTCTTCATACTCAGGATGGCAGTCTCCTTGAAATCTCTATATATGACTCAGTCCCTATAGCATGGATTGGGAAAGGCATTGTTTTGGGGGACTGGTCTTGTCTTCCACACAAGTCTTACTAGGGCCAACCATTCATTCTATGATATTTTGTTGGAAAATTCTAAGGTCATGCTCATTGCCTTGATAAGGCAGATATATTAGACTTATAGGTTTGGGAGTCCATGAGTGTTTCTCCCTCCTAACTCTTAATTTGGGGTAACTTCCCATATGTGTCAAATGATCTTCAACAGATCAATTGCATGCTCTAGGAGGATAAGAATCATATTTTTGGCACCTTGATTCGCATGTTTGAGAATGGAGTTTTCTAGACCTGGTGCTCCCAATGACATGATGACCAGTTGTACGGCTATCCAAATGGGTTTAGTATGCATATTCCTCTCTATTAATTATGATTGATGCTTTATACTCATATTCATTAGATTAAAAGGTGCATAGAGATTGAAATACATTGTTGCACTCTCCTATCTCAAAGGAGAACTTGAAATGCATTTATGTGTACTTATGTGGCTAAGGAATGTCTCTGAGTAGTGTCACTTTGCTATATAATATTGGATCCCTGTTTTATGTGTTTCTCATGTTGGAAGGCTCTTGTACCCAAGGCGGTTGGGCTGTTGCAGTGCTTTTGACCACACTACCTATTATCACTCTAAGGGGATGTCAAAGAATTATGATACTAGAATTATAATGATCTACATTGATTGTTTCATGCCAGTAATTGTTATCGGTGTTCAGTTGTACTATATGATCTTTTGGTTTTGCTATACTTCCAAAGTAGGAATGTGTATTTCAGTGCCTTGTTGGTGACATGCACAAACGTTTGAGTTGTAATGAATCCACTTTTCTTTAATGCTTTCCAAATTGCTCTTTTTTCACATGCACAGGTAGTACTGTTCTTCAAAGTGTGCACGCCTTAAGTCGTATAATTGATAGAATGGCTAGTGGTGAAGATACTCACTGTTGGCTAGAATTGCTAGAAGTACCCAAAGGATGTTTTTGGGTTTATCATGTACTTCAAGATGGATTGGCTCCATGATCCTTTTGAGCTTTCCTCACTGCAAGACCTCGTAGCTTGATGTTCGCATTAGGCATTTTGCAAATAAATATATATATGGATTGTGAGATTTGTGGGGTCCTTTGGAGCTTGTTCCTCTAGGAATACCTAATTCTTGACTCCTTTATTGGGGGAATTGTTTCTAGAAGCCCCCCTCCTCAGGCAGAAGCTCTCATTGACTCCACATGGGAACATGGCTTGATGGTAGTTGAGTACCCCCTACCCCTATTTTTGTGTTATTGAATTCCATGTATTTTGACCATCGTAGTGTCAATTTGGTTGCCTCTCACGACTATATTATCATGTTTTGGCACACTATGCAAGTTTTTCATACCTGTGTGCATTTGAGCAAAAGCAAGCAACAAAGGCCCTTGCACACTCTTAATAGACTGAATATACATCAACTATCTTATGCTTTCCAAGCATTGTGTCACACTTGCACCTACTTGATTAGGCATTAGGATGTGTGAGGAATGAAGAACTATAGGTTTTTGCTAACTCCTTGCCCTTTAAGTTTCAATTTTGGGATTGAAGGAATAGGCTAATCTTCACAAAGAGCAAGTCTTGTAGGAGTGGATGCTCCCTGAAGTGGAAACTAAATTTGGAATGAATGTTTATTGTCTAATTCTTTTTTTGGAAGAAGTCTACTTGCTTTATGTATATCATTTCAGGTTTGGGAGCTTATTGCAAAGGCATTTCCAGTTTTACAAAGGACTGCACAGTTGGATGTATGTTGGGCTGACTGCCCCCAAGGGGATTGTGTCGCTTAGATTTGAAGACTGAAGACTTAAGTACTAAAGATTTAAAGTGCTACAGATTTAAAGATCATTGAAGACTTGAAGACCTGAAGACTTGCAGACTAAAGAATTGCAGCTTTGAAGAACTGAAGCTTTCCAGACTTGAAGACTCCAACTTGGAACAATTCAGTTGTGTATGTTCGTCTTCTCTAGCTTTGTCGAGGATGACAAAGTCTAGGGGGAAGAGAGTATTGGGTTGTAGGGTATGCACACATCTTCGATTGTGCATGGAAACCCTCCCTAGACCATGAGAATAACCTTCTTTGTACATACTTAGAGTGTAACATGTAAACACTCTCCTAAAAGCACTTTTTAATATTTCCTTATGCCATATTGTAGAAGGCTCCTAAATATTTCATCTTTTTGGCACATGTAAGGAGTTCCGCATGTAAATCTTACGCATGCCCTTCATTGGGATTTGTTTGTTTCACAACAGATCTTGGGCTCTCCTAGAAGATATGTTATTTATAGATATTCCCTTTTTGACTTTTCAAAAGAAGCACATGGGGAAATGTGCTTAGTCTATATATAGAGGCTCATTTTTGCAAAGAAGGGGGGCTTTTTGTTCGACGTACTCTCATGTAATATCTCGTATGAATGGAAAAATACTCTTCCTTTAGTCAAAGACTATTTACACTCGTATTGTGTCTTTCTGGGTGTGTGAGAGTGAGGTGTGTGTGTTGTATGTGCCTATGCATGTCTCTCCTTTGTGTGAGTACAGTAGTTGCTTTACGTGTATTTTGCACATGAACTAGGATCCTTGACTCCCTACTCTCCATGTTTTCAAGCATGTGGCAAAGCATGGGGCTGATGACCAATGGCTTGAACATGTTGTAGGTAGGGTCGGACTACTACTACAACTTCAACATTGCACCTCGGTGTTAATGTTTACTTTATAGTACCGGGCTGTAAAACTATAGAGGAGATTGCGAAGAAGTTATGTAACACTTATTAAAAAGAAACAAAATGAAATTAAGTGTATGTGATGAAAGAGTTATATGACCTTGGGACGAAGGACACAGATAGTGTTTTTGTTTATCTTAGTGACTTTGATGCCAAATTTTCTTAGTTTCGGACTAGAAAAATGGAGACGGATAATGAAATGAAAGGAGTCTTGTTATTATGCACCTTGCCCTTGTCATGGGGTACATTGTGCATAGCTATCATCAATAGTGCAACTGGTGGTAGATTGCTCTATGAGGACATATATGGAGCACTCCTGAGTGAAGAGACCCATAGAAATTCTATGCTTGGGACTATGAGCAGAGATGCACATAGTGTTCCTGATTCTTAAAAAGGAAAGAATCAATAATGTGAGTATTCCCTACCTTTGGAAAATGTCATCATGCCATCGGATGGGCTACTCCCTACCTTTGGAATATGTCTTTCATGAGTTCAGACAAAAAAAGGAACCAACTCCAAGGCTTTAGATTTTGATAATGGAAGTGAGTAATCCCGACATGAATTCAACCTTTTCTATTGATATAGAGGAATTCATAGAGGGTTTACAACTCTCTATACCCTAGTAGAGAATGGCATATCTGAGAGGATGAATAGAACTATTCAAGATAGAGAAGTTTCTATGTTGCATCATCCAAACCTATCTCAAGCTAGTTCATGTGAGTAACATCCCTATAACCAAGAATCTTGGATAAAAGTTGGAGTATAAGTCGAAGCAATGCATTTTTAATGGATATGGTTAAGACGATCGATTTGGGTATTGCTTATGGGATTATATGCCTGATCAGAAGCAGTGATGTTGTTTTCAGTGAGATTTGTGGGGTCCTTTGGAGCTTTTTCCTCTAGGAATACCTGATTCTTGACTAGTTTATTGGGGGAATTGTGTCCAAAAGCCTCCCTCCTCAGTCAGAAGCTCTCATTGACTCCACATGGGAACATGGCTTGATGGTAGTCGAGTACCCACTACCCCTATTTTTGTATTATTGAATTCCATGTATTTTGACCATCACAGTCTCGATCTCGTTGACTCTCACGACTATATCATCATGTTTTGGCACACTATGCAAGTTTTTCATACCTGTGTGCATTTGGGCAAAAGCAAGCAACAAAGGCCCTTGCACACTTCTTAATAGACTGAATATACAACATCTATCTTATGCTTTCCACGCGTTGTGTCACACTTGCACCTTCTTGATGAACATAAGGATGTGTGAGGAATGAAGCACTATAGGTTTTTGCTAGCACCTTGCCCTTTAAGTTTCAATTTTGGTATTGACGGAATAGGCTAATCTTCACAAAGAGCAAGTCTTGTAGGAGTGGATGCTCCCTGAAATGGAAACTAAATTTGGAATGAATGTTTATTGTCTACTTCATTTTTTGGAAGCAGTCTACTTGCTTTATGTATATCATTTCAGGTTTGGGAGCTTATTGCAAATGCATTTCGAGTTTTACAAAGGACTGCATAGTGGGATGTATGCTAGGTTGACTTCCCCCCAAGGGGATTGTGTCGCTCAGATTTGAAGACTGAAGACTTCAGCGCTATAGTTTTAAAGTTCTACAGATTTGAAGATCATTGAAGACTTGAAGACTTGCAGCCTGGAAGACTCCAACTTGGAACAATTCAGTTGTGTATGTTCGTCTTCTCTAGCTTTGTCGAGGATGACAAAGTGTAGGGGGAAGAGAGTATTGGGTTGTAGGGTATGCACAGATCTTCACTGGTGCATGGAAACCCCCCTAGACCATGAGAATAACCTTCTCTGTACATACTTAGAGTGTAACATGTAAACACTCCCCTAAAAGCACTATTTAATATTTCCTTATGCCATAGTGTAGAAGACTGCTAAATATTTCATCTTTTGGCAAAAGTAAGGAGTTGCCCATGTAAATCTTACGCATGCCCTTCATTGGGATTTGTTTGTTACACAAGAGATCTTGGAATCTCCTAGAAGATATGTTAATTGGAGATATTCCCTTTTTTACTTTTCTAAAGGAGCACATGGGGAAATGTGCTTAGCCTATATATAGGGGCTCATTTTTGTAAAAAAGGGGGGCTTTTGGTTTGACGTACTCTCATGTAATATCTCTTATGAATGGAAGAACACTCTCCTTTAGTCGAAGACTATTTACACTCTTGTATTGTGTCTTTGTGAGTGTGTGAGAGTGAGGTGTGTGTGTGTGCCTATGCATGTCTCAGTAGTTGCTTTACTTGTATTTTGCACATGACTTAGGATCCTTGACTCCATACTCTCCATGTTTTCAAGCATGTGGCAAAGCATGGGGCTGATGGCCAATGGCGTGAACATGTTGGAGGTAGGGTCGGATGATAGGAGAGTCAATATTGAGCCTTCCTTCTTGCTCCATGCAAGGTGGTGAGGGTCTTTGGACTACTACTGAAACTTTATCATTGCACCTTGGTGTTAATGTTTACTTTATAGTACCGAACTGTAAAAGTGTAGAGGAGATTTCAAAGAAGTTATGTAACACTTATGAAAAAGAAACAAAATCAAATTAAGTGTATGTGATGAAAGAGTTATATGACCTTGGCACGAAGGACATAAATAGTGTTTTTGTTTATCTTAATGATTTTGATGCCATATTTTCTTAGTTTTGGAATCGAAAAATAGAGATGGATAATGAAATGAAAGGAGTCTTGTTATATTGCACCTTGCCATTGTCATGGGATACATTTTGCATAGATATTATCTATAGTGCAACTGGTGGTGGATTGCTCTATGAGGACATATATGGAACACTCCTGAATGAAATGACCCATAGAAGTTCTATGCTTGGGACTCTGAGCGGAGATGCACATAGTGTTCGTGATTCTTACAAAGGAAAGAATCAATAATGTGAGTATTCCCTACCTTTGGAAAATATCATCATGCCATCGGATGGGGTATTCCCTACCTTAGAGGGATTCATCATATCTGAGAGAATGAATAGAACTATTCAAGATAGAGAAGTTTCTATGTTGCATCATGCAAACCTATCTCAAGGTAGTTCATGCGAGTAACATCTCACTTAGTACTGCCAAAGGTCTTAAAGTGGCACCATAATTTTGGAGATGGAAGCGACCATATTATAATCATCTTCGAATTTCTGGGTGTGAATCATATGTTCCTATAACCAAGAATCTTGGATAAAAGCTGGTCTATGCGTCGAAGCAATGCATTTTTTAATGGATATGGTTGAGACGATTGATTTGGGTATTGCTTATGGGATCAGATGCCTGATCAAAAGCACTGATGTCATTTTCAATGAGTCTAAGACGCATAAATATTCCATTATGGAGGTTGAAGTGAGAAGAGTAGTGTTTGAGGATACTAGTCCTCGAGTTAGGATGCATAAAAATGCTACGCATGTGGATGCTTACTAGAATGTCCAATCAACTTAGCCACGAAATGTTGTTGTTGAGTAACCATTGAGATTTTCTGCATGTGTCTTGCATCCACCTGATCGATATGTTCCACATTTTGATTTTGTTATGGTGACAAATGGTGGTGAGCCTTCTTGCTACAAGAAGGCTATGTAGATAAAGGAACATGTCAAGTGGGAGTATTCCATGAAGAGTGAATTGGATTCTATTCACAAGTAAGTTGAAATTCACATGACATAAGAAGTCGTGCTATTTTGCGCTCCAATGGTTGATGAACCATGTAGCTCAATAGTAGCGCCTATCAATATGTGTGAAGTCCATGATGGTAGGCCAAGGTCATGCTCTCTTCATAGCTGAATGCTCACATACATTTCCTTCTTTCCTTTGGACTAAAAGAGTTTGGGCTTCTTTCATTTTGAACTAAGGTGACAAATATTTCATCTTATGTGAAGCACTAATAGAAGCACAAAGTATTTCATCCTTCTTCTTTGTATCCTCAAAGTAATTGCAACATAGATATAAAAGTGTTTTAGAAATGCGAATTCAAGCAAATGTTAGCAATCCACATCCTATAGGTTAACATGAAGAACTAGAAATTTCTTTTGCTTATGATGTTCAGAAGGAATTCGATTGGATTGCAAAGTCAATCCAGCATTACAGTCAATCAAGAATAACCTTCTTAAGTAACACGACTTCCAAAGTACCCCTTTTGCTTTTCACAAGATACATCGTAGAGCATATATGGATCAAAATCCCATAACCTTCAGAATACTAACAAACCAACCCCAAGAACTTCTACTATGGATGCACAATAAATCATGTGTTGGAATTGCGGCCAAGCTAGTCATACTAGAGTTAAGTTGAGTGGCCACAATTGAGGTACATAGTATGGACGCAATCCAAGATGATGTTGATCCCTTTTGGACCAAGGAGTGGGGGTAATGAAATCTCAATTCATCCACTCTTTGGTCTACATTCCAAGCTTCATTAGGGGTCATAGCTTGAAGAGATTTGCATGGAATTCTGTTCGTAAGATATACAGTAGTCGAGATTGCTTTTGTCCATAAATAGTGTGGTAATTTTTTCTCTTCAAGTTATCCAACTAAGGTCTTGTTTCTTCTCTCCGTATTGTCATTCAATTGAGGAGAATACCTGATAGTCACTTCCCTTTGATGCAACTATCCTAAAAGAATATGATCAAACTCTTTGGAGAAGTATTCTCCCCCTCCATCATATCTCCGTTTCTTCAATGGTCTACCTTTATGATCCTCCACATGTGCTAAGTATTTCTTGAATCATTCAAACACTTCACTTTTGTTCTTGATGAAGTACAAAATGTTCCATAAATTTTGATCATCAACAAAGGAAACATAATACCTTGAGCTTGCCAATGAAGGTTCTTGACTTGGTCCCCACACATGAGTGTGTACTAAGACCAAAAGGTTGTTGTGAATGTAGCCTTTGTGCTTGGTTTCATCCCCTGTTTATACTTTGTGACTATGCTTTGGACTTCCTAAGTCAGATAGAAGACCCTAAACCCTAAACCCTAAACCCTAAACCCTAAACCCTAAACCCTAAACCCTAAACCTTTCATAGTGTTGAAGCACAATGTGCATAAGTTTATGTGTGGTTGTCATCATGTGCTTAAAATACTCACGGATGTGTTGCTTATACTAGTACAGGAATATCAGAAGTTCATCTTAGATTTGCAGCTACCCATAAACTCAAACTCAGTTCATGGCATTGCTGGAGAGTCCTTCATGATCGTAGTTGGGCTAGGAAGATATTGTCTGTCATCACCAACAAGATCAATCAGTACTGTTAAGATATGGCAAGGCCTCTAATGTGTTGTGTTAGAGCTTGTAGGTGGTCTTGGGTTTTGAGAAAGATGTCTCCTAAATTGCAATTGTTTCAACCAATTGATGGTGTCTGATGGATGGTACTGTGTGCACTTTCATAATGTTTCTTGGGATAATTTGTAATGAAGCAACTGTTATGTGATGGTCTTCATGCCCCCTGGCTAACTCGCACCATCACAACACCTGGACATGGGTATTTAGTTCCTTTTTTGTTATTGCTTTGTGCTAAATGAGTCACAAGTTTTCTTCTCTTCATACTCAGAATGACAGTCTCCTGGAAATCTCTATATATGACTTAGTGCATGTAACACGGATTGGGAAAGGCATTGTTTTGGGGGAGTGGTCTTGTCTTCCACATGTCTTACTAGGGCCAACCATTCATTCTATGATATGTTGTTGGACAATTTGAGGGTCATAATCATTGCCTTGGTAAGACTGATATAATAGACTTACAGGTTTGGGAGTTCAGGATTGTTTCTCCCTCCTAACTCTTAATTTGTGGAAACTGCCCATATATGTCAAATGATCTTCACTAGATCAATTGCATGCTCTAGGAGGATAACAATCATATTTTTGGCACCTTGATGCGCATGTTTGAGAATGGAGTTTTCTAGACCTGGTGCTCCCAATGACATGATGACCAGTTGGACCGCTATCCCAATGGGTTTGGTATGCATATTCCTCTCTATTAATTATGATTGATGCTTTACTCTCATATTCATTAGATTAAAAGGTTCATAGATCTTGAAATACATTGTTTGGATCGCCTTTCTCAAACGAGAACTTGAAATGCATTTATGTGTACTTATGTGGCTAAGGAATGCCTTTGAGTAGGGGCAGTTTGCTATATAGTATTGGATCCCTGTTTTATGTGTTTCTCATGTTGGAAGACTCTTGTACCCAAGGCACTTGGGCGGTTGCAATGATTTTGACCACACTACCTGTTATCACTCTAAGGGGATGTCAAAGAATTATGATACTAGAATTATAATGATCTATATTGATTGTTTCATGCCAGTAACTGTTATCGGTCTTCAATTGTGCTATATGATCTTTTGGTTTTGCTATACTTCCAAAGTAGGAATGCGTATTTCAGTGCCTTGTTGCTGACATGCACAAACGTTTGAGTTGTAATGAATCCACTCTTCTTTAATGCTTTCCAAATTGCTCTTTTTTTCAGATGCATAGGTAGTATTGTTCTTCAAAGGGTGCATGCCTTAAGTCATATAATTGATAGAATGGCTAGTCGTGAAGATACTCACTGTTGGATAGAAATGCTAGAAATGCCCAAAGGATGTTTTTTGGTTTATCATGTACTTCAAGATGGATTGGCTCCATGATCCTTTTGAGCTTTCCTCACTGCAAGACCTTGCAGCTTGATGTTCGCATTAGGCATTTCGTAAATAAATATATATCTCGATTGTGCGATTTGTAGGGTCCTTTGGAGCTTGTTCCTCTAGGAATACCTGATTCTTGACTGCTTTATTGTGGGAATTGTGTTCAGAAGCCCCCTCCTCAGTCAGAAACTCTCATTGAATCCACATGGGAACATTCCTATGGCTTGATGGTAGTTGAGTACCCAATACCCCTATTTTTGTGTTATCGAATTCCATGTATTTTGACCATCATAGTCTCAATCTGGTTGCCTCGCATGACTATATCATCATGTTTTGGCACACTATGCAAGTTTTTCATACCTGTGTGCATTTGAACAAAAGCAAGCAACGAAGGCCCTTGCACATTCTTAATAGATTGAATATACAACAACTATCTTATGCTTTCCAAGCACTGTGTCACACTTGCACCTACTTGATTAGACATTAGGATGTGTTAGGAATGAAGAAATATAGGTTTTTTCTAGCTCCTTGCCCTTTAAGTTTCCATTTTGGGATTGAAGGAATAGGCTGATCTTCACAAAGAGAAAGTCTTGTAGGACTTGATGGTCCTTGAAGTGGAAACTAATTTTGGAATGAATTTTTATTTTCTACTTCATTTTTTGGAAGCACTCTACTTGCTTTATGTATGTCATTTCAGGTTTGGGAGCTTATTGCAAAGGCATTTCCAGTTGTACAAAGGACTGCAGAATGGTGTATGCTGGGCTGACTGCCCCCAAGGGATTGTGTCGCTCAAATTTGAAGACTAAAGACGTAAGTGCTATAGATTTAAAGTGCTACAGATTTTGAAGATAATTGAAGAGTTGAAGACCTGAAGACTTGCAGACTAAAGAATTGTAGCATTGAAGACCTGAAGCTTTCCAGACTTGAAGACTCCAACTTGGAACAGTTCAGTTGTGTATGTTTGTCTTCTCTAGCTTTGTCAAGGATGTAAAAGTCTAGGGGGAGGAGAGTATTGGGTTGTAGGGTATGCACACATCTTCAATTGTGCACACATAGTGTAGGAAGCTCCTAAATATTTCATCTTTTTTGCACATGTAAGGAGTTCCCCATGTAAATCTCATGCAAGCCCTTCATTGGGATTCATTTGTTACACAAGAGATCTTGAAATCTCCTAGAAGATATATATACTGATCACAAGAACCTAGAGTATTTTATGACCACTCGCATCCTCAATAGAAGGCAATCTGGATGGAGTAACTTTCTATCGAGATTCGATTTTGTCATCACATACCGTCTAGGACGTCAACAATGTCAGTCTTGCCGATACGGCTCTTGGGAGCTCAAGGAGTCGTGACCGCCAAGTAAGTACTCTCCAAGTTCAAGTTCTAGTTCTTGTCTTGTTCCTTGTTCCGGTCTTCTCCAGTCTAGTTCTTGGACATCCTGTCTTGTCCTCTTGTAATCTTGTAGTATGAGATCTTGTCGAGTTCTTCCTTGTATCTAGTTCATCTCCGAGAAGGGAGTTCTTGTAATACAGATATCTTATTCCATACTTACGATCCCGGGTTGTGGGATCTCCTATATCAGCTCTAGTCGAGTTACCCATACCGATAAGTCTCGGGTTGTGGGACTTCGTGTATCAATCCTAGTAGACAATGGCATATCTGAGAGGATGAATAGAACTATTCAAGATAGAGAAGTTTCTATGTTGCATCATGCAAACCTATCTCAAGCTAGTTCATGTGAGAAACATTTCAATTAGTACTACCAAAGGTCTAAAAGTGGCACCAGAATTTTGGAAATGGAAGTCACCGTATTATGATCATCTTCGAGTTTCAGGGTGCGAATCATATGTTCCTATAACCAAGAATCTTGGATAAAAGCTGGACTATGCATCGAAGCAATGCATTTTTAATGGATATGGTTGAGACGATCGATTTGGGTATCGCTTATGGGATCGTATGCATGATTAGAAGCAGTGATGTTGTTTTCAGTGAGATTTGTGGGGTCCTTTGGAGTGTTTTATTCTAGGAATACCTGATTCTTGACTGGTTTATTGGCGGAATTGTGTCCAAAAGCCTCCCTCCTCAGTCACAAGCTCTCATTGACTCCACATGGGAACATGGCTTGATGGTAGTCGAGTACCCACTACCCCTATTTTTGTATTATCGAATTCCATGTATTTTGACCATCATAGTCTCAATCTGGTTGCCTCTCACGACTATATCATCATGTTTTGGCACACTTTGCAAGTTTTTCATACATGTGTGCATTTGAGCAAAAGCAAGCAACAAAGGCCCTTACACACTTTTAATAGATTGAATATACAACATCTATCTTATGCTTTCCACGCGTTGTGTCACACTTGCACCTATTTGATGAACGTAGGGATGTGTGAGGAATGAAGAACTATAGGTTTTTGCTAGCACCTTGCCCTTTAAGTTTCAATTTTGGGATTGAAGGAATAGGCTAATCTTCACAAAGAGCAAGTCTTGTAGGAGTGGATGCTCCCTGAAGTGGAAACTAAATTTGGAATGAATGTTTATTGTCTAATTCATTTTTTGGAAGAAGTCTACTTGCTTTATGTATATGATTTCAGGTTTGGGAGCTTATTGCAAAGGCATTTCCAGTTTTACAAAGGACTGCACAGTGGGATGTATGCTGGGCTGACTAGCCCCAAGGGGATTGTGTCGCTCAAATTTGAAGACTGAAGAATTAAGTTCTATAGATTTAAAGTGCTACAGATTTGAAGATGATTGAAGACTTGAAGACCTGAAGACTTGTAGACTAAAGAATTGCAGCTTTGAAGAATTGAAGCTTTCCATACTTGAAGACCCCAACTTGAAACAATTCAGCTGTGTATATTCATATTCTCTAGCTTTGTCGAGGATGACAAAGTCTAGGGGGAAGAGAGTATTTGGTTGTAGGGTATGCACACATCTTCAATTGTGCATGGAAACCCTCCATCATATCTCCTTTTCTTCAATGGTCTACCTATATGATTCTCCACAAGTGCTAAGTATTTCTTGAAGCATTCAAACACGTCACTTTTGTTCTTGATGAAGCACAAAATGTTCCATCAATTTTGATCATCAACAAAGGAAACATAATACCTTGAGCTTGCCACTGAAGGTTCTTGACTTGGTCCCCACACATGAGTGTGTACTAAGTCCAAAAGGTTGTTGTGAATGTAGCCTTTGTGCTTGGTTTCATCCCCTGTTTATACTTTGTGCCTATGCTTTGGACTTCCCAAGTCAGATAGGAGAGCAATACTGCCAACAACATGGTTTGAACATTTTAAATCTATGTAGAAAAAATGATCAGCTTCTTTACCTTCTTTGTGACTCAATTCATCCTAAATCTATGTGGAAAAAAATGACCAAGGAGTGGGGGTAATGAAATCTCAATTCATCCACTCTTTGGTCCGATGCACTTGGGAGCATATATGGATCAAAATCCCACAACGATACTAAAAACCAACCCCAAGAACTTCTACTATGCATGGGTAATGAATTTTTGCATGGATTTTATTGCTTAGTCATTGATTAATGAGGTGCAATTAGAGATGTTTTCAATCTCTGTAGCGCTACATTTCAAGGATACTTTTAATTTGAGGCATCGACGTCATTCGGATGAAACAAGAAGTGACATTCGAGAGCGCAAACATAGTAGAACGTCCTAATCACATTCATTCTCCATTGGAAATGAAGAATGCATCTATGAGCTTCTCTTGACAAATGTCAAGGGTTTGGTTTGAAATGACCCGTTGAAATGAAGGATGCATCTATGAGCTTCTCTTGAGCAGTCTTAAGTGAAGGGATCCATAGAAATTCTATGGTTGGAACTGTGAGTGGAGATGCAGAGTGTGTTTTGTGATTCTTATGACATCCATAGAAATTCTATGGTTGGAACTGTGAGTGGAGATGCAGAGTGTATTTTGGAGATGGAAGTCACCATATTATGATCATCTTCGAGTTTCTGGGTGTGAATCATATGTTCCTATAACCAACAATCTTGGATAGAAGCTGGACTATGCGTAGAAGCAATGCATTTCTTAATGGATATGGTTGAGATGATCGATTTGGGTATCGCTTATGGGATCAGATGCCTGATCAGAAGCAGTGATGTTGTTTTCAATGAGTCTAAGATGCATAAATATTCCATTATGGAGGTTGAAGTGAGAAGAGTAGTGTTTGAGGATACTAGTCCTCGAGATAGAATGCATAAGAATGCTACGCATGTGGATGCTCACTAGAATGTCCAATCAGCTTAGCCACGAAATATTGTTGTTGAGTAACCATTGAGATTTTCCGCATGTGTCTTGCATCCACCTGATCGATATGTTCCACATTTTGATTTTGTTATGGTCACAAATAGTGGTGAGCCTTCTTGCTACAAGAAGGCTATGTAGATAAAGGAACATGTCAAGCGGGAGTGTTCCATGAAGAGTGAATTGGATTCTATTCACAAGGTTGGTACTTGAGATTTGAAAGGTCTGCCAAAAGGTAAGAAAGCTTTACCATGACATAGGAAATGGGTATATAAGTTGAAATTCACATGACATAGGAAGTCGTGCTATTTTGCGCTCCAATGGTTGATGAACCATGTAGCTCAATAGTAGCGCCTATCAATTTGTGTGAAGTCCATGACGGTAGGCCAAGGTCGTGCTCTCTTCATAGCTGAATGCTCACATACATTTCCTTCTTTCGTTTGGACTAAAAGAGTTTGGGCTTCATCTTATGTGAAGCACTAATCGAAGCATATCCTTCTTCTTTGTATCCTCAAAGTAATTGCAACATAGATATAAAAGTGTTTTAGAAATGCGAATTCAAGCAAATGTTAACATGAAGAACTAGAAAATTCTTTTGCTTATGATGTTCAGAAGGAATTCGATTGGATTGCAAAGTCAATCCAGCTTTACAGTCAATCAAGAATAACCTTCTTAAGTAACACGACTTCCAAAGTACCCCTTTTGCTTTTCACAAGATACACCCTAGAGCATATATGCATCAAAATCCCATAACCTTCAGAATACTAAGAAACCAACCCCAAGAACTTCTACTATGGATGCACAATAGATTATGTGTTGGAATTGTGGCCAAGCTAGTCATACTACAGTTAAGTTGAGTGGCCACAATTGAGGTACATAGTATGGACGCAATCCAAGATGATGTTGATCCCATTTGGACCAAGGAGTGGGGGTAATGAAAGCTCAATTCATCCACTCTTTGGTCTACATTCCAAGCTTCATTAGGGGTCATAGCTTGAAGCGATTTGCATGGAATTCTGTTCGTAAGATATACAGTAGTCGAGATTGCTTTTGTCCATAAATAGTGTGGTAATTTTTTCTCTTCAAGTGATCCAACTAAGGTCTTGTTTCTTCTCTCCGTATTGTCATTCAATTGAGGAGAATACCTGATAGTCACTTCCCTTTGATGCATTTATCCTAAAAGAATATCATCAAACTCTTTGGAGAAGTATTCTCCCCCTCCATCATATCTCCGTTTCTTCAATGGTCTACCTATATGATTCTCCACATGTGCTAAGTATTTCTTGAAGCATTCAAACACTTCACTTTTGTTCTTGATGAAGCACAAAATGTTCCATCAATTTTGATCATCAACAAAGGAAACATAATACCTTGAGCTTTCCAATGAAGGTTCTTGACTTGGTCCCCACACATGAGTGTGTACTAAGTCCAAAAGGTTGTTGTGAATGTAGCCTTTGTGCTTGGTTTCATCCCCTGTTTATACTTTGTGCCTATGCTTTGGACTTCCCAAGTCAAATAGAAGAGCAATACTGCCAACAACATCGTTTGAACGTCCTAAATCTATGTAGAAAAAATGATCATCTTCTTTACCTTCTTTGTGACTCAATTCATCGTAAATCTATGTGGAAAAAAATGACCAGGAGTGGGGGTAATGAAATCTCAATTCATCCACTCTTTGGTCCGATGCACTTGGGAGCATATATGGATCAAAATCCCACAACGATACTAACAAACCAACCCCAAGAACTTCTACTATGCATGGGTAATGAATTTTTGCATGGTTTTTATTGCTTAGTCATTGATTAATGAGGTGCAATTAGAGATGTTTTCAATCTCTGTAGCGCTACATTTCAAGGATACTTTTAATTTGAGGCGTCGACGTCATTCGGATGAAACAAGAAGTGACATTCGAGAGCGCAAACATAGTAGAACGTCCTAATCACATTCATTCTCCATTGGAAATGAAGAATGCATCTATGAGCTTCTCTTGACAAATGTCAAGGGTTTGGTTTGAAATGACCCGTTGAAATGAAGGATGCATCTATGAGCTTCTCTTGAGCAGTCTTAAGTGAAGGGATCCATAGAAATTCTATGGTTGGAACTGTGAGTGGAGATGCCGAGTGTGTTTCGTGATTCTTACAAAGGAAAGAATCAATAATGTGGTAGGAGCGAGAACAAGGAAAAGAATGACCAAGAGAATAAGAGTGGAAGCAAATCAAGGAAAAGGGAGATGGAGTGCGTGCACTTGTTTCCTTATGAAGAAAGGATATATGAGGAAAGATTGATATGCATTAAAGAACAACACGTTGATGGGCATGTTAAACACCTCCTCCACTACGTGCAATCATTGTGAAGATAGAAGAGATTCATGCTATTTCCAATGATGCTGATGTGTTGACACTTTGCCTAGTGATGCTCTTATGGATGATTGTTACGAAAATAACAGTGCGCCTTAAACTTTCTTTGTGGTGCCACTCGTAAGGCTGCACAAATCACAGACACCGTGTGTGTGTGTGTGTGTGTGTGCATGCCATTACCTTCCGACAGCGCATCACCAACAGTAGACCTCACCTAGAAGAAGTACATGATGCGGATGCAGTCCAAGATGATGTCGATCCCACTTGGAGCGAAGAGTGGCTCGAAGACGATCTGTGTTGTGCCATTACGGCACCCAGACCTCAGCTAGAGCAAGTACACAATATGGATGCAGTCCGTCCAAGATGGTGTAGTTGGAGTGGCTCGAAGACGATCTCAACACAGTGCCTAACGAAATTTCAACTCATCCATTGCTCTCTGTAGAAGGAACTATGAAGGAAAGGGTTGTGCTTGTATTTGGCATGATCATGGAAGTGTGGATCATTATGAAGTGCAATTAAGAATATGGTAAAGCTGCATTTGAAGGAAATAGGTACAATGTTATGTTGGGGATGTATGTTTTGAGAACTGTAGGTTCTCTAAAATAAAATAAAATTGCAAAGCTCTCTCTTACACACGAGGAAGAGGGAAAAAGCAAAGCAAAATGAACTCGTCAGAAGGCTGGGCTGCCGTCCCCGCCGCCGCCCACACACGTGTGTGAGAGGGGCAGGACGATCATCAAGGCAACGAGCGAACACGCGCGCGCAACTAGTAATCACGCTCAGGCGGCCCAGCTACACCTCCTCGTCCGAGTTGTGCGTCTTGTCTGAGTAGAGATGCTCACACAAGGAGTACGAACTATAGAACAGATCCTGTTCAAGTATAGTCGTGAGGGAAGGTCCCCGGGGGCGCGCTTATCTGAAGGAAGCCTTCGCCTGAGCCGCATGCACATGCGGGATATATACGCGCACGAACGAAGCTCTATAAGAGATCTTTCCATGGTTGACGCTGCACCATCCACTCGCGCGCATTCTTCACACACACACATGAAGTAAGAAACAATGGAAAAAGCAGGAACAAACAAACCAAAAAACAGCACACTTCATTAGTGCTGCCTGTCCCAACGTAACCACCTAGGGCCATCACGACCCGACTCTCCAATGCCATCCATAAAAGAAGTCATACTCTTCTCCATGTCACATGCATTAGACTCTATATTTGTTCCAAAGGACTGACATAGAGAAACTCTCCCTTTGCGCCTCTCTGCCCAACCCATGTTCTCCGTTGTAGAGACCACACCGTACTTCACAGCCTACCTAACTCTAGTTAAACTCGTCATCACCGAGCACATATATACAGAAGCTCTCATTGGTGCAAGACGCCTTAGACGACTCCTATTGTGGAACCTCGCATCTCTTGGCCAACAATGCCACCACTTTACGGCATCTCATTCATCCAACCAATCACTCTCACATCTTGCATCCGTGATTCTCTACAATTTCATCGCACAATGCCTACACGATTGCTTTGTGTTCTATCCATGGCAGCCTATCGCTCAATCCATAAAACATACAACCTTGGATGATCTTTTCTTAATCAAACACTCCATTACAAAAATAGACATTCTTCTTGTATAGTGTACCCATTACCGGATCCCCCTATGGGACGTTGGTATATTTCGGTACTCATGTGTGTGAGCACACTTACGACCACCGAGCACGCTTCTTCACCCTCTTGATGAGCTTTTTTCAAGGCTATGGGCCAAAGACCATCCAAGGCTCACGGATCTGTAGCTTCCACTTCCGCTCGAATGCGTCTTCCCATCCGTCACACGTGAGAACACGACTATACATTCTCCATGTCCCTCCCGTGGCCTCGCGCTTTCTCTACTATCTCGTTGCGCCAAAAAAAAAAAAAAAAACAATCCTCCCACCGTTAGGTTAAGTTTTCACTCTTGCACTCTTGATTGGTGACTCAGCCCAATCATCATCCCCCCCCCCCCCTCTGCGGTTGATGCTCTATGGAAGTAGGTCAAGGATTGGGATCATGTGATTCTTGTGCCAAACATGATGCCAAGGATGCCATAGAAGGGCTAAAATAAAGAGCACCAATGCCTCCGCCATTACAACAATCAAAGATTCCTTTTTCGACCTGCATACTTTGTTTTCATGGCCTTCTTCCAGGAAACCATGGGGCTGAAATAGATACACTTCCCCACGTAAATCACAATTCGGAAATGCACTTTGAGTGTCCAATTCATGTAAAAAGTGCGCAAACGCTACAACTGGTTGCCATTCGGCACCTAACAGCAAAGGCCTCATCAAAATCAATGCCCTTCTCTTGAGCATAACCTTCGCCAACAAGCCCATCCTCGTGCCTATCAAACATTCCATAACGATTACGTTTCACCTTTTACACCCAACTAGTGCAAATGGCCTTTCTCTTTTGTTGTTGTTGTTGTTATGCAAGTCGAGCGAGCACCATCGATTCCCGACATTTAGCGGGTTGTAGCTGTGGCTTCCTCTAAGACATACTTGTCATTCGAGTCTCCATTCGCACCATTGGACAACATGAGGAAGGACTTCAACAATCAAGGAAGACAAAGTACTAGTACTCCTCGAGACCTCATGCATTCCAATCGTGTTATCCCCAAGGCGGGCTTAACTGAAAGGTTTCTCTACCACTAAGCCCCTAGCTGCTTGTTGATTGTAGGAGTCAAGACACTTAAAGTCAACATTATTTTTAAGCCTTCAAAGTGTACTTTTTAGCTCTCTACATCTAGCTTATAAGAGTTTCTTTGAGGCGAAATTGGGGAAAATTAGAAGTTGATTGTGAAACCTTGAGACAATTTCATCCACACACATGGAAGAATTGGTCCAAAGATCAATCTTGCTCATAGAAGAACTTGATATTGTGTATCCCTAGTAGTGTACATTTTGCTCTTTTCCTCAATTCTCAGCTCTTGAATCTTCTTACAACTTTCTTGCAAAGCTTTCAATTGTCGTCCGAGAAGCCACCACAATTCATGCAGCTTTTTTAGGTCTACACAATAGAGTTGAGAGACACTTGTAGGTGTTGTTAGCTAGAGTTTGGGCTTTAAATTCAGCATTTTAGTGTCAAACTATTGCATATATGGAGCACATAGGCATTATGTGCACTTGTGTGGATACCACTTATGTATCCCCATGCGGGCATTGTTATAGTGGTTACATTTTTGCATAAAACCTTTAATGTTGATAAAGGGGGTTCTGGTCACGTTTTCTTAGCTAGAAGACACTTAACTGTTAGGTTTGCTTCAATGATGCATGTGGAGGACTTACCCAACCTTACCATAAGAGATGTATGCTCCATAAGCCTATTTGTCTCATTTTAGTTAAGTGGTTAAATGCAGTAATTCAACGAATTATTCACTATGCAGGTTTACATGTTAGTACTAACAATTTTATGAGTTTTCTACATCAGTCAATTGCTCATTTTGTATAGAAGCTTCTAGAAACATTTTCCCAAAATTCGACACTTGGTCACCTTTTTTACCCTTAGTGGTGTTTGAACTATTCTAGCTCCATTATCATCCTAGTCAGTTCTCTATCAGCATGCCATCACAAATCTTAGACAGATCTAGTGGATGAAGGTCTAATGCTAGTGTTCCCAAGAGGAGTTAGTACTCGCAAGGCAGGGACCGTTTTGAGGCACCACAAACTTTGGTCTATGAAAGAATCATATTAAACATGTGCTCACTCAGAGGAGACACTCGAAACTAGTAAATGGAATATCAAAGAAGCCTCTTGTTACACATGACGATGATGATGATGATTGGGATGAATTAGTTGAAATGGCTAGCCCTACCATATGATTGCATGTTGGGTTGTGGGGTTTGCACACATCTTCAATAATGGCTGCACAAATCACAGACACCGTGTGTGTGTGTGTGTGTGTGCATGCCATTACCTTCCGACAGCGCATCACCAACAGTAGACCTCACCTAGAACAAGTACATGATGCGGATGCAGTCCAAGATGATGTCGATCCCACTTGGAGCGAAGAGTGGCTCGAAGACGATCTGTGTTGTGCCATTACGGCACCCAGACCTCAGCTAGAGCAAGTACACAATATGGATGCAGTCCGTCCAAGATGGTGTAGTTGGAGTGGCTCGAAGACGATCTCAACACAGTGCCTAACGAAATTTCAACTCATCCATTGCTCTCTGTAGAAGGAACTATGAAGGAAAGGGTTGCGCTTGTATTTGGCATGATCATGGAAGTGTGGATCATTATGAAGTGCAATTAAGAATATGGTAAAGCTGCATTTGAAGGAAATAGGTACAATGTTATGTTGGGGATGTATGTTTTGAGAACTGTAGGTTCTCTAAAATAAAATAAAATTGCAAAGCTCTCTCTTACACACGAGGAAGAGGGAAAAAGCAAAGCAAAATGAACTCGTCAGAAGGCTGGGCTGCCGTCCCCGACGCCGCCCACACACGTGTGTGAGAGGGGCAGGACGATCATCAAGGCAACGAGCGAACACGCGCGCGCAACTAGTATTCACGCTCAGGCGGCCCAGCTACACCTCCTCGTCCGAGTTGTGCGTCTTGTCTGAGTAGAGATGCTCACACAAGGAGTACGAACTATAGAACAGATCCTGTTCAAGTATAGTCGTGAGGGAAGGGCCCCGGGGGCGCGCTTATGTGAAGGAAGCCATTGCCTGAGCCGCATGCACATGCGGGATATATACGCGCACGAACGAAGCTCTATAAGAGATCTTTCCATGGTTGACGCTGCACCATCCACTCGCGCGCATTCTTCACACACACACATGAAGTAAGAAACAATGGAAAAAGCAGGAACAAACAAACCAAAAAACAGCACACTTCATTAGTGCTGCCTGTCCCAACGTAACCACCTAGGGCCATCACGACCCGACTCTCCAATGCCATCCATAAAAGAAGTCATACTCTTCTCCATGTCACATGCATTAGACTCTATATTTGTTCCAAAGGACTGACATAGAGAAACTCTCCCTTTGCGCCTCTCTGCCCAACCCATGTTCTCCGTTGTAGAGACCACACCGTACTTCACAGCCTACCTAACTCTAGTTAAACTCGTCATCACCGAGCACATATATACAGAAGCTCTCATTGGTGCAAGACGCCTTAGACGACTCCTATTGTGGAACCTCGCATCTCTTGGCCAACAATGCCACCACTTTACGGCATCTCATTCATCCAACCAATCACTCTCACATCTTGCATCCGTGATTCTCTACAATTTCATCGCACAATGCCTACACGATTGCTTTGTGTTCTATCCATGGCAGCCTATCGCTCAATCCATAAAACATACAACCTTGGATGATCTTTTCTTAATCAAACACTCCATTACAAAAATAGACATTCTTCTTGTATAGTGTACCCATTACCGGATCCCCCTATGGGACGTTGGTATATTTCGGTACTCATGTGTGTGAGCACACTTACGACCACCGAGCACGCTTCTTCACCCTCTTGATGAGCTTTTTTCAAGGCTATGGGCCAAAGACCATCCAAGGCTCACGGATCTGTAGCTTCCACTTCCGCTCGAATGCGTCTTCCCATCCGTCACACGTGAGAACACGACTATACATTCTCCATGTCCCTCCCGTGGCCTCGCGCTTTCTCTACTATCTCGTTGCGCCAAAAAAAAAAAAAAAAACAATCCTCCCACCGTTAGGTTAAGTTTTCACTCTTGCACTCTTGATTGGTGACTCAGCCCAATCATCATCCCCCCCCCCCCTCTGCGGTTGATGCTCTATGGAAGTAGGTCAAGGATTGGGATCATGTGATTCTTGTGCCAAACATGATGCCAAGGATGCCATAGAAGGGCTAAAATAAAGAGCACCAATGCCTCCGCCATTACAACAATCAAAGATTCCTTTTTCGACCTGCATACTTTGTTTTCATGGCCTTCTTCCAGGAAACCATGGGGCTGAAATAGATACACTTCCCCACGTAAATCACAATTCGGAAATGCACTTTGAGTGTCCAATTCATGTAAAAAGTGCGCAAACGCTACAACTGGTTGCCATTCGGCACCTAACAGCAAAGGCCTCATCAAAATCAATGCCCTTCTCTTGAGCATAATCTTCGCCAACAAGCCCATCCTCACATTCCATAACGATTACGTTTCACCTTTTACACCCAACTAGTGCAAATGGCCTTTCTCTTTTGTTGTTGTTGTTGTTATGCAAGTCGAGCGAGCACCATCGATTCCCGACATTTAGCGGGTTGTAGCTGTGGCTTCCTCTAAGACATACTTGTCATTCGAGTCTCCATTTGCACCATTGGACAACATGAGGAAGGACTTCAACAATCAAGGAAGACAAAGTACTAGTACTCCTCGAGACCTCATGCATTCCAATCGTGTTATCCCCAAGGCGGGCTTAACTGAAAGGTTTCTCTACCACTAAGCCCCTAGCTGCTTGTTGATTGTAGGAGTCAAGACACTTAAAGTCAACATTATTTTTAAGCCTTCAAAGTGTACTTTTTAGCTCTCTACATCTAGCTTATAAGAGTTTCTTTGAGGCGAAATTGGGGAAAATTAGAAGTTGATTGTGAAACCTTGAGACAATTTCATCCACACACATGGAAGAATTGGTCCAAAGATCAATCTTGCTCATAGAAGAACTTGATATTGTGTATCCCTAGTAGTGTACATTTAGGTCTTTTCCTCAATTCTCAGCTCTTGAATCTTCTTACAACTTTCTTGCAAAGCTTTCAATTGTCGTCCGAGAAGCCACCACAATTCATGCAGCTTTTTTAGGTCTACACAATAGAGTTGAGAGACACTTGTAGGTGTTGTTAGCTAGAGTTTGGGCTTTAAATTCAGCATTTTAGTGCCAAAGTATTGCATATATGGAGTACATAGGCACTATGTGCACTTGTGTGGATACCACTTATGTATGCCCATGTGGGCATTGATATAGTGGTTACATTTTTGCATAAAACCTTTAATGTTGATAAAGGGGGTTCTGGTCAGGATTTGTTAACTAGAAGACACTTAGTGATGCATGTGGAGGACTTACCCAATCTTACCATTAGAAATGTATGCTCCATAAGCCTATTTGTCTTATTTTAGTTAAGTGGTTAAATGCAGTGGTTCAACCAGTTATTCACTATGCAGGTTTACATGTTAGTATTGACAATTTTATGAGTTTTCTGCATCAGTCGATTGCTCATTTTGTATAGCAGCTTCTAAAAATGTTTTCTCAAAATTGGACACTTGGTCACCTTTTTTACCCTTAGTGGTGTTTGAACCATTCTAGCTCCATTATCATCCTAGTCAGTTCTCTATCATCATGCCATCACAAATCTTAGACAGATCTAGTGGATTAAGGTATAGTGCTAGTGTTCCCAAGAGGAGTTAGTACTTGCAAGGCAGGGACCGTTTTGAGGCACCACAAACTTTGGTCTATGAAAGAATCATATTAAACATGTGCTCACTCAGAGGAGACACTCAAAACTAGTAAATGGACTATCAGAGAAGCATCTTGTTATGCATGATGATGATGATGATGATGATGATTGGGATCTCCTGTATCATCTCTAGTCGAGTTACCCATACCTGTAAGTCCCGGGTTGTGGGACTTTGTGTATCAGTCACGTATTCTTGTATCGTTTCCCCTTCGTGGGTGATCTTGTAATCAGAAGTGTATTTCCGTAATCTTGTCTACTGTAGTCAGAGAGCACAATCTAGTGCTCCCTGACACCTTGACTTGTTACTCTCCATGTTTTCAAGAATGTGGCATAGCATGGGGCTAATGGCCAATGGCTTGAACATGTTGGAGGTAGGGTCGGATGATAGGAGAGTCAATCTTGAGCCTTCCTTCTTGCTTCCATGGAAGGTGCTGAGGGTCTTCGGACTACTACTACAACTTCAACATTGCACCTCGGTGTTAATGTTTACTTTATAGTACCGGATTGTAAAAGTGTAGAGGAGATTGCGAAGAAGTTATGTAACACTTATTAAAAAGAAAAACAATCAAATTAAGTGTATGTGATGAAAGAGTTATATGACCTTGGGACGAAGGACACAGATAGTGTTTTTGTTTACATTAATGATTTTGATGCCATATTTTCTTAGTTTCGGACTAGAAAAATGGAGATGGATAATGAAATGAAAAGAGTCTTGTTATTATGCACCTTCCCATTGTCATGGGATACATTTTGGATAGCTATTATCAATAGTGCAATTGGTGGTAGATTGCTCTATGAGGACATATATGGAGCACTCCTGAGTGAAGAGACCCATAGAAATTCTATGCTTGGGACTCTAAGCGGAGATGCACATAGTGTTCGTGATTCTTAAAAAGGAAAGAATCAATAATGTGAGTATTCCCTACCTTTGGAAAATGTCATCATGCCATCGGATGGGCTACTCCCTACCTTTGGAAAATGTCTTTCTTGAGTTGAGACGAAAAAAGGAACCAACTCCAAGGCTTTAGATTTCGATAATGGAAGTGAGAATACCCAACATGAATTCAACCTTTTCTATCGATATAGAGGAATTCATAGAGGGTTTAGAACTCTTTATACCCTAGTAGAGAATGGCATATCTGAGAGGATGAATATAACTATTCAAGATAGAGAAGTTTCTATGTTGCATCATGCAAACCTATCTCAAGCTTGTTCATGTGAGTAACATTTCACTTAGTACTGCCAAAGGTCTAAAAGTGGCACCAGAATTTTGGAGATGGAAGTCAGCATATTATGATCATCTTCGAGTTTCTGGGTGCGAAAAGCTGGACTATGCATCGAAACAATGCCTTTTTAATGGATATGGTTGAGACGATCGATATGGGTATCGCTTATGGGATCATATGCCTGATCAAAAGCAGTGATGTTGTTTTCAGTGAGATTTGTGGGGTCCTTTGGAACTTTCTCCTCTAGGCATACCTGATTCTTGACTGGTTTATTGGCGGAATTGTATCCAAAAGCCTCGCTCATCAGTCACAAGCTCTGGTTGACTCCACATGGGAACATGGCTTAATGGTAGCCGAGTACCCACTACCCTTATTTTTGTATTATCGAATACCATGTATTTTGACCATCATAGTGTCAATCTGGTTGCCTCTCACAACTATATCATCATGTTTTGGCACACTATGCAAGTTTTTCATACCTGTGTGCATTTGAGCAAATGCAAGCAACAAAGGCCCTTGCACACTCTTAATAGACTGAATATACAACATCTATCTTATGCTTTCCACGCGTTGTGTCACACTTGCACCTACTTGATGAACATAAGGATGTGTGAGGAATGAAGAACTATAGGTTTTAGCTAGCACCTTGCCCTTTAAGTTTCAATTTTGGGATTGAAGGAATAGGATAATCTTCACAAAGATCAAGTCTTGTAGGAGTGGATGCTCCCTGGAGTGGAAACTAAATTTGGAATGAATGTTTATTGTCTACTTCATTTTTTGGAAGCGGTCTACTTGCTTTATGTATATCATTTCAGGTTTATGAGCTTATTGCAAATGCATTTCGAGTTTTACAAAGGACTACATAGTGGGATGTATGCTAGGTTGACTACCCCCCAAGGGGATTCTGTCGCTCATATTTTAAGACTGAAGACTTCAGTGCTATAGATTTAAAGTTCTACAGATTTGAAGATCATTGAAGACTTGAAGACCTGAAGACTTGCAGCCTGAAGACTTGCAGACTAAAGAATTGCAGCTTTGAAGACCTAAAGCTTTTCAGACTTGAAGACTCCAACTTGTAACAATTCAGTTGTGTATGTTCGTCTTCTCTTCCTTTGTCGAGGATGACAAAGTCTAGGGGGAAGAGAGTATTGGGTTGTAGGGAATGCACACATCTTCAATTGTGCATGGAAACCCTCCCTAGACCATGAGAATAACCTTCTTTGTACATACTTAGAGTGTAACATGTAAAACACTCTCCTAAAAGCACTTTTTAATATTTCCTTATGCCATAGTGTATAAGACTCCTAAATACTTCATCTTTTTGCAACATTTAAGGAGTTCCCCATTCAAATCTTACGCATGCCCTTCATTGCGATTTGTTTGTTACACAAGAGATCTAGGAATCTCCTAGAAGATATGTTAATTAGAGATATTCTCTTTTTGACTTTTCAAAAGGAGCACATGTGGAAATGTGCTTAGCCACTATATAGGGGCTCATTTTTGTAAAGAAGGGGGGCTTTGGTTCGACGTACTCTCATGTAATATCTCTTATGAATGGAAGAATACTCTCCTTTAGTCGAAGACTATATACACTCTTGTATTGTGTCTTTGTGAGTGTGTGAGAGTGAGGTGTGTGTGTGTGTGTGTGCCTATGCATGTCTCTCCTTTGTGTGAGCAGAGTCATTGCTTTACATGTATTTTGCACATGACTTAGGATCCTTGACTCCATACTCTCCATGTTTTCAACCATGTGGCAAAGCATGGGGCGGATGGCCAATGGCTTGAACATGTTGGAGGTAGGATCGGATGATAGGAGAGTCAATCTTGAGCCTTCCTTCTTGCTTCCATGCAAGGTGGTGAGAGTCTTCGGACTACTACTAAAACTTCATCATTGCACCTTGGTGTTAATGTTTACTTTATAGCACCGAACTGTAAAAGTGTATAGGAGATTCCGAAGAAGTTATGTAACACTTATGAAAAAGAAACAAATTTAAATTAAGTGTATGTGATGAAAGAGTTATATGACCTTGGCACGAAGGACACACATAGTGTTTTTGTTTATCTTAATGATTTTGATGCCATATTTTCTTAGTTTTGGACTCGAAAAATGGAGATGGATAATGAAATGAAAGAAGTCTTGTTATTATGCACCTTGCCATTGTCATGGGATACATTTTGCATAGCTATTATCAATAGTGGAACTCGTCGTGGATTGCTCTATGAGGACATATATAGAGCACTCCTGAGTGAAGAGACCCAGAGAAATTCTATGCTTGGGACTCTGAGCGGAGATCCACATAGTGTTCGTGATTCTTACAAAGGAAAGAATCAATAATGTGAGTATTCCCTACCTTTGGAAAATATCATCATGCCATCGGATGGGGTATTCCCTACCTTTGGAAAATGTCTTTCTTGAGTTGAGACGAAAAAAGGAACCAACTCCAAGGCTTTAGATTTCGATAATGGAAGTGAGTATACCCGACATGAATTCAACCTTTTCTATCGATATAGAGGAATTCATAGAGGGTTTACAACTCTTTATACCCTAGTAGAGAATGGCATATCTGAGAGGATGAATAGAACTATTCAAGATAGAGAAGCTTCTATATTGCATCATGCAAACCTATCTCAAGGTAGTTCATGTGAGTAACATCTCACTTAATACTGCGAAAGGTCTAAAAGTGGCACCAAAATTTTGGAGATGGAAGTCAGCATATTATGATCATCTTCGAGTTTCTGGTTGTGAATCATATGTTCCTATAACCAAGAATCTTGGATAAAAGCTGGACTATGCGTCGAAGCAATGCATTTCTTAATGGATATGGTTGAGACAATCGATTTGGGTATCGCTTATGGGATCAGATGTCTGATAAGAAGCAGTGATGTCGTTTTCAATGAGTCTAAGAGGCATAAATATTCCATTATGGAGGTTGAAGTGAGAAGAGTAGTGTTTGAGGATACTAGTCCTCGAGTTAGGATGCATAAGAATGCTACACATGTGGATGCTCACTAGAATGTCCAATCAGCTTAGCCACGAAATGTTGTTGTTGAGTAACCATTGAAACCCTCCCTAGACCATGAGAATAACCTTCTTTGTACATACTTAGAGTGTAACATGTGAACACTCTCCTAAAAGCACTTTTTAATATTACGCATGCCCTTCATTGGGATTTGTCTGTTACACAAGTGATCTTGGAATCTCCTAGAAGATATGTTAGTTAGAGATATTCCCTTTTTGACTTTTCAAAAGGAGCACATGGGGAAATGTGCTTAGCCTATATATAAGGGCTCATTTTTGTAAAGAAGGGGGGCTTTTGGTTCGACATACTCTCATGTAATATCTCTTATGAATGGAAGACTACTCTCCTTTAGTCGAAGACTATTTACACTCTTGTATTGTGTCTTTGTGAGTGTGTGAGTGAGGTGTGTGTGTGTGCCTATGCATGTCTCTCCTTTGTGTGTGCAGAGTAGTTGCTTTACTTGTATTTTGCACATGAACTAGGATCCTTGACTCCCTACTCTCCATATTTTCAAGCATGTCGCAAAGCATGGGGCTGATGGCCAATGGCTTGAACATGTTGGAGGTAGGGTCGGATGATAGCAGAGTCAATCTTGAGCCTTCCTTCTTGCTCCATGCAAGGTGGTGAGGGTCTTCAGACTACTACTAAAACTTCATCATTGTACCTCGGTGTTTATGTTTACTTTGTAGTACCGAACTGTAAAAGTGTATACGAGATTTCGAAGAAGTTATGTAACACTTATGAAAAAGAAACGAAATCAAATTAAGTGTATGTGATGAAAGAGTTATATGACCTTGGCACGAAGGACAGAAATAGTGTTTTTGTTTATCTTAATGATTTTGATGCCATATTTTCTTAGCTTTGGACTCAAAAAATGGAGATGGATAATGAAATGAAAGGAGTCTTGTTATAGTATGCACCTTGCCATTGTCATGGGATACATTTTGCATAGCTATTATCAATAGTGCAACTGGTGGTAGATTGCTCTATGAGGACATATATGGAGCACTCCTGAGTGAAGAGACCCATAGAAATTCCATGCTTGGGACTGTGAGCGGAGATGCACATAGTGTTCGTGATTCTTACAAAGGAAAGAACCAATAATGTCAGTATTCCCTCCCTTTGGAAAATATCATCATTCCATCAGATGGGGTATTCTCTACCTTTGGGAAATGTCTTTCTTGAGTTGAGACAAAAAAAGGAACCAACTCCAAGGCTTTAGATTTCGATAATGGAAGTGAGTATACCCAACTTGAATTCAACCTGTTCTATCGATATAGAGGAATTCATAGAGGGTTTACAACTCTTTATACCCTAGTAGAGAATGGCATATCTGAGAGGATGAATAGAAGTATTCAAGATAAAGAAGTTTCTATGTTGCATCATACAAACCTATCTCAAGATAGTTCATGTGAGTAACATCTCACTTAGTAATGCCAAATGTCTAAAAGTGGCACCAGAATTTTGGAGATGGAAGTCACCATATTATGATCATCTTCGAGTTTTTGGGTGTGAATCATATGTTCCTATAACCAACAATCTTGGATAGAAGCTGGACTATGGGTCGAAGCAATGCATTTCTTAATGGATATGGTTGAGACGATCGATTTGGGTATCGCTTATGGGATCAGATGCCTGATCAGAATCATCGATGTCGTTTTCAATGAGTCTAAGACACATAAATATTCCATTGTGGAGATTGAAGTGAGAAGAGTAGTGTTTGAGGATACTAGTCCTCAAGTTGGGATGCATAAGAATGCTACGCATGTGGATGCTCACTAGAATGTCCAATCAGCTTAGCCACGAAATGTTGTTGTTGAGTAACCATTGAGATTTTCCGCATGTGTCTTGCATCCACCTGATCGATATCTTCCACATTTTGATTTCGTTATGGTGACAAATGGTGGTGAGCCTTCTTGCTACAATAAGGCTATGTAGATAAAGGAACATGTCACGCGGGAGTGTTCCATGAAGAGTGAATTGGATTCTATTCACAAGGTTGGTACTTGAGATTTGAAAGGTCTGCCAAAGGTAAGAAAGCTTTACCATGACATAGGAAATGGGTATATAAGTTGAAATTCACATGACATAGGAAGTCGTGCTATTTTGCGCTCCAATGGTTGATGATCCATGTAGCTCAATAGTAGCGCCTATCAATTTGCGTGAAGTCCATGACGGTAGGCCAAGGTCGTGCTCTCTTCATAGCTAAATGCTCACATACATTTCCTTCTTTCGTTTGGACTAAAAGAGTTTGGGCTTCTTTCATTTTGAACTAAGGTGACAAATACTTCATCTTATGTGAAGCACTAATCGAAGCATATCCTTCTTCTTTGTATCCTCAAAGTAATTGCAAGATAGATATAAAAGTGTTTTAGAAATGCAAATTCAAGCAAATGTTAGCAACCCACATCCTACAGGTTAACATGAAAAACTAGAAATTTATTTTGCTTATGATGTTCAGAAGGAATTCGATTGGATTGCAAAGTCAATCCAGCATTACAGTCAATCAAGAATAACCTTCTTAAGCAACACGACTTCCAAAGTACCCCTTTTGCTTTTCACAAGATATGGATCAAAATCCCATAACCTTCAGAATACTAAGAAACCAACCCCAATAGATTATGTGTTGGAATACTACACTTAAGTTGAGTGGCCACAATTGAGGTACATAGTATGGACACAATCCAAGATGATGTTAATCCCATTTGGACCAAGGAGTGGGGGTAATGAAAGCTCAATTCATCCACTCTTTGGTCTACATTCCAAGCTTCATTAGGGGTCATAGCTTGAAGAGATTTGCATGGAATTCTGTTCGTAAGATATATAGTAGTCGAGATTGTTTTTGTCCATAAATAGTGTGGTAATTTTTTCTCTTCAAGTGATCCAACTAAGGTCTTGTTTCTTCTCTCCGTATTGTCATTCAATTGAGGAGAATACCTGATAGTCACTTCCCTTTGATGCATTTATCCTAAAAGAATATCATCAAACTCTTTGGAGAAGTATTCTCCCCCTCCATCATATCTCCGTTTCTTCAATGGTCTACCTATATGATTCTCCACAAGTGCTAAGTATTTCTTGAAGCATTCAAACACTTCACTTTTGTTCTTGATGAAGCATAAAATGTTCCATCAATTTTGATCATCAACAAAGGAAAGATAATACCTTGAGCTTGCCACTGAAGGTTCTTGACTTGGTCCCCACACATGAGTGTGTACTAAGTCCAAAACGTTGTTGTGAATGTAGCCTTTGTGCTTGGTTTCATCCCCTGTTTATACTTTGTGCCTATGCTTTGGACTTCCCAAGTCAAATAGAAGAGCAATACTGCCAACAACATGGTTTGAACGTCCTAAATCTATGTAGAAAAATTGATCATCTTCTTTACCTTCTTTGTGACTCAATTCATCCTATATCTATGTGTAAAAAAATGACCAAGGAGTGGGGGTAATGAAATCTCAATTCATCCACTCTTTGGTCCGATGCACTTGGGAGCATATATGGATCAAAATCCCACAACGATACTAACAAACCAACCCCAAGAACTTCTACTATGCATGGGTAATGAATTTTTGCATGGTTTTTATTGCTTAGTCATTGATTAATGAGGTGCAATTAGAGATGTTTTCAATCTCTGTAGCGCTACATTTCAAGGATACTTTTAATTTGAGGCATCAACGTCATTCGGATGAAACAAGAAGTGACATTCGAGAGCGCAAACATAGTAGAACGTCCTAATCACATTCATTCTCCATTGGAAATGAAGAATGCATCTATGAGATTCTCTTGACAAATGTCAAGGGTTTGGTTTGAAATGACCCGTTGAAACGAAGGATGCATCTATGAGATTCTCTTGATGCATCTAAGACATACTTGTCATTCGAGTCTCCATTGGCACCATTGGACAACATGAGGAAGGACTTCAACAATCAAGGAAGACAAAGTGCTAGTCGTCCTCGAGACCTCATGCATTCCAATCGTGTTATCCCCAAGGCGGGCTTAACTGAAAGGTGTCTCTACCACTAAGCCCCTAGCTGCATGTTCATTGTAGGACTCAAGACACTTAAAGTCAACTTTATTTTGGAGCCTTCAAATTGTACTTTTTAGCTCTCTACATCTAGCTTATAAGAGTTTCTTTGAGGCGAAATTAGGGAAAATTAGAAGTTGGTTTTTAAACCTTGAGACAATTTCATCGACACACATGGAAGAATTGGTCCAAAGATCAATCTTGCCCATAGAAGAACTTGATATTGTGTATCCCTGGTAGTGTACATTTACCTCTTTTCCTCTATTCTCGGCTCTTGAGTCTTCTTACAAATTTCTTGCAAAGCTTTCAGTTGTCCTCCGAGCAGCCACCACAAATTATGCAGCTTTTTTAGGTCTATAGAACAGAGTTGAGAGACACTTGTAGGTGTTGTTGGCTAGAGTTTGGGCTTTCAATTCAGCATTTTAGTGCCAAAGTATTGCATATATGGAGCACATAGGCACTATGTGCACTTGTGTGGATACCACTTATGTATGCCCATGTGGGCATTGATATAGTGGTTACAATTTTGCATAAAACCTTTAATGTTGATAAAGGGGGTTCTAGTCAGGTTTTGTTAACTAGAAGACACCTAACTATTAGGTTTGCTTCAGTGATGCATGTGGAGGACTTACCCAACCTTACCATAAGAGATGTATGCTCCATAAGCCTATTTGTCTTATTTTAGTTAAGTGGTTAAATGCAGTGGTTCAACCAGTTATTCACTATGCAGGTTTACATGTTAGTATTGACAATTCTATGAGTTTTCTACATCAGCCGATTGCTCATTTTGTATAGCAGCTTCTAGAAACGTTTTCTCAAAATTGGACACTTGGTCACCTTTTTTACCCTTAGTGGTGTTTGAACCATTCTAGCTCCATTATCATCCTAGTCAATTCTCTATCATCATGCCATCACAAATCTTAGACAGATCTAGTGGATTAAGGTCTAGTGCTAGTGTTCCCAAGAGGAGTTAGTACTTGCAAGGAAGGGACCCTTTTGAGGCACCACAAACTTTGCTCTATGAAAGAATCATATTAAACATGTGCTCAGTCAGAGGAGACACTCGAAACTAGAAAATGGAATATCAAAGTAGCCACTTGTTACACATTATGATGATGATGATGATGATGATGATTGGGACGAATTAGGTGAAATGGCTAGGTCTACCATATGATTGCATGTTGGGTTTTGGGGTTTGCACACATCTTCAATTGTGCATGGAAACCCTCCCTAGACCATGATAATAATGTTCTTTGTATATACTTAGAGTGTCACATGTGAACACTCTCCTAAAAGCACTTTTTAATATTTCCTTGTGCCAACGCTTGGGGTTGAGCTAACGCTTCCCACGCTTCTTTAAACTTTGTGAAGTACCCAACAGGCTTTGTATTTGGATTAGATTGCTTACGGTACACATCTGTCTCTCAAATTTTTATCTCCAATTTCTTCAGACTATACCAGGTTTGGTTCTAGGAGGTGATGCAATGTGGACGATTGAAGATCGACCTTCGGATAGCATATCTCAATTCTTCCACTCCAACTCACTAATCCGGCAAGACTGCAAGATTCTATACGACTTCTGTGAACAAAAATCCTTTGCTATACTTCCATGAAATGGGAAGATACCATGCTTCGAGGCCTAGAATATATCATCACTCTTAAGGATGTGTTTTTTTTCGCATCGTTCTGGTAACCTGTTGTTGCACTTTTGCAAAGGTCATGCATCTATTTTGAAGGGCTCTAAGGCTTTTTCTTTGATGATTAACCTTTCATGGTGTTGAACCAAAAGTTCATCTTAGATTTGCTGCTACCCATAAACTCAAACTCAGTTCATGGCATTGCTAGAGAGTCCTTCATGATCGTAGTTGAGCTAGAAAGATATTGTCTCTGATCACCAACAAGATCAATCAGTACTGTTAATATTTGGCAAGGGCTCTAATCTATTGTGTTCAGGCTTGTAGGTGGTCTTGGGTTTCGAGAAAGATGTCTCCTAAATTGTGATTGTTTCAACCAATTGATGTTGTCTGATGGATGGTATTGTGTGCACTTTCATAATGTTTCTTGGAATAAGTTGTAATGAAGCAACTATTCTGTGATGGTCTTCATGCCCCTTGGCTAACTCGCACCAACACAACACCTGGACATGGGTATTTAGTTCTTTTTTTGTTATTGCTTTGTGCTAAATGATTCACAAGTTTTCTTCTCTTCATACTCAGGATGGTAGTCTCCTTGAAATCTCTATATATGACTCAGTGCCTATAACACAGATTGGGAAAGGCATTGTTTTGGGGGACTGGTCTTGTCTTCCACACAATTCTTACTAGGGCCAACCATTCATTCTATTATATGTTGTTGGACAATTCAAGGGTCATGATCATTGCCTTGATAAGGCAGGTATAATAGACTTACAGGTTTGGGAGTCCATGAGTGTTTTTCCCGCCTGACTCTAAATTTGTGGTAACTACCAATATGTGTCAAATGATCTTCAATAGATCAAATGCATGCTCTAGGAGGATAACAATCATATTTTTCGCACCTTGATTTGCATGTTTGAGAATGGAGTTTTCTAGACCTGGTGCTCCCAATGACATGATGACCAATTGTATGGCTATCCCAATGGGTTTAGTATGCATATTTCTCTTTATTAATTTTGATTTATGATTTATTCTCATATTCATTAGATTAAAAGGTGCATAGAGCTTGAAATACATTTTTGGGCTCTCCTATCTCAAAGGAGAACTTGAAATGCATTTATGTGTACTTATGTGGCTAAGGAATGTCTTTGAGTAATGGCACTTTGCTATATAATATTGGATCCCTGTTTTATGTGTTTCTCATGTTGGAAGGCTCTTGTACCCAAGGCACTTGGGCGGTTGCAGTGATTTTGACCACAGTGCCTGTTATCACTCTAAGGGGATGTCAAAGAATTATAATATTGGAATTATAATGATCTATATTGATTGTTTCATGCCACTAACTGTTATCGGGGTTCAATTGTGTTATATGATCTTTTGGTTTTGCTATACTTCCAAAGTAGAAATGCGTATTTCAGTGCCTTGTTGGTGACATGCACAAACGTTTGAGTTGTAATGAATCCACTCTTCTTTAATGCTTTCCAAATTTCTCTTTTTTCAGATGCACAGGTAGTATTGTTCTTCAAAGAGTGCATGCCTTAAGTCGTATAAGTGATAGAATGGCTAGTGGTGAAGATACTCACTATTGGCTAGAAATGCTAGAGATCCCCAACGGATGTTTTTTGGTTTATCATGTACTTCAAGATGGATTGGCTGGATGATCCTTTTGAGCTTTCCTCATTGCAAGAACTCGCAGCTTGATGTTCGCATTAGGCATTTCGCAAATAAATATATATATGGATTATGAGATTTGTGGGGTCCTTTGGAGCTTGTTCCTCTAGGAATACCTTATTCTTAACTGCTTTATTTGAGGAATTGTGTCCAAAAGCCCCCCTCCTCAGTCAGAAGCTCTCATTGACTCGACATGGGAACATTCCTATGGCTTGATGGTAGTCGAGTACCCAATACCCCTATTTTTGTGTTATCAAATTCCATGTATTTTGACCATCATAGTCTCAACCTGGTTGCCTCTCATGACTATATCATCATGTTTTGGCACACTATGCAAGGTCTTCATACCTGTGTGCATTTGAACAAAAGCAAGCAACAAAGGCCCTTGCACATTCTTAATACACTAAATATACAGCAACTATCTTATGCTTTCCAAGCACTGTGTCACACTTGCACCTACTTGATTAGACATTAGGATGTGTGAGGAATCAAGAAGTATAGAACTTTGCTAGCTCCTTGCCCTTTAAGTTTCAATTTTGGGACTGAAGGAATCAGTTGATCTTCACAAAGAGCAAGTGTTGTAGGAGTGGATGCTCCCTAAAGTGGAAACTAAATTTGGAATGAATGTTTATTGTCTACTTAATTTTTTGGAAGCAGTCTACTTGCTTTATGTATGTCATTTCAAGTTTGCGAGCTTATTGCAAAGACATTTCCAGTTTTACAAAGGACTACACAGTGGGATGTATGCTGGGCTGACTGCCCCCCAAGGGGATTGTGTCGCTCAGATTTGAAGACTAAAGACTCAAGTGCGATCGATTTAAAGTGCTATAGATTTGAAGATCATTGAAGACTTGAAGACCTGAAGACTTGTAGTCTGAAGACTTGGAGTCTGAAGACTTGCAGACTAAAGAATTGCAGCTTTGAAGACCTGAAGCTTTCCAGACATGAAGACTCCAACTTGGAACAGTTGAGTTGTGTATGTTTGTCTTCTCTAGCTTTGTCAAGGATGACAAAGTCTAGGGGGAGGAGAGTATTGAGTTGTAGGGTATGCACACATCTTCAATTGTGCACACATAGTGTAGGAGGCTCCTAAATATTTCATCTTTTTGGCACATGTAAGGAGTTCCCCATGTAAATCTCTTGAAGTCCTTCATTGGGATTTGTTTGTTACACAACAGATCTTGGAATCTCCTAGAAGATAGGTTAGTTAGAGATATTCCATTTTTTACTTTTCAAAAAGAGCACATGGGGAAATGTGCTTAGCCTATATATAGAGGCTCATTTTTGTAAGAAGGGGGGGTTTTGGTTCGACGTACTGTCATGTAATATCTCTTATGAATGGAAGAATAATCTCCTTTACTCGAAGACTATTTACACTCTTGTATTGTGTCTTTGCGAGTGTGTGAGAGTGAGGTGTGTGTGTGCCTATGCATGTCTCTCCTTTGTGAGTAGAGTAGTTGCTTTACTTGTATTTTGCACATGAACTAGGATCCTTGTGTCATGGACAAGGAAACCACCCTAGACCTCAAAATCCATGTGATTTCTATATCTCATGATTGGCTCAAAATTTGGTGAAACCAATGCTTCCATTGCGTCCGGAGCATGCCAAAACCTTAAGATTGACTATCTATTTGCCTCATTCAGATATCCAAAGCTCATGTTTTGAATTGATGACATCATTGATGACATCATCAATTCGTAACCGCCTTTCATGAACTATCCTTGAAAACCTATATAAGGAGGGGTTGGCCACATTCATAATCAATCTTGCCATAGTGGATGTGTTTGATACCTGGCATCATCATCTAGAAGGAGCAATACATAAAATTATTGTATATACAGATCACAAAGAACCTAGAGTATTTTATGACCACTCGCATCCTCAATAGAAGGCAATCTCGATGGAGTAACTTTCTATCTAGATTTGATTTTCTCATCACATACCGTCTAGGATGTCAGCAATGTCAGTCTTGCGGATACAAGTCCTTGGAGCGCAAGGAGTCGTGACCGCCAAGTAAGTACTCTCAAAGTTCTAGTTCTAGTTCTTGTCTTGTTCCTTGTTCTTGTCTTGTTCCTTGTTCTCGTCTTGTCCAGTCTAGTTCTTGGACATCCTCTCTTGTCCTCTTGTAATCTTGTAGTAGGAGATCTTGTCGAGTTCTTCCTTGTATCTAGTACATCTTCGAGAAGGGAGTTCTTGTAATCCAGATATCTTGTTCCATACTTAGGATCCCGGGTTGTGGGATCTCCTGTATCATCTCTAGTCGAGTTACCCATACCTGTAAGTCCCGGGTTGTGGGACTTCGTGTATCAGTCACGTATTCTTGTATCGTTTCCCCTTTGTGGGTGATCTTGTAATCATAAGTGTATTTCCGTAATCTTGTCTACTGTAGTCAGAGAGCACAATCTAGTGCTCGCCTGACACCTTGACTTGCTACTCTTCATGTTTTAAAGCATGTAGCATAGCATGGGGCTGATGGCCAATGGCTTGAACATGTTGGAGGTAGGGTCAGATGATAGGAGAGTCAATCTTGAGCCTTCCTTCTTGCTTCCATGGAAGGTGCTAAGGGTCTTCGGACTACTACTACAACTTTAACATTGCACCTCGGTGTTAATGTTTACTTTATAGTACCGGATTGTAAAAGTGTAGAGGAGATTGGGAAGAAGTTATGTAATACTTATTAAAAAGAAACAAAATCAAATTAAGTGTATGTGATGAAAGAGTTATATGACCTTGGGACGAAGGACACAGATAGTGTTTTTGTTTATATTAATGATTTTGATGCCATATTTTCTTAGTTTCGGACTAGAAAAATGGAGATGGGCAATGAATTGAAAAGAGTCTTGTTATTATGCACCTTCCCATTGTCATGGGATACATTTTGAATAGCTATTATCAATAGTGCAACTGGTGGTACATTGCTCTATGAGGACATATATGGAGCACTCCTGAGTGAAGAGACCCATAGAAATTCTATGCTTGGGACTCTAAGCGGAGATGCACATAGTGTTCGTGATTCTTAAAAAGGAAAGAATCAATAATGTGAGTATTCCCTACCTTTGGAAAATGTTATCATGCCATCAGATGGGCTACTCCCTACCTTTGGAAAATGTCTTTCTTGAGTTGAGGCGAAAAAAGGAACCAACTCCAAGGCTTTAGATTTCGATAATGGAAGTGAGAATACCCAACATGAATTCAATCTTTTCTATCGATATAGAGGAATTCATACAGGGTTTAGAACTCTTTATACCCTAGTAGAGAATGGCATATCTGAGAGGATGAATAGAACTATTCAAGATAGAGAAGTTTCTATGTTGCATCATGCAAACCTATCTCAAGCTAGTTCATGTGAGTAACATTTCACTTAGTACTGCCAAAGGTCTAAAAGTGGCACCAGAATTTTGGAGATGGAAGTCAGCATATTATGATCATCTTCGAGTTTCTGGGTGCGAATCATATGTTCCTATAAACAAGAATCATGGATAAAAGCTGGACTATGCATCGAAACAATGCCTTTTTAATGGATATGGTTGAGACGACCGATAAGGGTACCACTTATGGTGTCATATGCCTGATCAGAAGCAGTGATGTTGTTTTCAGTGAGATTTGTGGGGTCCTTTGGAGCTTTTTCCTCTAGGAATACCTGATTCTTGACTGGTTTATTGGGGGAATTGTATCCAAAAGCCTCCCTCCTCAGTCACAAGCTCTGATTGACTCCACAAGGGAACATGGCTTGATGGTAGTCGAGTACCCACTACCCCTATTTTTGTATTATCGAATTCCATGTATTTTGACCATCATAGTGTGAATCTGGTTGCCTCTCACGACTATATCATCATGTTTTGGCACACTATGCAAGTTTTTCATACCTGTGTGCATTTGAGCAAAAGCAAGCAACAAAGGCCCTTGCACACTCTTAATAGACTGAATATACAACATCTATCTTATGCTTTCCACGCATTGTGTCACACTTGCACCTACTTGATGAACATAAGGATGTGTGAGGAATGAAGAACTATAGCTTTTAGCTAGCACCTTGCCCTTTAAGTTTTAATTTTGGGATTGAAGGAATAGGCTAATCTTCACAAAGATCAAGTCTTGTAGGAGTGGATGCTCCCTGAAGTGAAAACTAAATTTGGAATGAATGTTTATTGTCTACTTCATTTTTTGGAAGCGATCTACTTGCTTTATGTATATCATTTCAGGTTTAGGAGCTTATTGCAAATGCATTTCGAGTTTTACAAAGGACTACATAGTGGGATGTATGCTAGGTTGACTACCCCCCAAGGGGATTGTGTCGCTCAGATTTGAAGACTAAAGACTTCAGTGCTATAGATTTAAAGTTCTACAGATTTGAAGATCATTGAAGACTTGAAGAACTGAAGATTCGCAGCCTGAAGACTTGCAGACTAAAGAATTGCAGCTTTGAAGACCTAAAGCTTTTCAGACTTGAAGACTCCAACTTGGAACAATTCAGTTGTGTATGTTCGTCTTCTCTACCTTTGTCGAGGATGACATAGTCTAAGGGGAAGAGAGTATTGGGTTGTAGGGTATTCACACATCTTCAATTGTGCATGGAAACCCTCCCTAGACCATGAGAATAACCTTCTTTGTACATACTTAGAGTGTAACATGTAAACACTCTCCTAAAAGCACTTTTTAATATTTCCTTATGCCATAGTGTAGAAGACTCCTAAATATTTCATCTTTTTGGAACATGTAAGGAGTTCCCCATGTAAATCTTACGCATACCCTTCATTGGGATTTGTTTGTTACACAAGATCTTGGAATCTCCTAGAAGATATGTTAATTAGAGATATTCCCTTTTTGACTTCTCAAAAGGAGCACATGGGGAAATGTGCTTAGCCTATATATAGGGGCTCATTTTTGTAAAGAAGTGGGGCTTTGGTTCGACGTACTCTCATGTAATATCTCTTATGAATGGAAGAATACTCTCCTTTAGTCGAAGACTATATACACTCTTGTATTGTGTCTTTGTGAGTGTGTGAGAGTGCGTGTGTGTGCCTATGCATGTCTCTCCTTTGTGTGAGCAGAGTAGTTGCTTTACTTGTATTTTGCACTTGAACTAGGATCCTTGACTCCATACTCTCCATGTTTTCAGGCATGTGGCAAAGCATGGGGCTGATGGCCAATGGCTTGAACATGTTGGAGGTAGGGTCGGATGATAGGAGAGTCAATCTTGAGCCTTCCTTCTTGCTGCCATGCAAGGTGGTGAGGGTCTTCGAACTACTACTAAAACTTCATCATTGCACCTCGGTGTTTAATGTTTACTTTATAGCACCAAACTGTAAAAGTGTATAGGAGATTTCAAAGAAGTTATGTAACACTCATTAAAAAGAAACAAATTTAAATTAAGTGTATGTGATGAAAGAGTTATATGACCTTGGCACGGACACAACTAGTGTTTTTGTTTATCTTAATGATTTTGATGCATATTTTCTTAGTTTTGGACTCGAGAAATGGAGATGGATAATGAAATGAAAGGAGTCTTGTTATTATGCACCTTTCCATTGTCATGGGATACATTTTGCATAGCTATTATCATTAGTGCAACTCGTGGTGGATTGCTCTATGAGGACATATATAGAGCACTCTTGAGTGAAGAGACCCATAGAAATTCTATGCTTGGGACTCTGAGCGGAGATGCACATAGTGTTCGTGATTCTTACAAAGGAAAGAATCTCTAATGTGAGTATTCCCTACCTTTGGAAAATATCATCATACCATCGGATGGGGTATTCCGTGCCTTTGGAAAATGTCTTTCTTGAGTTGAGACGAAAAAAGGAACCACCTCCAAGGCTTTAGATTTCGATAATGGAAGTGAGTATACCCGACATGAATTCAACCTTTTCTATCAATATAGAGGAATTCATAGAGGGTTTACAACTCTTTATACCCTAGTAGAGAATGGCATATCTTAGGGGATGAATAGAACTATTCAAGATAGAGAAGTTTCTATATTGCATCATGCAAACCTATCTCAAGGTAGTTCATGTGAGTAACATCTCACTTAGTACTGCGAAAGGTCTAAAAGTGGCACCAGCATTTTGGAGATGGAAGTCACCATATTATGATCATCTTCAAGTTCTTGGGTGTGAATCATATGTTCCTATAACCACAATCTTGGATAGAAGCTGGACTATTCATCGAACCAATGCATTTCTTAATGGACATGGTTGAGACGATCGATTTGGGTATTGCTTATGGGATCAGATGCCTGATCAGAATCAGTCATGGCGTTTTCAATGAGTTTAACAAAGGATTGCATAGTGCGATGTATGCTAGGTTGACTGCCCCTCAAGGGGATTGTGTCACTCAGATTTGAAGACTGAAGACTTCAGTGCTATAGATTTAAAGTTCTACAGATTTGAAGATCATTGAAGACTTGAAGACTTGAAGACTTGCAGCCTGAAGACTTGCAGACTAAAGAATTGCAGCTTTGAAGACCTAAAGCTTTTCAGACTTGAAGACTCCAACTTGGAACAATTCAGTTGTGTATGTTTGTCTTCTCTAGCTTTGTCAAGGATGACAAAGTCTAGGGGGGATAGAGTATTGGGTTGTAGGGTATGCACACATTTTCAATTGTGCATGGAAACCCTCCCTAGACCATGAGAATAACCTTCTTTGTACATTCTTAGAGTGTAACATGTAAACACTCTCCTAAAAGCACTTTTTAATATTTCCTTATGCCATAGTGTAGAAGACTCCTAAATATTTCATCTTTTTGGCACATGTAAGGACTTCCCCATGTAAATCTTACGCATGCCCTTCATTGGGATTTGTTTGTTATACAAGAGATCTTGGAATCTCCTAGAAGATATGTTAGTTAGAGATATTCCCTTTTTGACTTTTCAAAAGGAGCACATGGGGAAATGTGCTTAGCCTATATATAGGGGCTCATTTTTGTAAAGAAGGGGGGCTTTTGGTTCGACATACTCTCATGTAATATCTCTTATGAATGGAAGAATACTCTCCTTTAGTCGAAGACTATTTACACTCTTGTATTGTGTCTCTGTGAGTCTGTGAGAGTGAGGTGTGTGTGTGTGTGCCTATGCATGTCTCTCCTTTGTGTGTGCAGAGTAGTTGCTTTACTTGTATTTTGCACATGAACTAGGATCCTTGACTCCCTACTCTCCATGTTTTCAAGCATGTGCCAAAGCATGGGGCTGATGGCCAATGGCTTGAACATGTTGGAGGTAGGGTCGGATGATAGGAGAGTCAATCTTGAGCCTTCCTTCTTGCTTCCATGCAAGGTGGTGAGGGTCTTCGGACTACTACTAAAACTTCATCATTGTACCTAGGTGTTAATATTTACTTTATAGTACCGAACTATAAAAGTGGAGGAGATTTCGAAGAAGTTATGTAACACTTATGAAAAAGATACAAAATCAAATTAAGTGTATGTGATGAAAGAGTTATATGACCTTAGTAGGAAGGACACGAATAGTGTTTTTGTTTATCTTAATGATTTTGATGCCATATTTTCTTAGTTTTGGACTCAAAAAATGGATATGGATAATGAAATGAAAGGAGTCTTGTTATAGTATGCACCTTGCCATTGTCATGGGATACATTTTGCATAGCTATTATCAATAGTGCAACTGGTGGTAGATTGCTCTATGAGGACATATATGGAGCACTCCTGAGTGAAGAGACCCATAGAAATTCTATGCTTGGGACTCTGAGCGGAGATGCACATAGTGTTCGTGATTCTTACAAAGGAAAGAACCAATAATGTCAGTATTCCCTACCTTTGGAAAATATCATCATGCCATCGGATGGGGTATTCCCTACCTTTGGAAAATGTCTTTCTTGAGTTGAGACAAAAAAGGAACCAACTCCAAGGCTTTAGATTTCGATAATGGAAGTGAGTATACCCGACTTGAATTCAACCTTTTCTATCGATATAGAGGAATTCATAGAGGGTTTACAACTCTTTATACCCTAGTAGAGAATGGCATATCTGAGAGGATGAATAGAACTATTCAAGATAAAGAAGTTTCTATGTTGCATTATACAAACCTATCTCTAGGTAGTTCATGTGAGTAACATCTCACTTAGTACTGCCAAAGGTCTAAAAGTGGCACCAAAATTTTGGAGATGGAAGTCACCATATTATGATCATCTTCGAGTTTCTGGGTGTGAATCATATGTTCCTATAACCAACAATCTTGGATAGAAGCTGGACTATGCGTAGAAGCAATGCATTTCTTAATGGATATGGTTGAGATGATCGATTTGGGTATCGCTTATGGGATCAGATGCCTGATCAGAAGCAGTGATGTTGTTTTCAATGAGTCTAAGATGCATAAATATTCCATTATGGAGGTTGAAGTGAGAAGAGTAGTGTTTGAGGATACTAGTCCTCGAGTTAGAATGCATAAGAATGCTACGCATGTGGATGCTCACTAGAATGTCCAATCAGCTTAGCCACGAAATATTGTTGTTGAGTAACCATTGAGATTTTCCGCATGTGTCTTGCATCCACCTCATCGATATGTTCCACATTTTGATTTTGTTATGGTGACAAATGGTGGTGAGCCTTCTTGCTACAAGAAGGCTATGTAGATAAAGGAACATGTCAAGCGGGAGTGTTCCATGAAGAGTGAATTGGATTCTATTCACAAGGTTGGTACTTGAGATTTGAAAGGTCTGCCGAAAGGTAAGAAAGTTTTACCATGACATAGGAAATGGGTATATAAGTTGAAATTCACATGACATAGGAAATGGGTATATAAGGTGACAAATACTTCATCTTATGTGAAGCACTAATCGAAGCATATCCTTCTTCTTTGTATCCTCAAAGTAATTGCAACATAGATATAAAAGTGTTTTAGAAATGCGAATTCAAGCAAATGTTAACATGAAGAACTAGAAATTTCTTTTGCTTATGATGTTCAGAAGGAATTCGATTGGATTGCAAAGTCAATCCAGCTTTATAGTCAATCAAGAATAACCTTCTTAAGTAACACGACTTCCAAAGTACCCCTTTTGCTTTTCACAAGATACACCCTAGAGCATATATGCATCAAAATCCCATAACCTTCAGAATACTAAGAAACCAACCCCAAGAACTTCTACTATGGATGCACAATAGATTATGTGTTGGAATTGCGGCCAATCTAGTCATACTACAGTTAAGTTGAGTGGCCACAATTGAGGTACATAGTATGGACGCAATCCAAGATGATGTTGATCCCATTTGGACCAAGGAGTGGGGGTAATGAAAGCTCAATTCATCCACTCTTTGGTCTACATTCCAAGCTTCATTAGGGGTCATAGATTGAAGAGATTTGCATGTAATTCTATTCGTAAGATATACAGTAGTCGAGATTGCTTTTGTCCATAAATAGTGTGGTAATTTTTTCTCTTCAAGTGATCCAATCAAGGTCTTGTTTCTTCTCTCCGTATTGTCATTCAATTGAGGAGAATACCTGATAGTCACTTCCCTTTGATGCATTTATCCTAAAAGAATATCATCAAACTCTTTGGAGACGTATTCTCCCCCTCCATCATATCTCCGTTTCTTCAATGGTCTACCTATATGATTCTCCACATGTGTTAAGTATTTCTTGAAGCATTTAAACACTTCACTTTTGTTCTTGATAAAGCACAAAATGTTCCATCAATTTTGATCATCAACAAAGGAAACATAATACCTTGAGCTTGCCAATGAAGGTTCTTGACCCTGTCCCCAACATGAGTGTGTACTAAGTCCAAAAGGTTGTTGTGAGTGTAGCCTTTGTGCTTGGTTTCATCCCCTGTTTATACTTTGTGCCTATGCTTTGGACTTCCCAAGTCAGATAGAAGAGCAATACTGCCAACAACATGGTTTGAACGTCCTAAATCTATGTAGAAAAATTGATCATCTTCTTTACCTTCTTTGTGACTCAATTCATCCTAAATCTATGTGGAAAAAAATGACCAAGGAGTGGGGGTAATGAAATCTCAATTCATCCACTCTTTGGTCCGATGCACTTGGGAGCATATATGGATCAAAATCCCACAACGATACTAACAAACCAACCCCAAGAACTTCTACTATGCATGGGTAATGAATTTTTACATGGTTTTTATTGCTTAGTCATTGATTAATGAGGTGCAATTAGAGATGTTTTCAATCTCTGTAGCGCTACATTTCAAGGATACTTTTAATTTGAGGCATCGACGTCATTCGGATGAAACAAGAAGTGACATTCGAGAGCACAAACAAGAAGAATGCATCTATGAGCTTCTCTTGACAAATGTCAAGGGTTTGGTTTGAAATGACCAGTTGAAATGAAGGATGCATCTATGAGCTTCTCTTGAGCAGTCTTAAGTGAAGGGATCCATAGAAATTCTATGGTTGGAACTGTGAGTGGAGATGCAGAGTGTGTTTCGTGATTCTTACAAAGGAAAGAATCAATAATGTGGTAGGAGCGAGAACAAGGAAAAGAATGACCAAGAGAATAAGAGTGGAAGCAAATCAAGGAAAAGGGAGATGGAGTGCGTGCACTTGTTTCCTTATGAAGAAAGGATATATGAGGAAAGATTGATATGCATTAAAGAACAACACGTTGATGGGCATGTTAAACACCTCCTCCACTGCGTGCAATCATTGTGAAGATAGAAGAGATTCATGCTATTTCCAATGATGCTGATGTGTTGACACTTTGCCTAGTGATGCTCTTATGGATGATTGTTACGAAAATAACAGTGCGCCTTAAAATTTCTTTGTGGTGCCACTCGTAAGGCTGCACAAATCACAGACACCGTGTGTGTGTGTGTGCATGCCATTACCTTCCGACAGCGGATCACCAACAGTAGACCTCACCTAGAACAAGTACATGATGCGGATGCAGTCCAAGATGATGTCGATCCCACTTGGAGCGAAGAGTGGCTCGAAGACGATCTGTGTTGTGCCATTACGGCACCCAGACCTCAGCTAGAGCAAGTACACAATATGGATGCAATCCGTCCAAGATGGTGTAGTTGGAGTGGCTCGAAGACGATCTCAACACAGTGCCTAACGAAATTTCGACTCATCCATTGCTCTCTGTAGAAGGAACTATGAAGGAAAGGGTTGCGCTTGTATTTGGCATGATCATGGAAGTGTGGATCATTATGAAGTGCAATTAAGAATATGGTAAAGCTGCATTTGAAGGAAATAGGTACAATGTTATGTTGGGGATGTATGTTTTGAGAACTGTAGGTTCTCTAAAATAAAATAAAATTGCAAAGACGATCATCAAGGCAACGAGCGAATACGCGCGCGCACTAGTATCCACTCGCGCGCATTCTTCACACACACACACACATGAAGTAAGAAACAATGGAAAAAGAAGGAACAAACAAACCAAAAAACAGCACACTTCATTAGTGCTGCCATCACGACCCGACTCTCCAATGCCATCCATAAAAGAAGTCATACTCTTCTCCATGTCACATGCATTAGACTCTATATTTGTTCCAAAGGACTCACATAGAGAAACTCTCCCTTTGCGCCTCTCTGCCCAACCCATGTTCTTCGTTGTAGAGACCACACCGTACTTCACAGCCTACCTAACTCTACCTAAACTCGTCATCACCGAGCACATATATACAGAAGCTCTCATTGGTGCAAGACGCCTTTGATGACTCCTATTGTGGAACCTCGCATCTCTTGGCCAACAATGGCACCACTTTACAACATCTCATTCATCCAACCAATCACTCTCACATCTTGCATCCGTGATTCTCTACAATTTCATCGCACAACGCGCCCACGCCATTCACTCGACAATCTCCTCATGCAGTTGCCCAATGCCTACGCGATTGCTTTGTGTTCTATCCATGGCAGCCTATCGCTCAATCCATAAAACATACAACCTTGGATGATCTTTTCTTAATCAAACACTCCATTACAAAAATAGACATTCTTCTTGTATAGTGTACCCATTGCCGGATCCCCCTATGGGACGTTGGTATATTTCGGTACTCATGTGTGTGAGCACACTTACGACCACTGAGCACGCTTCTTCACCCTCTTGACAAGCTTTTTTCAAGGCTATGGGCCAAAGACCATCCAAGGCTCATGCATCTGTAGCTTCCACTTCCGCTCGAATGCGTCTTCCCATCCGTCACACGTGAGAACACGACTATACATTCTCCATGTCCCTCCCGTGGCCTCACGCTTTCTCTACTATCTGGTTGCACCAAAAAAAAAAAAAAAAAATCCTCCCACCGTTAGGTTAAGTTTTCACTCTTGCACTCTTGATTGGTGACTCAGGCCAATCATCATCCCCCCCCTCTGCGGTTGATGCTCTATGGAAGTAGGTCAAGGATTGGGATCATGTGATTCTTGTGCCAAACATGATGCCAAGGATGCCATAGAAGGGCTAAAATAAAGAGCACCAATGCCTCCGCCATTACAACAATCAAAGATGCCTTTTTCAACCTGCATACTGTTGATATATTTAGGTAGTGATGTGTGTGAACACACTAGGACCGCCGGGGCATTTTTTTCCCTCTTTAGGAGGTTTTTTCCCCTCGGCTTGTATATATGCCTATTTCCCTAATGGGCTACTTATCTTTGTACATTCTCCAGTAATACATTCAGTATTGTGTGTTTGTGCTCCAAGCTTCTTCTTCTTCCTTGTGTTGTTCGCGTGCTTCCACAGACGTCTAACTCCAGCAATTGGTATCAGAGCAGGTCGTCGCTTCATCTAGCGCGCCGTCGACACTCCTCAGTTTGCAATCTCAGATTCGCACGAAATTTGGTGATCATACTCAGGGTTCTCTGTCTCATTCTCTCATACACACACACACTCCCACACACTCACATTTGGCATCACCATCCATCCCTGACATTTCTTGAAATTGGAGTTTGCCTTGGTTTGGGGGATGGGTGGGCATCCTCTAAACTCCCTCCCTCTTTCGGTCTTCAAAAAAAGAAAAAAAAAAACCTCTCTTTGAATTCATGGAAAACACATTTGAATTACCGAAACATTCTGTTGAAAGACATTGGGAACGACTTCTCTTCCCCCCACCTAACCTGTCCCTCAAAATAATGTAAAGAAGAATTGCAATCACCAATCAATTTGCATATCCATTCGTGTATGCAAAAGAACAATTTCACCCACATCATGTATGTCTTTATTTCCATCAATTGATTGTTCATTTTCATCATCTTTTATCCTTACATCTTCGTCTTTCTTTATCTTTTTCAATGTATCTTGATCCTTAGATGTAGTTTGAATATCAATGTTACTCATAGATTTAGGTTTAAGAAAGGTTTGATCATTGTCCAAGCATTCACATTTAGTCACAATCTTGGTGTTCATAGAATGTAATTGACATATATTGCTTTTCTCATCATGACTCTTAGGTTTCCATTGTTTCTGAAGTTTGGTTCTAGGACTAAATTTTGTTCGGTCAAAGTACTCTTTCATCCCTCCTCGACCTAAGTTTAAACGCAAAGGTAGTTGTGTTTGATAATCACAAATCTTCTGGTCATGTGAAATGACTAAGTGAATTTGACATGCATTATTATAAGCAACACAATCCTCATACATATGACCTAGTTGGTCACACCAAAAGCATCTTAAGGGATATACTTTCCTATTCATAGCCCTAAAGGTGAATCTCCTATACTCATTCATATGGGTTTCATTAGGCAACTTTGGAGATAAACTTTGCATTTCATGTTCATGTTTGCACTTACATTTAGGAAGTTCATTGACTTGTTTGGTTAAATCATCTATTTGGCTCATTAAATTTTTAACAATTTCTTGTAAAATTCCACACATCACACTATTTGAATTAGAAAATTCACTTAACTTGTCAATGAACAGAAACACTTCTTTAAATTTTTCTCGATTTGATGAGTTTAGCTTATCCTCTAAATCTTTGACTTGCGCTTCAAGTCCGAAATTTACATTCTTAATTAAACCCTCCATAGTAGAGTTCGTTTTATGTGTGTTTAAATTAACCGCTTTCTTTTTACCCATTGATATTAGAGAAAAAAGAAGTATAGAGGATAGATCAATACCTACAATCTGAATCGAAGAAGAGGCTCAAAGAGTGACTGTGTGAAAATTTATACAATTTTTAATAGGATCCAAATATAATACATCAATTGCTAATAGATGAATGTGCAAATGTTCCTGCTTCTAATGTCGATGAGAGGGGTGGCGAGATGAGGATAGCTACTTGCCACTCTTCGTGGAGGCGCTCAGTTCCCTAGGAAACAGCCCTCAACACCTAGAAGAGTGCAAGGTTCCAACGACACAGCCATAGCTCCCACGGATGAAGAAGCTTTTGCAATTCAACCTGTCGATATAATGTATGCACATGCAAGCAAAATTTAAAGATTTATACCTGAGCTGCAAGGCCGTTTCTTCACGTCGGGTTCACCAAAATGTCGGCGCGATTTCTGACGACTGGCGGATCAATTCAGTCGCCTCGTTAACGGCACACACAGGGTGCTTGGAGCTATCTCAGGTAGAGTGGAATTCTCAATAAAGTTTTTACAACACAAAGAAAAACAAACACGATATTCAACGTTATTCCTTTTAAACTTCTCACTAGGTAAATGCGATTCATATTGGTAACCATGTAATCCATTTCTTCATTTAGAGCGTCTTAGATGTAGCTATTTTCTTAAACTCGTATATGCACTTTTCCAAACTAATGTTTTTATCATAAGGTTTATGAACGTAAAGACTAACTTCATATTCAATATTGCACTACAAAAGTTTGACGATAAAGAAGTTCTTCAATCTTCATCTTTTATAACATCATACATTGTTTAACGGAATCTTCATACATTCGAGCTTTTCATTCAACTTTTAACGTTTTTATTATCAATTGAACTATTTCAATCAAACCTTTATCATAAAAAACATGTGATCGAAATGGATCATTGTTTTTGAAGCACCTCAAACCATGGACATAGCTATGAGTATCAATCGACAATCTTTATGTCACCTTCGTTGCAGATTAAATCAATTGCTTTGAATCTATCGTTGGATGACAAGTTGACAGAGAACATCCACCCACAATTAGAGTCAGATCATGTAGTCATAACATTAACAAAATGGCAAACAACACACAACAGAAAATCAATAGTGTAGCTCTTTCCTTTAGTGCTTCCAAAAGGCAATCATTATTGTCTTCAATCCTTTCAGTATACGTTGTCATAAAGAAAATAAATGGATTATTGACCTCCTTCAGATTCAGGAAAAAAAAAACATGTGCGCTACTGATCCCGAATTGGGAATGCTAGAAGACAAATGGCAAATGCATTTGTGGTCAGAAGGATTATGCTTAGATACGCTAATCAGAGAGTGAATCAGTAATAGTACTTGGATTACATCTGAACTTGTTTATTGGAAATTCTTGTGCAAAAGAACCTCAAATAAAAACTTGCGCGGATAATTACAGTGTTGGGAGATTATGACAAAGCATGCGCAGTTCGAAAGTAATCTTCTATCTGCAACTTATCAGCATAATAGATTGTTAGAACCAAAGAAGTGTATAACAATATCGTCATATCATTTCGTTAGTAGAATCTCCGTAACTGAAATGATATTTCCTTCGTTTGCTGAAGTTGATGGAAACAGAACAAACCTTAATTCAAAACTCAACCACTGTCATACATCAGTGTTATTTTACCTTCCAGTGAAAATCCCTGTCAGAGCATTTTGGCATAAAATTAGAGCATAATTGCATTAAAACAGAACATGGATGAAGGATCAGCCTGTCGGCATTAGACTCCTTTCTATCCTTCAAATGGTGAAGAAGCCATCGTATATCAACAATCTTGGTTGGACTGTTGCTAAGTTATCAATTAACTCATACATAATTCATAGCATAGTCAGAAATTCGTGCCAGATAACAGACTTTAGCACCTCCGTGAATTCTTTTTCAAAGTTTCATCGTTTCATGCTGACAAAATTTCAGCGCCAGAACTCATAGTGTGGCCATTTGTATGAGCAGCAGAGTGTTGCCGATCATTTTCATCAGAACATAGTGCACTTTGTCGAAGGATCTTCAACACATCAATATAGATCACAAAATTGTAACATTGTAAATCTTCAAACGATGGCGTCAGAGAATTACGCACGATGTCATCATTGAATAGATGTTGTCAGATACGGCATAGAGTAATGCATCAAGTATCTGAACTGTGTAGTTGGATGATCAGAGTTTTTAAACAAATACCACTATCAGAGCCACCAGAGCGTTGATGGGCAAAAAACAAATAGACGATGCCAGCTATGCTGAATTGAACGTAGAAAAAATTCTCGAAATCTTTTGATAATAACAGATGCACACATAGATTACAAGTGCAAAATGTATTTTCACTTCATGTTTGTAAAATACTAGATTTATTCATATATGAATAACACCCTGTTCAGCATCTATATGCAAAGTAACGTGCCACATATCATGCGCGCATTCAAATATATATCTAACACATCAGCACCTATCAAATTTTCAAACAGAACTTCATGCGCATTATCGTCTAACAATTGTTTCATATATGATTTATCTCTACTTCCAAACATAGAATACCAGCAAAGTGTTGAAAAGCTTCAAAATTCCTCCACACCTACTTCCATTCATCGCTCTTCTGTTTGTGCCCTTAAGTAGAAGAGTTCCCTCCTACTTTGAATCATTGTCTAGTTATCAACTCCCGTAACCATCAATTCTTTATCAGATTATTGTTGCGTGCACTTCAAATCTACCTCCTTCCGAGTCATGCGGGTTCGTCTTAGTCTTTACTCTGTCCAAAGATGCTGCCACCTCTCTACAGATGCTTTGTGCCCTGTCCTTCAGCAGATTCCCCCCCTCAGATGAACACGAGAGAACCCTCTTCTTTCCTTGCGCAACTTTTGAAGCTCATGCGCATCCTCCCAGAGAGCTGCCTCGCCAGATTTCAATGTGTAATTGGCCTCTGAGTAAAACAGCTCGTCTTTTCTTCTCCGCCCTCAGATTATATCTGCTAAAAAAAAACAAAACATGAAAGGCCTGCAAAAAACATTCGGAACCTAAACTCATAACACACGCACTTAAATTTATTTGTATAAGAGCACGCGTGAGCATGCATCTTTAAAACTTAACTAAAACTTACTTTAGTTATCTTAATAGTTTGTCATGCATACTAACAAATAACTAACACATTCCTTTACATATGTGAAAGCTAACTAAAACTAACCTACTTTTAATCTTACGTATCTAAATTTGATTGTTATTTAAATATTAATATATAATAAGTAAATATATATAGTATATTAAATACTTTAGATGTTAAAATAATTTAACTAACACGTATTAACATAACATAACATAACAATCAAATCATATATCTTAAAATCAATATAATAACTCATTAGTAATTTAGAGGTAAAGAAAATCCTCATTCGCTTATTTATTTATAAGGTTAAAAACAAATAAACATTTATCTAAAAAAAAAAATGGATATCATATAGCTTTAAGGAATCATTCACTTACACTAAAAACTTTTATATTTATATAAAATCAAGTACTTAAAGTAAAACTTATTATTTAACACATTAAGGATTTCCAGAATTTACAAATGGATAAATACATAAGATTTAACCCATATTTACTTTAGGTTTTAAATATTTTTTTAAGATATATAAACACATAATTGGGTTCAACTTATGAAGCATATCAAAGACTAATATTTCCTCAATTACATGAAAGTTTCCATGCATAACCATAAGTATTAGGAGTAACAAACATTGTCATATATTTTTACCTATCCTTCATGTATTTACATACATACACAAATAAGTTTCTATTGTTTTTAACCAATAAGGATGAGGTCTTCACTTAATTCAGCTCTTCTTGTTTTTGTTATCTGCAGGTACTCAAGAGAAAAACATTAGTCATTTTAAATCAGTTCATTAAAAAAAAAAATATGAGAGAGAGATATCATTTAACCGACTCTAAAGAAAAATTTTTTTATTTTTCCATATGACAATTCAAGTGAGGAAATCCTTCCGACAACGTGGTTGTGCTTTACTTTAGGGTCGAGCTTCATCTACTTTAGGGTTGAGCTCCACTTTGATCCCACTTGTATCAAGAGCTCTCAAGGTTGGAGAAGTCATACACATGCTCATCTACTCTCAGTTGGTGCGGACCTATTGCTCTTTGGGGGTTGGCATGGTGATTGTATTATACACATCTTCACATCAAAGTATTTGCAATCCGGAGTTCTCACCTCTCCAATTCTGCTACAATTGTCAAGCCCCTTCTGGCTCCTCATTGAGCTCTGCACGATGGAGTTGATCTCCTTTCAAAGTCCATCGTAGGTGTGCCATCCTGTTCGGATTTGTCCAGCCCTGTGCTTCCCCAACTCTCTAGGGCCAACCATTCATTCTATGATATTTTGTTGGAAAATTCGAGGGTCATGATCATTGCCTTGATAAGGCAGATATGATAAACTTACAGGTTTGGGAGTCCATGAGTGTTTCTCCCTCCTAACTCTTAATTTGGGGTAACTTCCCATATGTGTCAAATGATCTTCAATAGATCAATTGCATGCTCTAGGAGGATAAGAATCATATTTTTGGCACCTTGATTCGCATGTTTGAGAATGAAGTTTTCTAGAGCTGGTGCTCCCAATGACATTATGACCAGTTGTGCGGCTATCCCAATGGGTTTAGTATGCATATTCCTCTCTATTAATTATGATTGATGCTTTATTCTCATATTCATTAGATTAAAAGGTGCATAGAGATTGAAATACATTGTTGCGCTCTCCTATCTCAAAGGAGAACTTGAAATGCATTTATGTGTACTTATGTGGCTAAGGAATGTCTCTGAGTAGTGTCACTTTGCTATATAATATTGGATCCCTGTTTTATGTGTTTCTCATGTTGGAAGGCTCTTGTACCCAAGGCACTTGGGCAGTTGAAGTGATTTTGACCACACTACCTGTTATCACTCTAAGGGGATGTCAAAGAATTATGATACTGGAATTATAATGATCTACATTGATTGTTTCATGCCACTAATTGTTATCGGTGTTCAATTGTGCTATACGAACTTTTGGTTTTGTTATACTTCCAAAGTAGGAATGTGTATTTCAGTCCCTTGTTGGTGACATGAACAAACGTTTGAGTTGTAATGAATCCACTCTTCTTTAATGCTTTCCAAATTGCTCTTTTTTCATACGCACATGTAGTACTGTTCTTCAAAGTGTGCATGCCTTAAGTCCTATAATTGATAGAATGGCTAGTGGTGAAGATACTCACTGTTGGCTAGAAATGCTAGAAGTGCCCAAAGGATGTTTTTGGGTTTATCATGTACTTCAAAATGGATTGGCTGCACGATCCTTTTGAGCTTTCCTCACTGCAAGACCTCGTAGCTTGATGTTCGCATTAGGCATTTTGCAAATAAATATATATCTGGACTGTGAGATTTGTGGGGTCCTTTGGAGCTTGTTCCTCTAGGAATACCTAATTCTTGACTGTTTTATTGGGGGAATTGTGTCCAGAAGCCCCCCTCCTCAATTAGAAGCTCTCATTGACTCCACATGGGAACATGGCTTGATGGTAGTCGAGTACCCACTACCCCTATTTTTTGTGTTATTGAATTCCATGTATTTTGACCATCGTAGTCTTGATCTGGTTGCATCTCACGACTATATCATTATGTTTTGGCACACTATGCAAGTTTTTCATACCTGTGTGCATTTGAGAAAAAGCAAGCAACAAAGGCCCTTGCACACTCTTAATAGACTGAATATACAGCAACTATCTTATGCTTTCCAAGCGTTGTGTCATACTTCCACCTACTTGATTAGGCATTAGGATGTGTGGGGAATGAAGAACTATAGGTTTTTGCTAACTCCTTGCCCTTTAAGTTTCAATTTTGGGATTGAAGGAATAAGCTAATCTTCATAAAAGATCAAGTCTTGTAGGAGTGGATGCTCCCTGAAGTGGAAACTAAATTTGGAATGAATGTTTATTGTCTAATTCATTTTTTGGAAGAAGTCTACTTGCTTTATGTATATCATTTCAGGTTTGGGAGCTTGTTGCAAAGGCAGTTCCAGTTTTACAAAGGACTGCACTGTGGGATGTATGCTCGGCTGACTGCCCCCAAGGGGATTGTGTCGCTCAAATTTGAAGACTGAAGACTTAAGTTCTATAGATTTAAAGTGCTATAGATTTGAAGAGGATTGAAGACTTGAAGACCTGAAGACTTGCAGCCTGAAGACTTGCAGACTAAAGAATTGGAGCTTTAGAGAACTGAAGCTTCCCAGACTTGAAGACTCCAACTTGGAACAATTTAGTTGTGTATCTTTGTCTTCTCTAGCTTTGTCGAGGATGACAAAGTCTAGGGGGGAGAGAGTATTTGGTTGTAGGGTATGCACACATCTTCAATTGTGCATGGAAACCCTCCCTAGACCATGAGAATAACCTTCTTCGTACATAGAGTGTAACATGTAAACACTCTCGTAAAAGCACTTTTTAATATTTTTTTATGCCATGGTGTAGAAGGCTCCTAAATATTTCATCTTTTTGGCACATGTAAGGAGTTCCCCATGTAAACCTTACGCATGCCCTTCATTGGGATCTGTTTGTTACACAAGAGATCTTGGACTCTCCTAGAAGATATGTTATTTAGAGATATTCCCTTTTTGACTTTTCAAAAGAAGCACATGGGGGAATGTGCTTAGTCTATATATAGAGGCTCATTTTTGAAAAGAAGGGGGGCTTTTGGTTCGACGTACTCTCATGTAATATCTCATATGAATGGAAGAATCCTCTCCTTTAGTCGAAGACTATTTACACTCTTGTATTGTGTCTTTGTGGGTGTGTGAGAGTGAGGTGTGTGTGTTGTGTGTGCCTATGCATGTCTCTCCCTTGTGTGAGTAGAGCAGTTGCTTTACTTGTATTTTGCACATGAAATAGGATCCTTGACTCCCTACTCTCCATGTTTTCAAGCATGGGGTTGATGGCCAACGACTTCAACATGTTGGAGGTAGGGTTGGATGATAGGAGAGTCAATCTTGAGCCTTCCTTCTTGCTTCCATGCAACGTGGTGAGGGTCTTCTGACTACTACTAAAACTTCATCATTGTACCTCAGTGTTAATGTTTACTTTATAGTACCGAACTCTAAAAGTGGAGGAGATTTCGAAGAAGTTATGTAACACTTATGAAAAACAAACAAAATCAAATTAAGTGTATGTGATGAAAGAGTTATATGACCTTGGCACGAAGGACAGAAATAGTGTTTTTGTTTATCTTAATGATTTTGATGCCATATTTTCTTAGTTTTGGACTCAAAAAATGGAGATGGATAATGAAATGAAAGGAGTCTTTGTTATAGTATGCACCTTGCCATTGTCATGGGATACATTTTGCATGACTATTATCAATACTGCAACTGGTGGTAGATTGCTCTATGAGGACATATATGGAGCACTCCTGAGTGAAGAGACCCATAGAAATTCTATGCTTGGGACTCTGAGCGGAGATGCACATAGTGTTTGTGATTCTGACAAAGGAAAGAACCAATAATGTCAGTATTCCCTACCTTTGGAAAATATCATCATGCCATCGGATGGGGTATTCCCTACCTTTGGAAAATGTCTTTCTTGAGTTGAGACAAAAAAAGGAACCAACTCCAAGGCTTTAGATTTCGATAATAGAAGTGAGTATACCCGACTTGAATTCAACCTTTTCTGTCGATATAGAGGAATTCATAGAGGGTTTACACCTCTTTATACCCTAGCAGAGAACGGCATATCTGAGAGGATGAATAGAACTATTCAAGATAAAGAAGTTTCTATGTTGCATCATACAAACCTATCTCAAGGTAGTTCATGTGAGTAACATCTCACTTAGTACTGCCAAAGGTCTAAAAGTGGCACCAGAATTTTGGAGATGGAAGCCACCATATTATGATCATCTTCGAGTTTCTGGGTGTGAATCATATGTTCCTATAACCAACAATCTTGGATAGAAGCTGGACTATGCGTCGAAGCAATGCATTTCTTAATGGATATGGTTGAGACGATCTATTTGGGTATCGCTTATGGGATCAGATGCCTGATCAGAAGCAGTGATGTCGTTTTCAATGAGTCTAAGACGCATAAATATTCCATTATGGAGGTTGAAGTGAGAAGAGTAGTGTTTGAGGATACTAGTCCTCGAGTTAGGATGCATAAGAATGCTACGCATGTGGATGCTCACTAGAATGTCCAATCAGCTTAGCCATGAAATGTTGTTGTTGAGTAACCATTGAGATTTTCCGCATGTGTCTTGCATCCACCTGATCGATATGTTCCACATTTTGATTTTGTTATGGTGACAAATGGTGGTGAGCCTTCTTGCTACAAGAAGGCTATGTAGATAAAGGAACAATTCAAGCGGGAGTGTTCCATGAAGAGTGAATTGGATTCTATTCACAAGGTTGGTACTTGAGATTTGAAAGTTCTGCCAAAAGGTAAGAAAGCTTTACCATGACATAGGAAATGGGTATATAAGTTGAAATTCACATGACATAGGAAGTCGTGCTATTTTGCGCTCCAATGGTTGATGAACCATGTAGCTCAATAGTAGCGCCTATCAATTTGTGTGAAGTCCATGACGGTAGGCCAAGGTCGTGCTCTCTTCATAGCTGAATGCTCACATACATTTCCTTCTTTCGTTTGGACTAAAAGAGTTTGGGCTTTTTTCATTTTGAACTAAGGTGACCATATTATAATCATCTTCGAGTTTCTCGGTGTGAATCATATGTTCCTATAACCAACAATCTTGGATAGAAGCTGGACTATGCATTGAAGCAATGCAATTCTTAATGGATATGGTTGAGACGATGGATTTGGGTATCGCTTATGGGATCAGATGCCTGATCAGAAGCAGTGATGTCGTTTTCAATGAGTCTAAGACGCATAAATATTCCATTGTGGAGGTTGAAGTGAGAAGAGTAGTGTTTGACGATACTATTCCTCGAGTTAGATGCATAAGAATGCTACGCATGTGGATGCTCACTAGAATGTCCAATCAGCTTAGCCACGAAATGTTGTTGTTGAGTAACCATTGAGATTTTCCGCATGTGTCTTGCATCCACTTGATCGATATGTTCCACATTTTGATTTTGTTATGGTCACGACCAGATGATTGCTAGACTCTTTGCCGATGACATGCATGCCTTTGTTCATAACGATAGAAACTGCATTAAGGTGTTTTGGAACTGCCTCGACACCTTTTGTAAGGCATCAGGTTCAAAAATCAACCATGCTAAAACTACTTTTAGAACAATCCATGGCCCTCTGCCCCAACTGTTGATTGATCAGGGGTGTCAAGTTATCCCTAGCGGCGAAGTTTTCCGTCTCCTCGGCATTCCGATGGGCTTCAACATCTCGATGGACCAACGGTGGAACTAGATTCTATCCAAACTAGATAGCAAACTAAATCATTGGAAAGGTATGCAAGCTAACTTGGCAGGGCGTGCAATGGTTGTCAACACATTTATGCTCTCTACGATTATTTACTATATCTCGTGTTGGAGACCTAAGAAGAAAGAATTGGCAAAAGTGGAAAGGATCTGCAAAAACTTTCGATGGACTGGGGACCCTAATAGGAGGGGGATTCCCAAAATCAAATGGGAAACTTGTATTAGCTCAAAAGACTCGGGGGGCTTGGGGATTTTGGATATCACTCGGTTAGCTGACAAGCTGGCGGCCAAGTGGTTTATCAAGGCTTGGTGCAATAGAGAGTCCTCCTGGGCTAAATTGATCTTCAGAAATTCCAAAGACCTTACCTTAGTTGGTCTTCCCGGTTGGAAGGACATTGGGATCCTCACGCTTTTGTTCTCCCCCCACCCCATGTCCCCTAAAGGCTCTAGCCTCGTGTGTTCCTTATGGAAGAGTTGGAACAAAGCCAAACAATTCATCAGAGTCAGTGATGAGTGGAAGTGGGCTGCTGGGATAAGACAAAATGACTCTATCTGGTTCCCGATCAGCGCTTAAGGGAGGTGGAGTCTTGGAACCTCCAAACGGCTAAGCGACTGTGGAACAAGGGGTATAAATAGTGGAAATAACTCTGGAAACAAGAGACCGGCCGGTGGATTAGATTTGAAGACTTAGACCCAAGACATAGAATTTCTCTCGAAGAATGGACTCTTCTTCAAAATAGGTGTTCAGTGTGGGACCACTCAACTACCCGCCTTCTCTGCGGACAAGATCTTCCTTGCCTAGAGGGCCTCAAATGGAGCAATGGTAAGAAACTATCCAGAATTCCCAACTTCAAAGAAAACTTAGATGTTCATCACACTCTTAACAAGGTGTGGTGCCTTTCTTGGCCCAAACTTCGATGGGAACTCAAGTTCATGTCGATTTGGCAACCCCCTTATTGAGATCAAGAAATCCGTTCTCATGTGGCAAATCTTGCATAAAGGTTGCTGGTACAACGCAAGGGCCAACAAAATTTGTGGCGTGCCTCCCTGGTGCAAGCGGTGCCATCGATGCATCGAAGACCTCGTTCACCTCTTCTTCGATTGCCCCAAGTCCCGTGTTATCTAGCATCACGTGACACAGATTCTGCGTCTCTCGAACCATATCAATTGGCAACAAGCACTATTGGGTGAGGCGGTTGGCTGCTCTTCTAGGCTATGGAATGCTATCAGAGGCGAGACTCTTTGGAAAATTTGGAGGGAGCGATGCGCTGTCAACTTTGGCCAAACCCCAAAGGAATGGTTGATTGAGAAATCTTTGTTTCTTCTAGGTAAAAGAATCTCTCATGACAAGAGATCTCCTCCATTTAGGCACCACTGTATTTATCTCCTCGTAGATAACAAGCTGAAACCCAAATGGGTCCCCCATGAAGGAGATGATAGGTTTATATGCCTCATTTGTAACGCCCTCTGGCTTACTGAACTCGTCCCCTGCTTTGTGGGATTTGGGGGGTCCCATGGGCACTAGTCCCATTCATCTGTAACTTTTCCTCATTACTTTAATTAAAGTCCGGGAGATTAGGCTATGGCCGAACTTCCTTTTATAAAAAAAAAAAAGGAAGCAGTGATGTCGTTTTCAATGAGTCTAAGACGCATAAATATTCCATTATGGAGGTTGAAGTGAGAAGAGTAGTGTTTGAGGATACTAGTCCTCGAGTTAGGATGCATAAGAATGCTACGCATGTGGATGCTCACTGGAATGTCCAATCAGCTTAGCCATGAAATGTTGTTGTTGAGTAACCATTGAGATTTTCCACATGTGTCTTGCATCCACCTGATCGATATGTTCCACATTTTGATTTTGTTATGGTGACAAATGGTGGTGAGCCTTCTTGCTACAAGAAGGCTATGTAGATAAAGGAACAACTCAAGCGGGAGTGTTCCATGAAGAGTGAATTGGATTCTATTCACAAGGTTGGTAAGAAAGCTTTACCATGACATAGGAAATGGGTATATAAGTTGAAATTCACATGACATAGGAAGTCCTGCTATTTTGCGCTCCAATGGTTGATGAACCATGTAGCTCAATAGTAGCGCCCATCAATTTGTGTGAAGTCCATGACGGTAGGCCAAGGTCGTGCTCTCTTCATAGCTGAATGCTCACATACATTTCCTTCTTTCGTTTGGACTAAAAGAGTTTGGGCTTCTTTCATTTTGAACTAAGGTGACAAATAATTCATCTTATGTGAAGCATATCCTTCTTCTTTGTATCCTCAAAGTAATTGCAACATAGATATAAAAGTGTTTTAGAAATGCGAATTCAAGCAAATGTTAGCAACCCACATCCGACAGGTTAACATGAAGAACTAGAAATTTCTTTTGCTTATGATGTTCAGAAGGAATTCGATTGGATTGCAAAGTCAATCCAGCTTTACAGTCAATCAAGAATAACCTTCTTAAGTAACACGACTTCCAAAGTACCCCTTTTGCTTTTCACAAGATACACCCTAGAGCATATATGCATCAAAATCCCATAACCTTCAGAATACTAAGAAACCAACCCCAAGAACTTCTACTATGGATGCACAATAGATTATGTGTTGGAATTGCGGCCAAGCTAGTCATACTACAGTTAAGTTGAGTGGCCACAATTGAGGTACATAGTATGGATGCAATCCAAGATGATGTTGATCCCATTTGGACCAAGGAGTGGGGGTAATGAAAGCTCAATTCATCCACTCTTTGGTCTACATTCCAAGCTTCATTAGGGGTCATAGCTTGAAGAGATTTGCATGGAATTCTGTTCGTAAGATATACAGTAGTCGAGATTGCTTTTGTCCATAAATAGTGTGGTAATTTTTTCTCTTCAAGTGATCCAACTAAGGTCTTGTTTCTTCTCTCCGTATTGTCATTCAATTGAGGAGAATACCTGATAGTCACTTCCCTTTGATGCATTTATCCTAAAAGAATATCATCAAACTCTTTGGAGAAGTATTCTCCCCCTCCATCATATCTCCGTTTCTTCAATGGTCTACCTATATGATTCTCCACATGTGCTAAGTATTTCTTGAAGCATTCAAACACTTCACTTTTGTTCTTGATGAAGCACAAAATGTTCCATCAATTTTGATCATCAACAAAGGAAACATAATACCTTGAGCTTTCCAATGAAGGTTCTTGACTTGGTCCCCACACATGAGTGTGTACTAAGTCCAAAAGGTTGTTGTGAATGTAGCCTTTGTGCTTGGTTTCATCCCCTGTTTATACTTTGTGCCTATGCTTTGGACTTCCCAAGTCAAATAGAAGAGCAATACTTCCAACAACATGGTTTGAACGTCCTAAATCTATGTAGAAAAAATGATCATCTTCTTTACCTTCTTTGTGACTCAATTCATCCACTCTTTGGTCCGATGCACTTGGGAGCATATATGGATCAAAATCCCACAACGATACTAACAAACCAACCCCAAGAACTTCTACTATGCATGGGTAATGAATTTTTGCATGGTTTTTATTGCTTAGTCATTGATTAATGAGGTGCAATTAGAGATGTTTTCAATCTCTGTAGCGCTACATTTCAAGGATACTTTTAATTTGAGGCATCGACGTCATTCGGATGAAACAAGAAGTGACATTCGAGAGCGCAAACATAGTAGAACGTCCTAATCACATTCATTCTCCATTGGAAATGAAGAATGCATCTATGAGCTTCTCTTGACAAATGTCAAGGGTTTGGTTTGAAATGACCCGTTGAAATGAAGGATGCATCTATGAGCTTCTCTTGAGCAGTCTTAAGTGAAGGGATCCATAGAAATTCTATGGTTGGAACTGTGAGTGGAGATGCAGAGTGTGTTTCGTGATTCTTACAAGGAAAAGAATGACCAAGAGAATAAGAGTGGAAGCAAATCAAGGAAAAGGGAGATGGAGTGCGTGCACTTGTTTCCTTATGAAGAAAGGATATATGAGGAAAGATTGATATGCATTAAAGAACAACACGTTGATGGGCATGTTAAACACCTCCTCCACTGCGTGCAATCATTGTGAAGATAGAAGAGATTCATGCTATTTCCAATGATGCTGATGTGTTGACACTTTGCCTAGTGATGCTCTTATGGATGATTGTTACGAAAATAACAGTGCGCCTTAAAATTTCTTTGTGGTGCCACTCGTAAGGCTGCACAAATCACAGACACCGTGTGTGTGTGTGTGTGTGTGCATGCCATTACCTTCCGACAACGCATCACCAACAGTAGACCTCACCTAGAACAAGTACATGATGCGGATGCAGTCCAAGATGATGTCGATCCCACTTGGAGCGAAGAGTGGCTCGAAGACGATCTGTGTTGTGCCATTACGGCACCCAGACCTCAGCTAGAGCAAGTACACAATATGGATGCAATCCGTCCAAGATGGTGTAGTTGGAGTGGCTCGAAGACGATCTCAACACAGTGCCTAACGAAATTTCGACTCATCCATTGCTCTCTGTAGAAGGAACTATGAAGGAAAGGGTTGCGCTTGTATTTGGCATGATCATGGAAGTGTGGATCATTATGAAGTGCAATTAAGAATATGGTAAAGCTGCATTTGAAGGAAATAGGTACAATGTTATGTTGGGGATGTATGTTTTGAGAACTGTAGGTTCTCTAAAATAAAATAAAATTGCAAAGCTCTCTCTTACACACGAGGAAGAGGGAAAAAGCAAAGCAAAAGGAACTCGTCAGAAGGCTGGGCTGCCGTCCCCGCCGCCGCCCACACACGTGTGTGTGAGAGGGGCAGGACGATCATTAAGGCAACGAGCGAACACGCACTAGTATTCCGAGTTGTGCGTCTTGTCGTGAGGGAAGGACCCCGGGGGCGCGCTTATGTGAAGGAACGAACGAATGGTTGACGCTGCACGAACGAATGGCGCGCATTCTTCACACACACACACACATGAAGTAAGAAACAATGGAAAAAGCAGGAACAAACAAACCAAAAAACAGCACACTTCATTAGTGCTGCCTGCCATCACGACCCGACTCTCCAATGCCATCCATAAAAGAAGTCATACTCTTCTCCATGTCACATGCATTAGACTTTATATTTGTTCCAAAGGACTGACATAGAGAAACTCTCCCTTTGCGCCTCTCTGCCCAACCCATGTTCTCCGTTGTAGAGACCACACCGTACTTCACAGCCTACCTAACTCTACCTAAACTCGTCATCACCGAGCACATATATACAGAAGCTCTCATTGGTGCAAGACGCCTTAGACGACTCCTATTGTGGAACCTCGCATCTCTTGGCCAACAATGGCACCACTTTACAGCATCTCATTCATCCAACCAATCACTCTCACATCTTGCATCCGTGATTCTCTACAATTTCATCGCACAACGCGCCCACGCCATTCACTCGACAATCTCCTCATGCAGTTGCCCAATGCCTACACGATTGCTTTGTGTTCTATCCATGGCAGCCTATCGCTCAATCCATAAAACATACAACCTTGGATGATCTTTTCTTAATCAAACACTCCATTACAAAAATAGACATTCTTCTTGTATAGTGTACCCATTACCGGATCCCCCTATGGGACGTTGGTATATTTCGGTACTCATGTGTGTGAGCACACTTACGACCACCGAGCACGCTTCTTCACCCTCTTGACGAGCTTTTTTCAAGGCTATGGGCCAAAGACCATCCAAGGCTCATGCATCTGTAGCTTCCACTTCCGCTCGAATGCGTCTTCCCATCCGTCACACGTGAGAACACGACTATACATTCTCCATGTCCCTCCCGTGGCCTCGCGCTTTCTCTACTATCTCGTTGCGCCAAAAAAAAAAAAAAAAAAAAAAACAATCCTCCCACCGTTAGGTTAAGTTTTCACTCTTGCACTCTTGATTGGTGACTCAGCCCAATCATCATCCCCCCCCCCCCCTCTGCGGTTGATGCTCTATGGAAGTACGTCAAGGATTGGGATCATGTGATTCTTGTGCCAAACATGATGCCAAGGATGCCATAGAAGGGCTAAAATAAAGAGCACCAATGCCTCCGCCATTACAACAATCAAAGATTCCTTTTTCGACCTGCATACTTTGTTTTCATGGCCTTCTTCCAGGAAACCATGGGGCTGAAATAGATACACTTCCCCACGTAAATCACAATTCGGAAATGCACTTTGAGTGTCCAATTCATGTAAAAAGTGCGCAAACGCTACAACTGGTTGTGCAAAGGCCTCATCAAAATCAATGCCCTTCTCTTGAGCATAACCTTCGCCAACAAGCCCATCCTCGTGTCTATCAAACATTCCATAACGATTACGTTTCACCTTTTACACCCACCTAGTGCCAATGGCCTTTCTCTTTTGTTGTTGTTGTTGTTATGCAAGTCGAGCGAGCACCATCGATTCCCGACATTTAGCGGGTTGTAGCTGTGGCTTCCTCTAAGACATACTTGTCATTCGAGTCTCCATTGGCACCATTGGACAACATGAGGAAGGACTTCAACAATCAAGGAAGACAAAGTACTAGTACTCCTCGAGACCTCATGCATTCCAATCGTGTTATCCCCAAGGCGGGCTTAACTGAAAGGTTTCTCTACCACTAAGCCCCTAGCTGCTTGTTGATTGTAGGAGTCAAGACACTTAAAGTCAACATTATTTTGGAGCCTTCAAAGTGTACTTTTTAGCTCTCTACATCTAGCTTATAAGAGTTTCTTTGAGGCGAAATTAGGGAGAATTAGAAGTTGATTTTGAAACCTTGAGACAATTTCATCCACACACATGGAAGAATTGGTCCAAAGATCAATCTTGCCCATAGAAGAACTTGATATTGTGTATCCCTGGTAGTGTACATTTAGCTCTTTTCCTCAATTCTCGGCTCTTGAGTCTTCTTACAGCTTTCTTGCAAAGCTTTCAGTTGTCCTCCGAGCAGCCACCACAAATTATGCAGATTTTTTAGGTCTACAGAACAGAGTTGAGAGACACTTGTAGGTGTTCTTGGCTAGAGTTTGCGCTTTCAATTCAGCATTTTAGTGCCAAAGTATTGCATATATGGAGCACATAGGCACTATGTGCACTTGTGTGGATACCACTTATGTATGCCCATGTGGGCATTGATATAGTGGTTACATTTTTGCATAAAACCTTTAATGTTGATAAAGGGGGTTCTGGTCAGGTTTTGTTAACTAGAAGACACTTAACTATTAGGTTTGCTTCAGTGATGCATGTGGAGGACTTACCCAACCTTACCGTAAGAGATGTATGCTCCATAAGCCTATTTGTCTTATTTTAGTTAAATGGTTAAATGCAGTGGTTCAACTAGTTATTCACTATGCAGGTTTACATGTTAGTACTGACAATTTTATGAGTTTTCTACATCAGTCGATTGCTCATTTTGTATAGAAGCTTCTAGAAACGTTTTCTCAAAATTGGACACTTGGTCACCTTTTTTACCCTTAGTGGTGTTTAAACCATTCTAGCTCCATTATCATCCTAGTCAGTTCTCTATCATCATGCCATCACAAATCTTAGACAGATCTAGTGGGTTAAGGTCTAGTGCTAGTGTTCCCAAGAGGAGTTAGTACTTGCAAGGAAGGGACCGTTTTGAGGCACCACAAACTTTGCTCTATGAAATTTTACACAAACACATGCACACATAGACACATACACACATAATGATGCATACACACACATACACATGTGTTATATGGAGTACCCCTCAAAAGAGGTGTGAATCACCTCTTAGATTGGTTATTACATGGGCTCACACATGAGTGCCATGTGGCACCCATGTGTGAAGCCATGTGGGGGAAGACTCATTATGATTGAGAGAGAAAGTAAATAAGCAAAGGGATCGCGTGGCTGGGCGGTTAAGTGAATACTGAGAGTCTCCGTACGCGCCATCTCTGGACCTCGAATTCTGTGTAAAGATTTCCCCCAAAAATGATGGCTTTCATTAGGACGAGCAACACAATCCAACATTGGTATCGGAGCCAACGACGGACGCGACAGCAGTAAGAGGCGGACAAACTCGTGTGAGCAGCCGACGGGCCATACAGGTGTGAATAACCGACGGGTGCAGAGCAGCAGGCGCCGCCTGTTCCCTCCAGCCCTCCTCTACGATGAAGCTAACGTCATAAGGACTCTTTATTTATAGTCCTCTTACTCCCTCTTGCGCCCCTATGTGGGATATTTGGCTTCATCGATGGTGATTCTGAGTTTTTTTTCGAAATTGGTAACAATGAGCTTCTGTTAGAAGAAAATTTCGAGTTTTTTCCTAAATTTTGGAGCTACAAATCCATGACTTAGATCAAGATTTTGTAAGAATCATGAGGTATATATGTATTATGGGCTGTGGTTATGGGATGGGGGTGTTGGATTTGATGAAAGAAACTTTCATTCCTCAGTTTTAAGCTTCTCAAAGTTATCCACCCATGAAGATGAAGTTGTCTACTTCCCATCGGTGACATACCTCACTTCTCCGGACCATATCTTCTTCATACCGTATCGGATTTCGCAAATCTTGGTCACGTTTCGAAGCTACGTTTCCAAGCTTCGCTCAGAGACCATCGGTGTTGGATTTGGACGAGATTTGCCACATCAAAATCTCTCTGCAGCGCTTCAGCAGGAACTAGGCGGCCACTCTCGGGCCTAGTTTTTTATCATCCGGACTCCAACTCCAATTTTTTCACTTGGGATAGTCTCAAATTCTTGAAGTGCAGGTGCTGGGCAACAATTTGTGGACTGGCGAGGATTGGAAAATCTCTGAAATTGTTCAGTTACACTCAGTTTGCCCGTTTGAGGCTTTTCCTACGCACTTTTGGTGTTATTTTGGATGGTTTATGGTGTCTAGAACCTCCCCGGACCAAGCTCGGACATTTCCAATTTTCTTTTGGGACTGGCGAGGAATCAAAATCAGCGGCTTGAAGCATCAAGGACCACCTGGATTTCGCTTCCGCAACTCTACTTTGTATCAGGAAAGTGCTCTTGTGTTATATTTCTCTTCTTCTTGCATATTTAAACTCTACTTCCATTCATTTTCATACTCTCTAGTTAGCAAACGGGGGAAGGGTACTTAAACATGGAAATTAAAGGCAAACAAGTAGTTGAGACCATTTCTCCACCTAGAGAGCAACTAGAGGATCCGGATGCTAGGATGAAAGAAGTAGAGTTAGGACAAGAAATAGAAGAGAATGTAGAAGAAAAAGAGCCTTCACAGCAAGAGTATACTTATGAAGAGCTTATAGATGAATTTGTCACTCGTGACCAATTTATTGATTTGAAAGAGCAAACCCTTAAGTTAGAGAAAGATTTGGGTAGCATTACATCTCTTATACAGTAGCTTAAGTCTCAAATGATCTCCCTTGAGACTAGTGTCACCTCTTTCCTAGCTAGGAAGGAAAGAGAGACTCCTACCATTCCTCTAGAGATTACTAGGAAAGAGACTTCTCTTCCTAGTAAGCATAAAGGAGAGAGCTCTAGGGAAGCTCCCCTCCTGAAAGACTTGAAGCCACCTACCTTCACGGGGGATGACCGAGACAGGAATAAGGATGCAATCTACACTTTTTTACAAAAGTGGCATGATTTGCATCAATTGAAGGGCACCCCACCTGAGTATCGTGTGCTAGAGGCGAGTCTTTCCCTCGGCCCACGTGCTTATAAGTGGTGGATGAGTCTTAAGGAGGCAAACTCTATCCCTAGTGACTGGACTCAGTTTGAGACTCTTTTCCTAAAAGAGTTTCTTCCTGAAAATGAAGAGGAGAGGAATTGGGATGAGTGGGATAGGATTACTCAAAGAGGCAGGCCTCTTTCAGTCTATCTATCGCACTATAGAGAGATCACTTTGAAGCTTAAGGGTCTAGATGATTTTCAGAAGACCAGAGGGTTTGTTAGGGGCTTGGATAAAGCCATAAAGAGGGAAGTCAGGAGGAATGCGCCTAAGACGTTGGAGGAGGCGATCAAATATGCACAGATATATGAGGACCATAACCGTCCTCAGTATACTCCTATGGAGACGGATCAGCCCCTTAAACCTCTTAGCACCACTAAATTTAAGAAAAAGTTGCCTTTTGGGAAAAGCAAGGTTTTTATTAAAAAACAAAGATCACAAGGGCCTAAGCTATCCACAGACCAGTTTGAGAAGGCCAAAAGAGAGAACCTGTGTTTTAGGTGCCTATCCCCTAGCCATTCGCAGTGGAACTGTCCACTCAAGAAGGGGGAAGAAAAGAAGAAAGGACCAGAGTCTAGTACGGCTCCTGAAAGGGGCAAAAAGGCGGTCCACCTAGTGCAGAACCTTCCCATTCATGGCAGCTCTAGCTGCAAGGGAGTGGAGGTGATGCACGAGGATATAGAGCACACGTGTTGTTTGACTCAGTCATTGTGGTCACCGCAGTTTGGACCACATGACTTGGTCAAGCTACATGGTAGTGTATACGGGACCAGGGTGCGAGTCATGATAGATGACTCTGCCACTCATAACTTCATAAACTATGCTTTGGTCAAGAAATTGAAGATTCCCCAGCAGCCTAGTGCACATAAATACATTGTATCTATGATGCAAGGGCAAGATAAAAGAATATGGGATACTATGGTATCCAATTTGGAAGTCAAGATGCAGGATTATACAGATCATATGGACTTCCAAATTATAAACATGGAGAGGACAGATCTAGTCTTAGGAAGAGAGTGGGTATGGGGGTTGGGAGATACACTTAAACGCAGCTATCAAAATAATACACTCGAGTTTGAAAAGAATGGAAGTAAAGTTTATATTCAGGGAGAGAGAGATGTACCTAGTGCACCTCTCATCTCATCATTAGAGTTGTATAGTCTCTGTTGTTCACAACATGTACAGGATATGTTTTTATTGTATAGTCATGATATGGAGCATTGTACAGACAGCTCATCTGATGTATATTTTCATGCTTTGAATGTAAATATAAACAGGACTTTCTACTATTCTTTTTTGCAAGAGTGTGTAGTTAAAAGTTTTAAGGATCTTATGTTTGAGTACAGAGATGTTTTTCCCACTGACTTACCTAGAGGGCTACCACCTGAGAGAGGGGACATTGATCATGCCATAGAGGTTGTTACTAACACTAACCCTATTTGTAGACCACCTTATAGGCTTAGTGTTTCTCAGCATGAGGAGGTTGAGAAGCAATTGCAGGATTATTTAGATAAAGGCTTCATCAAACCTAGTAACTCACCATGGGCATCGCCAATGCTCCTAGTTAAAAAGAAAGATGGCTCTATGAGACTATGTATAGATTATAGAGCACTTAATAAGGTAACTATCAAAAATAGATTTCCAATGCCTAGGTTGGAAGATCTATTTGATCAATTACATCAAGCTAGGTATTTTACCAAGCTTGACCTTAGATCAGGATATCATCAGATCAGAATTAGGGCAGAGGATGTCCCTAAGACTGCATTTAGGACTAGATATGGGCATTATGAGTTTTTGGTGATGCCTTTTGGTCTCACCAATGCTCCTGCCACTTTCATGAAACTCATGAATAGTGTTTTACGACCTTATCTAGGACACTTTGTAGTAGACTTTTTAGATGACATTCTGATCTATAGTGCATCAGAACAGGAACACTTGGAACAATTGAGAAAAGTATTTCAAGTGTTAAGGGAAAATTCGCTCTTTGCTAAGGAGTCAAAGTGTGAATTTTTCAAGAAAGAGGTTAAATACCTTGGGCATATAGTCTCCCAAGATGGAATCCAGATGGATCCTGAAAAAGTAAGGGCTATTATGGAATGGCCACATCCACGGAACCTGGAGGAGCTGCAAATCTTCCTAGGTTTATCAGGTTTCTATCGAAGATTCGTTAAGAACTATGCCAAAATTGCTGTCCCGATGATGGAACAACTTAAAGGGAAAGGGAAAGCCTTTCATTGGGGAGACGAACAGAAGCAAAGTATGGAAAAGTTGAAGGTAGCAATTGCTACAGCTCCACTTTTACATATAGCAGATCCCAATAAACCATTTGTGGTTGAGACTGACGCGAGTGATTTTGCTATAGGAGCGGTTTTAGTACAGGATGGTCGACCAGTAGCTTTTGAGAGCAAGAAACTAGAACCGGCTCAAAAGAATTACTCCGTCTATGAGAAGGAGTTGTATGCAATAGTCCATGCTTTGAAGAAGTGGCGTCATTATTTATATGGTGCCAAAGTTACGATAGTGTTTGATCAAGAGAGCATTAAGTGGCTCTCTAATCAAACAGACCTTAAAGGTCGTAAGGCCCGATGGGCAGAGACCCTTCAAGAGTTTGATTATGAGCTTAGGTATAGGAAGGGAAAGTTTAATGTAGTGGCTGATTCACTTAGCCGCATGCCTATGCTCAATGGACTGAGTTTCACTCAGATCACTAGTGAGCTACTTGAGTCTCTTAGAGGGAAATGTAGGCTTGATCCTGCATATTCCGAAATTTGGGAAGCCATAGAGAATGGGGATCGTGATATACGGGTTTCCAGTGAGGATGGAGTTAGTGTCATGACACACCTAGTGCGGGACACCCAGGAGTTAACAAGACTTATGATCTTGTTAAGAGGCAGTTTTATTGGCCTGGACTTCATAAGGACGTCCTAGAGTATGTGCTTAAGTGCAATAAATGCCAGGTCAATAAAGCTGAGAGGTTGAGGATTGGAGGACTACTCCACCCATTGGATATTCCTAATGGGAAGTGGGAGAGTATCTCCATGGACTTTATAGTCGGATTACCTAAGACGCAGAGAGGGCACGACTCGGTCTGGGTAATTGTGGATAGGTTAACCAAAATGGCTAGGTTTATTCCGACACGTACTACAGTGAAGACACCTGAGTTGGCTAGACTCTTTGTAGAGAACCTATACCGGTTATATGGTCTTCCTTTAGACATAGTTTCTGATCGAGATAGGAAGTTTACTAGCCATTTTTGGAGAGCGGTCTTCAAAAGGTTGGATACAAAGCTTAGCATGAGTACGGCCGAGCATCCACAGTCGGATGGGCAAACAGAAAGGGTTAACCAAATCCTAGAGGATATGCTTCGAGCATATGTGAATGAAAGGCAAACTAATTGGGAAGAGTACTTACCTATAGTAGAGTTTGCATATAATAGTGCCAAGCACTCTTCCACTGGGCATAGCCCATTTATGCTTATGTATGGGTTTCAGCCAAGGGCTCCTTATGCAGTAGGCTTGCAGAATGAAAAAGTTCAAGCTGCAAAGGACTTCTTGGAAGAAATGAATGATATGCTTAGACTTGCTAAGGACAGCATTAGGAAAGCTCAGGATAGGGCTAGAGCCTGTGCTGAACCTCAAAGAAGAGATATCAACTTTGAGGTAGGAGAGCAAGTCTATCTTAGAGTTCCATCTAGGTCTGAAACCATGAAGACGGGACCTTGTCCAAAATTATCTCCTAGGTATTGTGGACCTTTCCAAATACTTAAGAGAATAGGAAAGATGGCTTACCAGCTCCAACTTCCAGAGAATAGTCAAATCCATCCAGTTTTTCATGTTAGCCGGCTTAAGAAAAGGCTGGGTGAATCTGACAACCTCATTCCAGATAGTGAGGTAGTAGAGCCTATTGCTGTTCAATCTATTCCACATGAGCCAGAGAGCATACTACGCACTCGAGAGAAACGGACGAGGAGTCACTTGTATAAAGAGTGTTTAGTAAAGTGGAAAGATAGTTCAGAAGATAGTGCCACATGGGAGCGGGTTAGCACCCTTCAGAGACGGTTTCCCAGTTTCAGCCTACCTTCCCAAGAGTCTTCTTAAGGGGAAGGAAATGGGGAAACATCACGGAGACAGGACCATGTATTTTTATACTTGGGGATATAGTGGGAGCGGTCATATGATTATTTCTCTCTTACTTTTAGACCTTCCAATACCATTTTTGAGGACAAAAATGGAACTAAGGGGAAGGAAATGTTATATGGAGTACCCCTCAAAAGAGGTGTGAATCACCTCTTAGATTGGTTATTACATGGGCTCACACATGAGTGCCATGTGGCACCCATGTGTGAAGCCATGTGGGGGAAGACTCATTATGATTGAGAGAGAAAGTAAATAAGCAAAGGGATCGCGTGGCTGGGCGGTTAAGTGAATACTGAGAGTCTCCGTACGCGCCATCTCTGGACCTCGAATTCTGTGTAAAGATTTCCCCCAAAAATGATGGCTTTCATTAGGACGAGCAACACAATCCAACAACATGCATACACATACATATGCATACATACATGCATACACATACACACATAGACACATACACACACATAGACACATACACACACATAGACACATACACACATAAACACATACACACTCATAGATACACACACATACACATATACACACACACATACACACACATATACACACACACATACACACACATACACATGCATACACACACATACACATGCATACACACATACAGACACATATACACATACACACATACACACACATACATGCATACACGGTAGAGAGACATACACACATATACACATACATGCATACATATGCATACATAATGCATATGCATATGCATACATAATGCATATGCATATGCATACAATGTACATACATACTTACATGCATACATAATGCACACGCATAGATACATACACACACATAGACACATACACACATAGACACATACACACGCATAAACACATACATACTCATAGATACACACATATACACATATACACACACACACATACACACACATATACACAGACATACACACATAATGATGCATACTACACATGCATACACACATACAGACACATATACACACACATACACACATATATGCATACACACACATAGAGAGACATACACACACATACACATACATGCATACATATGCATACATAATGCATATGCATATGCATACATACATAGTTACATGCATACATAATGCACATGCTTACATACACATATGTAATGCATACACACACATATGCATACATAATGCATACACACACATACACACATATGCATACATAATGCACATGCATAGATACATACACACACATAGACACATACACGCATAGACACATACACATACACACATACACACACATAAACACATACATACTCATAGATACACACATATACACATAGACACACACACACATACACACACATATACACACACATACACACATAATGATGCATACTACACATGCATACACACATACAAACACATATACACACACATACACACACATACACACACATATATGCATACACACACATAGAGAGAGATACACACACATACACATACATGCATACATATGCATACATAATGCATATGCATATGCATACATACATACTTACAAGCACATGCTTACATACACATACATAATGCATACACACACATATGCATACCTAATGCATACGCACACATACACACATATGCATACATAATGTATACACACACATACACACATATGCATACATAATGCATATGCATATACATACATACATACTTACATGCATACATAATGCACATGCTTACATACACATACATAATGCTTACACACACAGATGCATACATACACACATATGCATACATACATGCATACACATACACACATAGACACATACACACACATAGAAACATACACACACATAAACACATACACACTCATAGACGCATAGCGACACATACACATAGACACGTACACATACACACACACATATACACACACACACAAACATACACACAAACACATACACACATAATGATGCATACACACACATACATATGCATACACACACATATGCATACATACATGCATACACATACACACATAGACACATACACACACATAGATACATACATGCACATAAACACATACACACTCATAGACACACACACATACACATAGACACACACACACATATACACACACATACACACATACACACATACACACATACACACATACACACATAATGATGCATACACACACATACACATGCATACACACATATGCATACATACATGCATACACATACACACATAGACACAGACACACACATAGATACATACATACACATAAACACATACACACTCATAGACACACTTACATACACTTAGACACACACACAAACACACATAGACACATACACACATAATGATGCATACACACACATACACATGCATACACACATACAAACACATGTACACACACACATACACACATATATGCATACACACACACACATATATGCATACACACACATAGAGAGACATAGTCACATATACACATACATGCATATATATACATACATAATGCATATGCATATGCATACATACATACATACATGCATACATACACATACATAATGCGTACACACACATATGCATACATAATGCATACACACACATACACACATATGCATACATACATGCATACACATACACACATAGACAAATACACACACATAAACACATACACACTCATAGATGCACACACATACACATACACACACACATACACACACACATATACACACACACATAGAGACATACACACATAATGATGCATACACACACATACACATGCATACACACATACACACACATACACGCACATACATACACACACACATGCATACATACACATACTTAATGCATACACACATACATATGTACATGTATATGTTAGGTATTATGGATCCCAGTAGAGAGAGAAAGGTGAAACTCACTCTCTTCTCCATGTCACATGCATTAGACTCTATATTTGTTCCAAAGGACTGACATAGAGAAACTCTCCCTTTGCGCCTCTCTGCCCAACCCATGTTCTCTGTTGTAGAGACCACACCGTACTTCACAGCCTACCTAACTCTAGCTAAACTCGTCATCACCGAGCACATATATACAGAAGCTCTCATTGGTGCAAGACGCCTTAGACGACTCCTATTGTGGAACCTCGCATCTCTTGGCCAACAATGGCACCACTTTTAGGCATCTCATTCATCCAACCAATCACTCTCACATCTTGCATCCGTGATTCTCTACAATGTCATCGCACAACGCGCCCATGCCATTCACTCGACAATCTCCTCATGCAGTTGCCCAATACCTACACGATTGCTTTGTGTTCTATCCATGGCAGCCTATCGCTCAATCCATAAAACATACAACCTTGGATGATCTTTTCTTAATCAAACACTCCATTACAAAAATAGGCATTCTTCTTGTATAGTGTACCCATTACCGGATCCCCCTATGGGACATTGGTATATTTCGGTACTCATGTGTGTGAGCACACTTACGACCACCGAGCACACTTCTTCACCCTCTTGACGAGCTTTTTTCAAGGCTATGGGCCAAAGACCATCCAAGGCTCATGCATCTGTAGCTTCGACTTCCGCTCGAATGCGTCTTCTCGTCCGTCACACGTGAGAACACGACTATACATTCTCCATGTCCCTCCCGTGGCCTCGCGCTTTCTCTACTATTTGGTTGCGCCAAAAAAAAAAAAAAAAAAAATCTCCCACCGTTAGGTTAAGTTTTCACTCTTGCACGCTTGATTGGTGACTCAGCCCAATCATCATCCCCCCCCCCCCTCTGCGGTTGATGCTCTATGGAAGTAGGTCAAGGATTGGGATCATGTGATTCTTGTGCCAGACATGATGCCAAGGATGCCATAGAAGGGCTAAAATAAAGAGCACCAATGCCTCCGCCATTGCAACAATCAAAGATGCCTTTTTCGACCTGCATACTTTGTTTTCATGGCCTTCTTCCAGGAAACCATGGGGCTGAAATAGATACACTTCCCCACGTAAATCACAATTCGGAAATGCACTTTGAGGGTCCAATTCATGTAAAAAGTGCGCAAACGCTACAACTGGTTGCCATTCGGCACCTAACAGCAAAGGCCTCATCAAAATCAATGCCCTTCTCTTGAGCATAACCTTCGCCAACAAGCCCATCCTCGTGCCTATCAAACATTCCATAACAATACGTTTCACCTTTTACACCCACCTAGTGCCAATGGCCTTTCTCTTTTGTTGTTGTTGTTGTTGTTATTCAAGTCGAGCGAGCACCATCGATTCCCGACATTTAGCGGGTTGTAGCTGTGGCTTCCTCTAAGACATACTTGTCATTTGAGTCTCCATTGGCACCATTGGACAACATGAGGAAGGACTTCAACAATCAAGGAAGACAAAGTGCTAGTCCTCCTCGAGACCTCATGCATTCCAATCGTGTTATCCCCAAGGCGGGCTTAACAGAAAGGTTTCTCTACCACTAAGCCCCTAGCTGCTTGTTCATTGTAGGAGTCAAGACACTTAAAGTCTTCATAAGTGGCAGCCAAGATTATCTTCACAAGTGGCAGCCAATGACTCCCTGTTTTGTCCTGTAGTGACTTTAGAGTAAAACCAAAAATTTTAATTGGAGGCCATACTTTTACTTCTCTGTACGCTGCCGCTTCACATACCTTCACATTTTCCTTTTTTCTCTTCAAATGTGCACATAAGGGAGGGTTCACCTGAAGCTTCCAAAACACCTTAAACAACACTTTTGAACCTTAGGGAAATTAGAGAAATACCTCTACAATCTGCAACCACTTTCTCCAATTCGCCCTTTGTGGACAATACTTGTGCACTACTTGTGCACTACTTGTGCACTTTGACACCTGCACTTGAAACACTTTGACTTTTACCCCTGTTGACTTTGACCTTGACTTTGTTGACTTTGACTAGATTGACTTTGACCTTTTGACTTTGATTGTGGTTGACTTTGACCAATATGACATTTATGGGCTCAACAGTTGCCCACCACCTAATGTGCTCTCCGTCCCGGAGAGCTACAACCAATACTGTGAGGAGATAGGACACCATGATACTTGTGCTGCAAGATCTTGAAAAAGGACAGTGAACAGCTACCAAGTCCACTAGAAACAGGAGAGAACAAGCACCAGAGAAGAACCAAAAAGGGGGATTATTTGCATGGAGAAGCAAAGGAGGGAAATGGGAGGGTAGAAAGGAGGTGGAGGGGAGGGTGAGGGGCGGAGATGGATAGGGTAGGGAGGGTTAAGGTTGTGTCCGGGCAGATTGGTAAAGGGAGGGATTGGAAGTATGATTATGGGGTCTGGAGAGGGTGAAAATGATCAAACAATAGAGCTACAGAGGGTGCATATGGGAAATTATGAAACATAAGGTAAGGTCAAGTGAGAATAGACCATTTGGACAATGTGGTGGATGAAAAACATGTGATAAAAGTGCTCAAAACATGTGGGTTTTGACCAAAAGGTAGAGAAAAGGTGGGAATTTGGAAAAATAAAGCCAAAAACTGAGTCCAAAGGTGTCAAAAAACATGAAAGTGACTCCAGTTTGAAAAAAACGGCCAGCCAAAGCACGATCTAGAGCCAAAAGGTTTGAGCCAAAAGCGTGGGTGGGCGTGGGTGGGCGTGGGTGGGCGCTAGTGGGCGTGGGGGGGGGGGGGGACGGGAGGGGGGAGGAGGGGGGGGAAGGGGGGGGGGGGGGGGTGGGGGGGAGGGGGGGGGGAAGGGGCTACAGGTGGGCGCGGGTGGGCGTGGGTGGGCACGGGTGGGCGTGGGGGGGGAGGGGGGGGAAGGGGCGGGGGGGAGGAGGGGCTGCGGGCGGGTGCGGGTGGGCACGGGTGGGCGGGGGGGGAGGGGAGGGGGGAGAGGGTTTTTTTCTTTTGAGTTTGCCTTCCTTCTTATTTTTTTGAAATAAATAACCCAAAATTACAGAAAATGACAGAAAAACCCAAAAAAATCTAAAAAAAACCCAAAACATTTCATAAAAATTCTAAAAAAATTCTCCAGAGGTGCTAGCCCAGATTTATCACTCAAAACCACAGAGAGCTTCCCTTATTCGCAAATTTGGCAAGAAAATTATACTTGAAAAAGGATGAAAATTACCAGAAAATTTCAAAAAATGGAGGAAAAATTCCCAAAAAATTCCAAAATTATACTTATGCCAAGGCCTAAGAAAGAGTTGCTAAAGTTGCTAAGAATGCAAAGAACAAGCATGAAAATTGATGAAATCTACTAAAACTTAAGCAAAAATGACAGGAAAAGACTATGTGCAACCTGGACAAATTGTGCAGGTTCCAGGTGATCCATAAATCTTTAGTTGGCTTGATGATATGCCTTGAGCCATGATCTTGATATGTTGACTCAGAGAAACTCCTCCATAATCTCCAATTGTACTGCAGTTCATTTGTTTTGTCTTTATTTTGGGCAGGTTGAGGACTTAATAGGGCCCCCTTAAATCCTTCCATAAAATATTATCTCCTTCCTGCATCTTCTGTTTCCAAAGACAAGCAGGTACTCCTTCCACATCCTTGTAAAGCCCTACACTTACTATCATAAAAATTGACATAATAGAAGATAGCCATACCAATATCCATAAAAAAGTGACCATTGACATATGAGTTGGAATATCTTCATCACTGCTGTACTTAAGGGCTTTGCTTTTCTTCTCTTTGCTATGGCCTTTGACTGAGACTATTTCACTCGAATCAGTATCCCCAAGCCAACATGTTTTCATCTTCATATAAATCTACTCCTTCAAATAGATCTGCTTCCGGGTTGTCCACCAATTCTTCTTCCATACAAATACCAATTGTCTACATCATGCTGGTATGTCTTTGATTGTCTGGACCTTCTTCTAAAATTATCTGCTGCAAATCTTTTCCCTCTTGCTTTACCCACATTGTATCCTTGCCCCAGTCATGCAGCACATTGGCTTGCCTTAACCAAAGTCTCCCAATTAACAGGGGAAAACTTCCTTCTACCTGTGGCAGCCTTAAAACGACAAAGTCCAAGTTAAAGATGGGGGGACTCCAGGGACCACTCCCATAGGCCTTACTATGCTTTGGTCTGCCATTGTTATAGTGAAGTTGGCAGGTCTCGAAGGGTATAGTCAATCTTTTTCATGGTATATTCAGGCATCAAGTTAATGCCAGAACCACCATCCACAATAACTCCTGGAAACTCATGCCCTTTGATAGAGACTGTTAGCCGAGGGCTCTTGTAATCTGTGAGGGGTGCTTCCCCTACACTTTTATCTTTAGGCATAACAGTAGCCTTTGCCACTAAACTTGTTGTGGACATTTCATCAATTATCTGCAAGAGTTCTGACCTGAATTTCCCATCCATCTTTATTAATTCAAAAATATTGACCTCCTTTTTCATGGACTTGAGTAGTCTGGAAGCTTCTGATTCCTTAAGAGCATGGGCTCCATTTGACTTATCAAACTCCTCATGAGCCCTATTGAATGCATGTTCAATGGAAACACTCGTACCTATGAAATTTTCTTTTTGACTTGTGTCTGTACATGTGGTAGCTTTGTTCTCAAACACACCTTTGTCTTTGTTTAATCCATCAAATCATTGATTCTTGACCTATTTCCACTTGAGCCTTCCCCTTGCTTCTTGTCTGCACTGTAAAATATTCAATTTCTTCTAACTGCACCACCCTGGTAGATGGAGATGGCACACTGGCTTGATCTACCATTTCTTCTTTGCACACAGAAATCATTTGAATGTGGGGACCATATGAAGATGCTTGATTCTTAGGACAACAATTAGTATAGTGGTCCCTAGCCTCTGGATAGTTCCTGCAAGGAGGGGCATTTTCTAGGAGAGTGCACCTACTTTGATAGTGCCCACATTCTCTACATCTGAAACAAATAATTGGCCTCCTAGGCCCATTTCCAAAGTTATTCCTCTGTCTAGGGTCATAAGTGTTACCTTGGTTGGGTGCAGCCGTCATTACATTTGCTAGTGGTAGGGGTCCTCCTTGTGTCCAATATGTTGTTGCAGGTATTCCCCTTGATTGGCATTCCTAGGCCTCATGACCATCTTTCCTACATAATTGGCAAGTCACACTTAACAAAGGACATTCACTTACTATATGCCCTTGCTTGCTGCACATGGAACACCAAAGTCCACTCTTGACGCCACCTCCTTTGAGTTCCTGCAGCTCTTGCCGCACTTGGGCCAATTCCTTTGCTTGGGCCTCCTCCTCCTTTTGAAGCTTTAATGCTTCAATCTCCCTTCGCAACTGAGTAACAACATTCTCCTCCTCTTTGTGAGGCTTATTCCTTTTTAAGCCCTCCAGCTCCTTCCTTAGCTGGATTACTGGATCCTCCATTTCTGTGGAATATTGTAGTTGAGAAGAAGTTGATCCATACTGTTGCCTTATCTGCTCCAGTCGTGTAGCTGTGTTGATGAACTCCTCTATGGAGGTTGTAGGCAACACTAATTCCTTGATTTTGCACTGGGTGGCCACTAGAAGTGGCTTAGCCAACCATTTCTTAACAAAAAAAAATCATGTGGTGGGTCTGGTAATTTAGCCATTAGTGCCTTGGCCCTAGTCACAAACTCTGGGAACTTTTCACCTCGATCGAGTCTCAAATTCTCTAATTCCTCTATGATGATCTCTGCAGTATCTCCATGCTGACATTGATTTTTGAATGCATCTTTCATTAGGTCCCAAGTTGTAAAATGGTTCTTAGCAAACTGGCTGAACCATTTATCTGCTAATCCTTCTAATGTGGCAGGGAAGAGTATCAAAAAGGCATCCTCCCTACCCATTAAGTCTCTAATTTTGCATAGTGCCAAAAACCTTCTAATATGCTCGTCAGGATCTTCCTGAGATAGGCCTTTGAACAAAGAAAATTTTATATTTAAGCTTGATAGTAAGGTTTCCAAGTCTACCTGAACAGCCATGCTCCTTACAGATGAAGTTGATGAAAGTGGACTAGATGACCTTCTAACAGCCTTCCTTCTTGTTTTCTTGCAGGTGACCCTCAATGTTTGGGACCGGGTTGCGGTCATGGGCTGTTCATAGTCCTCTTAGTATGAGATAATTGATAAGAATATGTACCTCTTAGTCCACTGAAGTAGTATTGTCGACACTGGAATATTGCTCTCCAACTGCAATGTATCTTCTCCTATGCTCAAATCTCCTTGGAGCTCCCACCGGGGCTGCCAAATTTTGTTGGGGGATTCTTGGACTAGAAGGGATTTGAGTGTTTGTAGGAGAAATGGGTAAGACAGGAAGAGAAAATACACATTGGAAGCCTCTGTCGATTGATTACAATAAGACAAATACAATATTGAAGCACAATACAAGCCAATGCTTCTGTGAAAAATCCCACAGAGGACTCAATTACAAAATACCAAATACCCAAAGGACTTGTTGCTGCCGGCCTCCTCTGCACCAAACCTCCACCTTCTCCAAGCTTGCACTTGTGCACACCTTGCACCAAGCTTCCACTAAGGGGGAGGGATGGGTACCTTCTGTCGGCACGCGCACACTTCAATAAGACCTTGGGATCTTCGGGAGACTAGCTTAGCACTTCTCTGCACACTTCCTTGGTCACTCTTCATGCACACCTTGCACTTCACTTCTCTGCGTCGCACACTGTGTGTCTCTTGCACTTCTCTCTCTTGCTTCACTTAGATTATGCTCCCTTGCTTACACTAGAATGGTTCAAGAATAGTCCTTGCCTTGAGTTGAGTGTCGATTCATGTACGCTCCTAACTGCAAAAGTATCTTGGTGCTCACTTTGATGTCCCAAGACTGTCTTCACAAGTGGCAACCAATGACTCCCTGTTTTGTACTGTAGTGACTTTAGACTAAAACCAAAAAATTTTAATTGGGGGCCATACTTTTACTTCTGCGTACGTTGCCGCTTCACATACCTTCACATTTTCCATTTAACTCTTCAAATGTGCACATAAGGGAGGGTTCACCTGAACCTTCCAAAACACCTTAAACAACACTTTTGAACCTTAGGGAAATTAGAGAAATACCTCTACAACCTGCAACCACTTTCTCCTATTCGCCCTTTGTGGACAATACTTGTGCACTACCTGTGCACTTTGACACCTGCACTTCGAACACTTTGACTTTTACCGCTGTTGACTTTGATCTTGACTTTGTTGACTTTGACCAAATTAACTTTGACTGTGGTTGACTTTGACCAATATGACATTTATGGGCTCAACAAACACTATGAAAGGCTAATCATGAAAGAAAAAGCCTCGGAGCCCTTCAAAATAGATGCATGACCTTTGCAAAAGTGCAACAATAGGTTACCAGAACCATGCCTAAAAAAAACACATCCTTAAGAGTGATGATATATGCTAGGCCTCAAAGCATGGTATCTTCCCATTTCATGGAAGTACAACAAAGGATTTTGGTTCACACAAGTCGTGCACAATCTTGCTTTCTTGCGGGATTAGTGAGTTGGAGTGGAAGAATTGAGATATGCTATCCGAAGGTCGATCTTCAGTCGTCCACATTGCATCACCTCCCAGAACCAAACCTGGCATAGTCTCAAGAAACTGGAGATAAAAATTTTAGAGATATAGGAACTGTCCGAACTTCGAGCTCTACAAGGAGTCTCCGGTAGCACAAAAACCACAAGAGTTGGGGAAGCATAGGTCTGGACAAATCCGAACAGGATTGCACACCGATGAGGGACTTTGAAAGGAGATCAACTCCATCGTGCAGAGCTCAATGAGGAGCTAGAAGGCGCTTGACAATTGTAGCAGAATTGGAGAGGTGAGAACTCCGGATTGCAAATACTTTGATGCGAAGATGTGTATAATACAATCACCATGCCAACCCCCAAAGAGCAATAGGTCCGCACCAACTGAGAGCAGATGATCATGTGTATGACTTCCCGAACCTTGAGAGCTCTTGATACAAGTGGGATCAAAGTGGAGCTCAACCCTAAAGTAGATGAAGCTCGACCCTAAAGTAAAGCACAACCATGTGCAATAGTAAGTGATCAGAGAAACACGCCCGAGCCTGAGAATGACCAGACACACACCACTAACAACACCACAGCGAGAAGAATAGGGATCATAAAGGCTCAACCATAGGGATATGAACCGAAATGGAAAGGATCAACCCGTCGTTCTACCTGCAGTAGCCATACTCAATCTGATAATGACTTAGTGCAACAGTAATAGTTCATATCAAGAGGAAGCACCACTTGAGCTCCCAAAAGCACAAAATGGAGGATGTGTCAAGGTTTCTAAACCCGATACCCACCATAAGCCTCAGAGGGGAGCCCAAAAGCTCATCCCAACCATAACTGAGTAGAAGAACAATGGGGAGATGATGCTCAACCCTGAAATGGGGGAAAGAATGCTATGGAACGGGGAAGGCCAAAAGAGGCTCAACCTTGATAGAGAGTCGTTACTTTGAATCTGGTAAGGAGTAACTCTCGCACTACTTGTGTGTACAAAAAAATGTGACAATGAGAATGTGGGTGAAATTGTTCTTTTGCATACACGAATCCATATGTGAATTGATTGGTGATTGCAATTCTTCTTTACACGATTTCGAGGGACAGGTTAGGTGGGGGAAAGAGAAGTTGTTCCCAATGTCTTTCAACATAATGTTTCCCTAATTCAAATGTGTTTTCCATGAATTCAAAGAGAGGTTTTTTTTTTCTTTTTTTGAAGATGGAAAGAGGGAGGGAGTTTAGAGGATGCCCACCCATCCCCCAAACCAAGGCAAACGCCAATTTCAAGAAATGACAGGGATGGATGGTGATGCCAAATGTGAGTGTGTGGCAGTGTGTGTGTATGAGAGAATGAATGAGAGACGGGGTTAGGGGATATTATTGTGCGACAACAAAAATGAACTACAACTACCACTAAAAACAAGAAAATGGGAAGCTAACGGTCCAATGGAAGGGTCAAAGTGCCATTCAAGAACTCACATCCTATGCAAATGAGAAAAAAAATTGCAACCACACGTTCTTGAGCTCTCCAAGTGATGAAAGGCCGATCTCGCCGACAACGTCGCCAAATAATGTTAAATTTGTAGTAGTAGTCCCAAGGCCCTCACCACCTTGCATGGAAGCAAGAAGGAAGGCTCAAGATTGACTCTCCTCTCATCCAACCCTACCTCCAACATGTTCAAGCCATTGGCCATCAGCCCCATGCTATGGCACATGCTTGAAAACATGGAGAGTAGGGAGTTAAGGATGCTAGTCCATGGGCAAAATACAAGTAAAGCAACTATTCCACTCACACAAATGAGAGACATGCATAGGCACACACAGACACACCTCACTCTGACACACTTACAAAGACACAATACAAGAGTGTAAATAGTCTTGGAGTGAAGGCGAGTATTCTTCCATTCATAATAGATATTACATGAGAGCACGTCGAACCAAAATCCCCCCTTCTTTACGAAAATGAGCCTTTATATATATGCTAAGCACATTTCTCCATGTGCTCCTTTTGAAAAGTAAAAAAGGGAATATCTCTTACTAACATATCTTCTAGGAGATTCCAAGATCTCTTGTGTAACAAACAAATCCCAATGAAGGGCATGCATGACATTTTTACGTGGGGAACTCCTTACATGTACCAAAAAGGTGAAATATTTAGGAGTCTCCTACACTATGGCATAAGGAAATATTAAAAAGTGACTTTAGGAGAGTGCTCACATGTGACACTCTAAGTATATACAAAGAAGGTTATTATCATGGTCTACGGAGGGTTTCCATGCAAAATTGAAGATGTGTGCAAACCCCACAACCCAACATGCAATCATATCGTAGACCTAGCCATTTCAACTAATTCATCCCAATCATCATCATCATCATCATGTGTAACAAGAGGCTTCTTTGATATTCCATTTACTAGTTTCGAGTGTCTCCTATGAGTGAGCACATGTTTAATATGATTCCTTCATACAGCAAAGTTTGTGGTGCGTCAAAACTGTTGTATATTATTGAACAATGCATTGTTAAAGTGTTATATTATTAATGTATTAATATGTTTTTTGATGTTTTTGATATAGCAGCTGAAGGTTCGTGAGGAGCGTGCAAGGCGTGAAAGGGCAAACATCAATAATCGGAATAATTAATATTTAGTTTGTAAATAAACCCGCGTAGAAGGTTCTATTGTTAGAAAAGTAATGGTTAGAATAAGGGTCATTGAAGACCGCAGTTTCTGTTATTGAAAGCAATGGCTTTCTGTAAAAGTTATCAACTTTTAGTTTCACGCCTGCTTTTCGAAGCCGCCCTCTTGTAACCACTCTTTTCGACGTAATCAAAATTCCTATAAATACATGCACTCTGTGGACTGTCGAAACAGAGTGCATGGGGGGAGATTGCACCCAATCTTGCGTTCTGTCTCGTCTCCTGTTTTCTCTATTTTCTGTGTGTTTTTCTATGTCTGTAATCTCTGTATGCGCGTTAGCAAGATCCTGACAACAGTGGTATCAGAGCTCTGCACGCGTCAATACAGAGGGTTCTGTTCTCTGTTCGCGATTCTGAATTCCGATTCCATCTCCATCTCCGTCTCCATCTCTGTCTCCGTCTCCGTCTCCGTCTCCGGTTTCGGTTTCTGTTTTTGTTTCATTTTCTGTTCCTGTTCCAGAACCAGAACCTACGTTTACACCTACGGCTTACTCCAAGGCGTCGACTAAGGCAAAGAACTTAGGCAATAACTTAGGCAATACATTGGCAACATTGGCACCCAAGGCTCCCTTGTGGGAGCCGTTGGCTACGCACGAGGCAATTTTAATTTTTGAGTGGTAATAGAGAGGTTTAGAGTCCCTAAGGTAGGAGGATTTGAACCCACAACCTCCTACTTTCAAGGGAAGTACTTTGACCTTTCCACCATCTCTTGGAGTTGTACTCAAGTCTCTCTCTCTCTCTCTCTCTCTTACTTGTGGAAGGCGCTCGCGGCGATTTCAAGGATGGACCCAACAAAGAATCAAGTGTATCTCTCAATCCGTAGGTCGGATTGAGGCGTGTAATATACCGTTGGAAAGCTCTCGGAACGAACTTTCCAATGAGCTAGTTTGGAAGTGTGAATTCCTTCAAAATCCTTGGGTGGCACTTGATTGAGTGTTCAAGATACCAAGCAAGGTTGAGAACACGGGATCGAGACACCAAGGTTGCAAACAAGAAGGTTCAATACACCAAGGTTGAGAGCAAGGGTCCAAGAGCACCATGGAGGATTACAGTGATTCACCTCTACCTACGGCAACACTTGAACAAAAACTAGAGCTCTTGCGGCATGAGCTTCAAGGAGCTCAGAACAAGATCCGACAACGTGATGAAATCCTCCAAAAGATGCAAGCTGAGGAAGACAACCTTACGAGAGTAGTAAAAGCTATTGTGTCTGCCCAATCTGATGTTACTCATTCAAAGATTGGTAATAGAAACTACCAGTTTCTACGATTTGATGGCCGAAAGGATGGGCCTTTAGTACTTTCTTGGTTGTCGCAGTTTGATGATTTTTATACCGATGAAATGTATACTGAAAGTGAAAAAGTTAAATTTGCCACTAACTATTTAGTAGGTAAAGCTCAACTCTGGTGGAATGTCTTGCGGCACAGTACGGAGCGTCCAACAACTTGGAAGGCTTTTCAAGAAAACGTGAAGGATTCATTTCTTCCTCCTCAATACCATTTGCATGTTCGACGTGCATGGACGACCCTTACATGGAAGGAGGGTGATACGGTTACTACTTACACAGAGCGGTTCTGGCAAAATTTACTACTTGTACGAATGCTTGAAGATGTATCATAAGATATCTTGCAGCAGAAATACGAAGATGGTTTGGAGGTGGGAATCCAAGCTAAGCTTCACACCCTACGACCTACAACCCTCAACGAGGCTATATCTTTTGCTTATGATGCAGAAAAAGAATTCCAGTCCATAACCAAGTCACTCCGTCTACAACAACCACGTCTACGACCATTTCTTGTTAAACCTTCATTCCCTATGAAGCGTAATTTTAATGCCCCATCTTACCCTAGTTTTCCTCGTCCTCCACAATCCAATTACTCAACTCCACCCGTTGCTTCATCTCTCCAACCAACCAAACCACCTACCCTTCAAACTTCAGCAATGAATGCCCAACAGAAGCGACCACGAATCACTTGTTGGAATTGTGGTAAACCTAGACATACAAAAATAAGGTACAGATTGCAACCTCTTCATATGAAACAGGCTACAGCTCGATTGCATAACATGGAGGTCTATAATGAAGAAATTCCTCCTTTTTGGACAGAGGAATCACTGGAGAAGGACTTAAGTACCTTGGGTAACGATATCTCTCTACACTCTCTTCTTTGCATGCAGGGTACAATAAATAACAAACTAGTTAAAATTCTACATGACGATGGCAGTTCACATGACTTCATTTCACATTTATTAGTACAAGAACTTAAATTACAAACGTTTCCTTCCTTGTATAAAGTGAAAGCTGCATTTCAAGGTAGTCGTTATAATGTAACACGAGAAGTGCAAGATGTTACGATTAGCATAGGCCCTTATGTTGATTCACGGACATTTTTAATTGCACCTTTGCAATCTTACGATGTTATACTAGGTATGCCTTTTCGTCACCATTATAATCCACGTATTGACTACCATACTCATACCTTTAAGTTTGAATTCAAAGGTCAAATCATTACTTTGTCTGCACGGCATGATTTCCAGCCATTTCCATTGATTAGTCACACTCAAGTAAAGCGTGCATTTAGGAAAGGATTCAACTCATGCATTGTTTTTGTCAATGTCATCAATGACTATACTCATACACTTCCAGATGCATATAAACCTTTTATGAGTACTTATAAGGATTGTTTTATTTCTGAATATCCCTCTGAACTACCACCATCTCGAGGATCCTTTGACCATAGCATAGACTTAGTACCTGGTAGTTCTCCTCCTCATAAAGCACCTTATAGACATGGCCCACTACATCAAAAGGAAATAGAAAATCAAGTAAAAGACCTACTACAAAAAGGACTTATAAGGCCTAGTTCTTCCCCATTTGGAGCACCAGTTCTCTTAGTAGAGAAGAAGAATAAAACTTATCGAATGTGCATTGATTATAGAGCCCTTAACAAGATCACGATCAAGAATAGATACCCTATTCCTCGAATAGATGATCTCTTAGATAAGTTACGAGGAGCTCGTGTCTTTAGTAAAATTGATCTTAAATCGGGTTACCATCAGATTCGTATGACACAAAGTGATATTTTTAAGACTGCATTTAGAACTCAAAATGGCCATTATGAATTTATGGTAATGCCCTTTGGACTTACTAATGCCCCTGCTACATTTGCGCGAATGATGAACAATATTTTTCTTGATTATCAAGCTTTTGTTCTTGTATTCTTTGATGACATACTTGTTTACAGTAAGAATGATAATGAACATGAAAAGCATCTTGAAACAGTTTTTCATTTGTTACGAGAGAACACACTTTATGCTAATCCTGAAAAGAGTTATTTCTTTCAGCGTAAGCTAGAATATTTAGGACATATTATTTCAAGTGAAGGTGTGCATGTGGATCCGAAAAAGATTAGAGTTATCATAGAATGGCCTACACCAGAATCAGTCAATGATATTCGTTCTTTTCTTGGGTTGGCTAGTTTCTATAGGAAGTTTGTTCGAAATTTTTCTTATTTAGCATTACCTCTTACCTTGTTGTTGAAAAAGAAAATAAAATTTGCATGGGGACTTCCCCAACAATAGTCCTTTGACAAACTTAAACATGCACTTTCACATGCACCTGTTTTACAATTACCTGATTTTTCACAACCCTTTCATGTTGTTACTGATGCTAGCGGTTCAGGAATAGGTGTTGTTTTAATGCAAAATGACCATCCCATTGCATTTGAGAGTAGAAAGCTTAAGCCCTCAGAACAGAATTATAGTACGTATGATAAAGAACTGTTAGCAGTTGTGCATGCTTTGCGAATTTGGAAACACTATCTTATGGGCTCTTAAGTATTAATCAAAACCGATCAACAGGCTATTAAGCATTTATTAAGTCAGCCCTTAATCTCTGATAGGCATCTTAAGTGGGCATCATTCATTCAAAATTTCCAACCCATGATACAATATCAGCCTGGTAAAGCTAATGTTGTAGCGGATGCTCTTAGCTGTTTTCCGTTGCATTCTGTTGTCTTGAATAATATTTTTGGCATTCAAATTCATTCTTTTCAAGATATGGTTTCCACTTATGCATCTGATTTGTATTTTTCACGTGCATGGCATGACTTCAACAATGCTGCATCTTTATCTGATGAACATTATACATTTCATAATGGTTTTCTCTATTTTCAACATAGATTGTGCATAACCCAAGCTTTTAAAGATTTTGTCATTAAAGAAATGCATAAACCATCTTACATGGGTCATAGAGGCATACAAAGCACCATTTCTGCTTGCAAAGATTTCTTCTTTTGGCCACACATGGAAGAAGACATTGCACATTATGTTTCTCAGTGCATTGTATGTCAGCGTGTCAAACGTCATCATGGTAAACCATTTGGATTATTAATGCCACTTCCTATTCCAAATGACCCATGGGAACAAATCTCTATGGATTTTATCACAGGTCTTCCTATTCAACTTTACCATCGGAGTGATTACCTCTTCATATTCTTCTTCACTTGCATCTACCTCACTGTTTGGAGTACCACTTGCTTCTTCGGCTCTACTATGAGCTGAATTTGGAGACAAAGAATGGCTCCCCCTCCATGTTGAACATTCTTCATTTGATGTAGATGCCTCTGGACCTGAAGCCTTTGTGCTTGATTGTTGAACTTCTCTTTGATTTGTTCCTGCATAATCATCACAATCTTCTTCAAGAATCTTTTCCTTTCCTTTATCTTCATACCATGGTGTTAGTTCATCAAAGACCACATCACGTTAGACTCTTAATTCCTTTGTTCTAGGGTTGTAACACTTGTATCCTTTTTGCTCCGTCGAGTAGCCGATGAAAATGCATTTTTCTGACCTTGGTTCCATCTTTGTTCTAACTTCTTGTGGAATGTGAACAAAGCAAACACATCCAAACACTCTGAGGTGTGTAAGATCAGGTTTCTTACCGGAATATACCTCTTTTGGATTCAAGTGATGTATTCCCGATGTTGTGCACCTATTCATCAAGTAAATGGAGGTTGTGGTAGCTTCAGCCTAGTAGTACAATGGTACCTTCATCTCGTTGAGCATGCATCTTGCAATTTCAGCAATTTGCCTATTTTTCCTCTCAACTACTCCATTTTGTTGTGGTGTATACCTACAAGTGAATTGCCTTTTGATCCCATTCTCTTGTAGAAAATCTGAAAATTCTTTGGAGAAGTATTCTCCTCCACCATCGGACCTTAAGGTTTTGATAGACCTTCCTGTTTCCTTTTCAACTTCAGCTTTCAAACTTTTGAATATAGAAAACACCTCTGATTTTTGCTTCATACAAAACAGCCATACCTTTCTTGAGTGATCATCAATGAAGGTGACAAAAAATCTATTACCAGCCATTGATGCCTCTTTGGTTGGTCCCCATACATCCGTATGTATCAAGTCCAAGACATTTGGAGCCACATAATTTCTCCTCTTGAATGGCTGCCTCGTTTGCTTTCCTAGTTGACAAGCTTCACATAACTCATGTAGTCCAATGCTATTAAATTTTGGAAGACCTCTTACCACTTCATGTTTGCTCATGTCCTTCAGCTTTGGAATGTTGATGTGTCCTATTCTTTTGTGCCATAAGTCTAGCTCTGAAATCTTCTTGTTCCCACATTGAATGTACATGACCTTTCCATGTGGATGTTGGACATCCAAAGTGAACATCCTTCCTTCTCTTCTACCTCGAGCAATGACCTTGAAGCCTTCCTTTGGATTCTCTATGAAGCACCCATTCTAATTGAATATGACATGATAACCCTTCTCTACCATTTGTCCTACTGAAATCAAGTTCTTTGAAATTGTAGGAACATGAAGAACATTAGATAGTACCTTTGCTTTACTTGTATCTCCAAGCCTTATATCTCCAATATGTTCAATCATGTGTTGAGTATCATCACCTGTTTCAACACATCCTTTTTCACTTGGTACCGGTAGATTAGTGAACATACTTCCTTGGCATGACATATGGTTACTACAACCTGAATCAATGTACCATTTCTTGTAATCTTCACAAGAGCTTCTATACTCATGTCTCATTGCAAGTAGTGTGTCCTTTGCTTCCTTCACTTGAGGTGCTTGCATAGTTTCTTTGGTTCCTTTGATTGCCTCCATTTGGTCTTCCATTCTTCAGCCAACAATCACTAGCATAGTGTCCTTTGAGAAAGATATTGGGTACAGAGAAAGTAGACACACGTAGCTTTCCAACAAGCTAAAAATCAAGTAATCTGGATGAGTTTTGATCAGGAAACTCAACTCATCAAGATAGACCACCTGCACACATAGTACACTGTAAAACTAGACTTTACTCTCTAAAAGATATCTCACAGAATATGAGTGATCTGAATGAGAGATTTGAGACACTGAAAGTAGATACCAAGGGCTTTCCAACAAGACAAAAATCACACAATTTGGATATGTTTTGGTAAGGAAACTGAACCGACCAAAATAGACTACCTATTTATATAGGTATACTGAAAAACTAGACTTCACGCTTTCACCGATATCTCACAAACTACATAAGCTTTCAAAGAGATATTTGATATCCATAAAGTACACAAGATAAGCTTTCCAATGAATGTTTAAACGCACAAAATGGTTACATATGCACTGAGATATGAGCTCTGCAACAGAGCTGTGTACAAATTGACGTGCGGCTGGAAGGAGTCTAAGGGAAAACCAAAATGACAAAATGGCTAGATCCGACTACTGGGAGCTCTTGCCTCTTTCTCTCCTTGTTTTTAATGTGCTCCCACTTCACTTTTATAAAGAATGATCATGTGAAGAAGTTTGTGCCTCCTTCTTAACTCACCACTTTCTCCACTACATGCTACTAACTACAAGGCAAGATATTGTATCTCTTACTCATCATGAAGTTTTGACTAGACTTTTTCTTTTCTTATTTTTTCCTTTTTTCCTCTACTTTTCCTTTATCTTTATATTTGGTAAATTTATCCAAGCATGGCTCATATGAAAATGAGCTTGTACATTTATCTTCAACACCCCGTAGGGGATTGTGTCGCTAAGATTTGAAGACTGAAGACTTAAGTTCTATAGATTTAAAGTGCTACATATTTGAAGATCATTGAAGACTTGAAGACCTGAAGACTTGCAGACTAAAGAATTGCATCTTTGAAGAACGGAAGCTTTCCAGACTTGAAGACTCCAACTTGGAACAATTCAGTTATGTATGTTCGTCTTCTCTAGCTTTGTCGAAGATGAAAAAGTCTAGGGGGAAGAGAGTATTGGGTTGTAGGGTATGCACAAACCTTCAATTGTGCATGGAAACCCTCCCTAGACCATGAGAATAACCTTCCTTGTACATACTTAGAGTGTAACATGTAAACACTCTCCTAAAAGCACTTTTTAATATTTCCTTATGCCATATTGTAGAAGGCTCTTACATATTTCATTTGTTTGGCACATGTAAGGAGTTCCCCATGTAAATCTTACACATGCCCTTCATTGGGATTTGTTTGTTTCACAACAGATCTCGGGCTCTCCTAGAAGATATGTTATTTAGAGATATTCCCTTTTTGACTTTTCAAAAGAAGAACATGGGGAAATGTGCTTAGTCTATATATAGAGGCTCATTTTTGCAAAGAAGGGGGCTTTTGGTTCGACGTACTCTCATGTAATATCTCTTATGAATGGAAAAATACTCTCCTTTAATCGAAGACTATTTACACTCGTATTGTGTCTTTGTGGGTGTGTGAGAGTGAGGTGTGTGTGTTGTATGTGCCTATGCATGTATCTCCTTTGTGTGAGTAGAGTAGTTGCTTTACTTGTATTTTGCACATGAACTAGGATCCTTGACTCCCTACTCTCCATGTTTTCAAGCATGTGGCAAAGCATGGGGCTGATGGCCAATGGCTTTAACATGTTGGAGGTAGGGTCGGATGATAGGAGAGTCAATCTTGAACCTTCCTTCTTGCTTCCATGCAAGGTGGTGAGGGTCTTCAGACTACTACTACAACTTCAACATTGCACCTCGGTGTTAATGGTTACTTTATAGTACCAGACTGTAAAAGTGTAGAGGAGATTGCGAAGAAGTTGTGTAACACTTATTAAAAAGAAACACAATCAAATTAAGTGTATGTGATGAAAGTTTTATATGACCTTGGGACGAAGGAAACAGATAGTGTTTTTGTTTATCTTAATGATTTTGATGCCATATTTTCTTAGTTTCGGACTAGAGAAATGGAGACGGATAATGAAATGAAAGGAGTCTTTTTATTATGCACCTTGCCATTGTCATGGGGTACATTGTGCATAGCTATTATCAATAGTGCAACTGGTGGTAGATTGCTCTATGAGGACATATATGGAGCACTCCTGAGTGAAGAGACCCATAGAAATTCTATGCTTGGGACTCTGAGCAGAGATGCACATAGTGTTCGTGATTCTTAAAAAGGAAAGAATCAATAATGTGAGTATTCCCTACCTTTGGAAAATGTCATCATGCCATCGGATGGGCTACTCCCTACCTTTGGAAAATGTCTTTCTTGAGTTGAGACAAAAAAAGGAACCAACTCCAAGGCTTTAGATTTCGATAATGGAAGTGAGTATACCCAGCATGAATTCAACCTTTTCTATCAATATAGAGGAATTCATAGAGGGTTTACAACTCTCTATACCCTAGTAGAGAATGCCATATATGAGAGGATGAATAGAACTATTCAAGATAGAGAAGTTTCTATGTTGCATCATGCAAACCTATCTCGAGCTAGTTCATGTGAGTAACATTTCACTTAGTACTGTCAAAGGTCTAAAAGTGGCACTAGAATTTTGGAGATGGAAGTCACCATATTATGATCATCTTCGAGTTTCTGGGTGCGAATCATATGTTCCTATAACCAAGAATCTTGGATAAAAGTTGGACTATGCATCGAAGCAATGCATTTTTAATGGATATGGTTGAGACGATCGATTTTGGTATCGCTTATGGGATCATATGCCTGATCAGAAGCAGTGATGTTGTTTTTAGTGAGATATGTGGGGTCCTTTGGAGCTTTTACCTCTAGGAATACCTGATTCTTGACTAGTTTATTGGGGGAATTGTGTCCAAAAGCCTCCCTCCTTAGTCAGAACCTCTCATTGACTCCACATGGGAACATGGCTTGATGGTAGTCGAGTACCCACTACCCCTATTTTTGTATTATTGAATTCCATGTATTTTGACCATCATAGTCTCAATCTCGTTGCCTCTCACGACGATATCATCATGTTTTGGCACACTATGCAAGTTTTTCATACCTGTGTACATTTGAGCAAAAGCAAGCAACAAAGGCCCTTGCACACTTCTTAATAGACTAAATATACAACATTTATCTTATGCTTTCCACGCGTTGTGTCACACTTGCACCTACTTGATGAACATAAGGATGTCTGACGAATGAAGCACTCTAGGTTTTTGCTAGCACCTTGCCCTTTAAGTTTCAATTTTGGGATTGACAGAATAGGCTAATCTTCACAAAGAGCAAGTCTTGTAGAAGTGGATGCTCCCTGAAGTGGAAACTAAATTTGGAATGAATGTTTATTGTCTACTTCATTTTTTGGAAGCAGTCTACTTGCTTTATGTATATCATTTCAGGCTTGGGAGCTTATTGCAAATGCATTTCGAGTTTTACAAAGGACTGCATAGTGGGATGTATGCTAGGTTGACTCCCCCCCAAGGGGATTGTGTCGCTTAGATTTGAAGACTGAAGACTTCAGTGCTATGTATTTAAAGTTCTACAGATTTGAAAATCATTGAATACTTGAAGACTTGAAGAGTTGCAGCCTGAAGACTTGCAGCCTGAAGACTTGCAGACTAAAGAATTGCAGCTTTGAAGACCTAAAGCTTTTCAGACTTGAAGACTCCAACTTGGAACAATTCAGTTGTGTATGTTTGTCTTCTCTAGGTTTGTCGAGGATGACAAAGTCTAGGGGGAGGAAAGAGTATTGGGTTGTAGGGTATGCACAGGTCTTCAATTGTGCATGGAAACCCTCCCTAGACCATGAGAATAACCTTCTTTGTACATACTTAGAGTGTAACATGTAAACACTCTCCTAAAAGCACTTTTTAATATTTCCTTATGCCATTGTGTAGAAGAGTCCTAAATATTTCATCTTTTTGGCACATGTAAGGAGTTCCCCATGTAAATCTTACGCATGCCCTTCATTGGGATTTGTTTGTTACACAAGAGATCTTGGGATCTCCTAGAAGATATGTTAGTTAGAGATATTCCCTTTTTGACTTTTCTAAAGGAGCACATGGGGAAATGTGCTTAGCCTATATATAGGGGCTCATTTTTGTAAAGAAGGGGGACTTTTGGTTCGACGTACTCTCATGTAATATCTCTTATGAATGGAAGAACACTCTCCTTTAGTCGAAGACTATTTACACTCTTGTATTGTGTCTTTGTGAGTGTGTGAGAGTGAGGTGTGTGTGTGTGCCTATGCATGTCTGAGTAGTTGCTTTACTTGTATTTTGCACATGACCTAGGATCCTTGACTCCATCCTCTCCATGTTTTCAAGCATGTGGCAAAGCATGGGGCTGATGGCCAATGGCGTGAACATGTTGGAGGTAGGGTCGGATCATAGGAGAGTCAATCTTGAGCCTTCCTTCTTGCTTCCATGCAAGGTGGTGAGGGTCTTTGGACTACTACGAAAACTTCATCATTGCACCTCGGTGTTAATGTTTACTTTATAGTACCGAACTGTAAAAGTGTAGAGGAGATTTCGAAGAAGTTATGTAACACTTATGAAAAAGAAACAAAATCAAATTAAGTGTACATGATGAAAGAGTTATATGACCTTGGCATGAAGGACACAAATAGTGTTTTTGTTTATCTTAATGATTTTGGTGCCATATTTTCTTAGTTTTGGACTCGAAAAATGGAGATGGATAATGAAATGAAAGGAGTCTTGTTATAGTATGCACCTTGCCATTGTCATGGGATACATTTTGCATAGCTATTATCAATAGTGCAACTGGTGGTGGATTGCTCTATGAGGACATATATGGAGCACTCCTGAATGAAATGACCCATAAAAGTTCTATGCTTGGGACTCTGAGCGGAGATGCACATATTGTTCGTGATTCTTACAAAGGAAACAATCAATAATGTGAGTATTCCCTGCCTTTGGAAAATATCATCATGCCAACGGATGGGATATTCCCTACCTTTGGAAAATGTCTTTCTTGAGTTGAGATGAAAAAAGGAACCAACTCCAAGGCTTTAGATTTCGATAATGGAAGTGAGTATACCCAACATGAATTCAACATTTTCTATCGATATAGAGGGATTCATAGAGGGTTTACAACTCTTTATACCCTAGTAGAGAATGGCATATCTGAGAGGATGAATAGAACTATTCAAGGTAGAGAAGTTTCTATGTTGCATCATGCAAACCTATCTCAAGGTAGTTCATGTGAGTAACATCTCACTTAGTACTGCCAAAGGTCTAAAAGTGGCACCATAATTTTGGAGATGGAAGCCACCATATTATGATCATCTTCGAGTTTCTGGGTGTGAATCATATGTTCCTATAACGAAGAATCTTGGATAAAAGCTGGACTATGCATCGAAGCAATGCATTTTTTAATGGTTATGGTTGAGACAATCGATTTGGGTATCGCTTATGGGATCAAATGCCTGATCAAAAGCAGTGATGTCATTTTCAATGAGTCTAAGATGCATAAATATTCCATTATGGAGGTTGACGTGAGAAGAGTAGTGTTTGAGGATACTGGTCCTCGAGTTAGGATGCATAAGAATGCTAGGCATGTGGATGCTCACTAGAATGTCCAATCAGCTTAGCCACAAAATGTTGTTGTTGAGTAACCATTGAGATTTTCTGCATGTGTCTTGCATCCACCTGATTGATATGTTCCACATTTTGATTTTGTTATGGTGAGAAATGGTGGTGAGCCTTCTTGCTACAAGAAGGCTATGTAGATAAAGGAACATGTCAAGTGGGAGTGTTCGATGAAGAGTGAATTGGATTCTATTCACAAGGTTGGTACTTGAGATTTGAAAGGTTTGCCAAAAGGTAAGAAAGCTTTACCATGACATAGGAAATGGGTATATAAGTCAAAATTCACATGACATAGGAAGTCGTGCTATTTTACGCTCCAATGGTTGATGAACCATGCTGCTCAATAGTAGCGCCTATCAATATGTGTGAAGTCCATGACGGTAGGCCAAGGTCGTGCTCTCTTTATAGCAGAATGCTCACATACATTTCCTTCTTTCCTTTGGACTAAAAGAGTTTGGGCTTCTTTCATTTTGAACTAAGGTGACAAATATTCATCTTATGTGAAGCACTAATAGAGGCATATCCTTCTTCTTTGTATCCTCAAAGTAATTGCAACATAGATATAAACGTGTTTTAGAAATGCGAATTCAAGCAAATGTTAGCAACCCACATCCTACAGGTTAACATGAAGAACTAGAAATTTCTTTTGCTTATGATGTTCAGAAGGAATTCGATTGGATTGCAAAGTCAATCCAGCATTAGAGTCAATCAAGAATAAACTTCTTAAGTAACACGACTTCCAAAGTGCCCCATTTGCTTTTCACAAGATACACCCTAGAGCATATATGGATCAAAATCCCATAACCTTCAGAATACTAACAAACCAACCCCAATAACTTCTACTATGGATGCACAATAAATCATGTGTTGGAGTTGCGGCCAAGCTAGTGATACTACAATTAAGTTGAGTGGCCACAATTGAGGAACATAGTATGGACGTAATCCAAGATGATGTTCATCCCATTTGGACCAAGGAGTGGGTGTAATGAAATCTCAATTCATCCACTCTGTGGTCTACATTCCAAGCTTCATTAAGGGCCATAGCTTGAAGAGATTTGCATGGATTTCTGTTTGTAAGATATATAGTAGTCGAGATTGCTTTTGTCCATAAGTAGTGTGGTAGTTTTTTCTCTTCAAGTGATCCAACTAAGGTCTTGTTTCTTCCTTTGGAGAAGTATTCTCCCCCTCCATCATATCTCCGTTTCTTCAATGGTCTACGTTTATGATTCTCCACATGTGCTAAGTATTTCTTGAAGCATTCAAAGACTTCACTTTTGTTCTTGATGAAGTACAAAATGTTCCATCAATTTTGATCATCAACAAAGGAAACATGATACCTTGAGCTTGCCAATGAAGGTTCTTGACTTGGTCCCCACACATGAGTGTGTACTAAGTCCAAAAGGTTGTTGTGAATGTAGCCTTTATGCTTGGTTTCATCCCCTGTTTATACTTTGTGACTATGCTTTGGACTTCCTAAGTCAGATAGAAGACCCTAAACCTTAAACCCTAAACCCTAAACCCTAAACCTTTCATAGTGTTGAAGCACAATGTGCATAAGTTTATGTGTGGTTGTCATCATGTGCTTAAGATACTCACGGATGTGTTGCTTGTACTAGTACAGGAATATCAGAAGTTCATCTTAGATTTGCTGCTACCCATAAACTCAAACTCAGTTCATCGCATTGGTGGAGAGTCCTTCATGATCGTAGTTGGGCTAGGAAGATATTGTCTGTCATCACCAACAAGATCAATCAATACTGTTAAGATTTGGCAAGGCCTCTAATCTGTTGTGTTCAAGCTTGTAGGTGGTCTTGGGTTTTGAGAAAGATGTCTCCTACATTGCAATTGTTTCAACCAATTGATGGTGTCTGATGGATGGTATTGTGTGCACTTTCATACTGTTTCTTGGGATAAGTTGTAATGAAGCAATTGTTCTCTGATGGTCTTCATGCCCCCTGGCTAACGCGTACCAGCACAACACCTGGACATGGGTATTTAGTTCCTTTTTTGTTATTGCTTTGTGCTAATGATTCACAAGTTTTCTTCTCTTCATACTCAGAATGACAGTCTCCTTGAAATCTCTATATATGACTCAGTGCGTGTAACACGGATTGGGAAAGGCATTGTTTTGGGGGATTGGTCTTGTCTTCCACATGTCTTACTAGGGCCAACCATTCATTCTATGATATGTTGTTGGACAATTTGAGGGTCATGATCATTGCCTTGGTAAGGCAGATATAATAGACTTACAGGTTTGGGAGTCCATGAGTGTTTCTCCCTCCTAACTCTTAATTTGTGGTAACTGCCCATATATGTCAAATGATCTTCAATAGATCAATTGCATGCTCTAGGAGGATAACAATCATATTTTTGGCACCTTGATTCGCATGTTTGAGAATGGAGCTTTCTAGACCTAGTGCTCCCAATGACATGATGACCAATTGTACCGCTATGCCAATGGGTTTAGTAGGCATATTCCTCTCTATTAATTATGATTGATGCTTTACTCTCATATTCATTAGATTAAAAGGTGCATAGAGCTTGAAATACATTGTTTCGATCGCCTTTCTCAAAGGAGAACTTGAAATGCATGTATGTGTACTTATGTGGCTAAGGGATGTCTTTGAGTAGGGGCAATTTGCTATATAGTATTGGATCCCTCTTTTAGGTGCTTCTCATGTTGGAAGGCTCTTGTACCCAAGGCACTTGGGTGGTTGCAGTGATTTTGACCACACTACCTGTTATCACTCTAAGGGGATGTCAAAGAATTATGATACTAGAATTATAATGATCTATATTGATTGTTTCATGCCAGTAACTGTTATCGGTGTTCAATTGTGCTATATGATCTTTTGGTTTTGCTATACTTCCAAAGTAGGAATGTGTATTTCAGTGCCTTGTTGGTGACATGCACAAACGTTTGAGTTGTAATGAATCCACTCTTCTTTAATGCTTTCCAAATTGATCTTTTTTCCTCACTGCAAGACCTTGTAGCTTGATGTTCGCATTAGGCATTTTGCAAATAAATATATATCTCGATTGTGCGATTTGTAGGGTCCTTTGGAGCTTGTTCCTCTAGGAATACCTGATGCTTGACTGCTTTATTGTGGGAATTGTGTTCAGAAGCCCCCCTCCTCAGTCAGAAACTCTCATTGAATCACATGGGAACATTCCTATGGCTTAATGGTAGTCGAGTACCCAATACCCCTATTTTTGTGTTATCAAATTCCATGTATTTTGACCATCATAGTCTCAATCTGGTCGCCTCGCATGACTATATCATCATATTTTGGCACACTATGCAATTTTTTCATACTTGTGTGCATTTGAACAAAAGCAAGCAACAAAGGCCCTTGCACATTCTTAATAGACTGAATATACAACAACTATCTTATGCTTTCCAAGCACTGTGTCACACTTGCACCTACTTGATTAGACATTAGGATGTGTTAGGAATGAAGAAATATAGGTTTTTTCTAGCTCATTGCCCTTTAAGTTTCAATTTTGGGATTGAAGGAATAGGCTAATCTTCACAAAGAGAAAGTCTTGTAGGACTTGATGCTCCGTGAAGTGGAAACTAAATTTGGAATGAATGTTTATTTTCTACTTCATTTTTTGGAAGCACTCTACTTTCCAGTTTTACAAAGGACTGCACAGTGGTGTATGCTGGGCTTACTGCCCCCAAGGGATTGTGTCGCTCAAATTTGAATACTAAAGATGTAAGTGCTATAGATTTAAAGTGCTACAGATTTGAAGATCATGGAAGAGTTGAAGACCTGAAGACTTGCAGACTAAAGAATCGCAGCTTTGAAGACTCGAAGCTTTCCAGACTTGAAGACTCCAACTTGGAACAGTTCAGTTGTGTATGTTTGTCTTCTCTAGCTTTGTCAAGGATGTCAAAGTCTATGGGGAGGAGAGTATTGGGTTGTAGCACACATCTTCAATTGTGCACACATAGTGTAGGAAGCTCTGAAATATTTCATCTTTTTGGCACATGTAAGGAGTTCCCCATGTAAATCTCAAGCAAGCCCTTCATTGGGATTTGTTTGTTACACAAGAGATCTTGGAATCTCCTAGAAGATATATATACAGATTACAAGAACCTAGAGTAAGTACTCTCCAAGTTCCAGTTCTAGTTCTTGTCTTGTTCCTTGTTCCCGTCTTCTCCAGTCTAGTTCTTGGACATCCTGTCTTGTCCTCTTGTAATCTCGTAGTACGAGATCTTGTCAAGTTCTTCCTTGTATCTAGTTCATCTCCAAGAAGGGAGTTCTTGTAATCCAGATATCTTGTTCCATACTTACGATCCCGGGTTGTGGGAGCTCATGTATCATCTCTAGTCGAGTTACCCATACCTATAAGTCTCAGGTTGTGGAACTTCTTGTATCAATCACGTATTCTTGTATCATTTCCCCTTCGTGGGCAATCTTGTAATCAGAAGTGTATTTCTATAATCTTGTCTACTGTAGTCAGAGAGCACAATCTAGTGCTCCCCTGACACCTTGACTCGCAACTCTCCATGTTTTCAAGCATGTGGCATAGCATGGGGCTGATGGCCAATGGCTTGAACATGTTGGAGGTAGGGTCGGACGATAGGAGAGTCAATCTTGAGCCTTCATTCTTGCTTCCATGCAAGGTGGTGAGGGTATTCGGACTACTACTACAACTTCAACATTGCACCTGAGTGTTAATGTTTACTTTATAGTACCGGACTATAAAAGTGTAGAGGAGATTGCGAAGAAGTTATGTAACACTTATTAAAAAGAAACAAAATCAAATTAAGTGTATGTGATGAAAGAGTTATATGACCTTGGGAGGAAGGACACAGATAGTGTTTTTGTTTATATTAATGATTTTGATGCCATATTTTCTTAGTTTCAGACTAAAAAATGGAGATGGATAATGAAATGAAAGTAGTCTTGTTATTATGCACCTTGCCATTGTCATGGGATACATTTTGCATAGCTATTATCAATAGTGCAACTGGTGGTAGATTGCTCTATGAGGACATATATGGAGCACTCCTGAGTGAAGAGACCCATAGAAATTCTATGCTTGGGACTCTGAGCGGAGAAGCACATAGTGTTCGTGATTCTTAAAAAGGAAAGAATCAATAATGTGAGTATTCCATACCTTTGGAAAATGTCATCATGCCATCGGATGGGCTCATCGCTACCTTTGGAAAATGTCTTTCTTGAGTTCAGAGGAAAAAGGAACCAACTCCAAGGCTTTAGATTTTGATAATGGAAGTGAGTATACCCGACATGATATCAACCCTTTCTATCGATATAGAGGGATTCATAGAGGGTTTACAACTCTTTATACCCTAGTAGACAATGGCATATCTGAGAGGATGAATAGAACTATTCAAGATAGAGAAGTTTCTATGTTCCATCATGCAAACCTATCTCAAGCTAGTTCATGTGAGTAACATTTCACTTAGTACTACCAAAGGTCTAAAAGTGGCACCAGAATTTTGGAAATGGAAGTCACCATATTATGATCATCTTCGGGTTTCTGGGTGCAAATCATATGTTCCTATAACCAAGAATCTTGGATAAAAGCTGGACTATGCGTCGAAGCAATGCATTTTTAATGGATATGGTTGAGACGATCCATTTGGGTATCGCTTATGGGATGATATGCCTGATCAGAAGCAGTGATGTTGTTTTCAGTGAGATTTGTGGGGTCCTTTGGAGCGTTTTCCTCTAGGAATACCTGAATCTTGACTGGTTTATTGGGGGAATTGTGTCCAAAAGCCTCCCTCCTCAGTCAGAAGCTCTCATTGAATCCACATGGGAAGATGGCTTGATTACCCACTACCCCTATTTTTGTATTATCGAATTCCATGTATTTTGACCATCATAGTCTCAATCTGGTTGCCTCTAGCGACTATATCATCATGTTTTGGCACACTATGCAAATTTTTCATACCTGTGTGCATTTGAGCAAAAGCAAGCAACAAAGGCCCTTACACACTTTTAATAGACTGAATATACAACATCTATCTTATGCTTTCCATGCGTTGTGTCACACTTGCACCTACTTGATGAACATAAGGATGTGTGAGGAATGAAGAACTATAGGTTTTTGCTAGCACCTCATATGAATGGAAGAATCCTCTCCTTTAGTCGAAGACTATTTACACTCTTGTATTGTGTCTTTGTGGGTATGTGAGAGTGAGATGTGTGTGTTGTGTGTGCCTATGCATGTCTCTCCTTTGTGTGAGTAGACTAGTTGCTTTACTTGTATTTTGCACATGAACTAGGATCCTTGACTCCCTACTGTCCATGTTTTCAAGCATGGGGTTGATGGCCAATGGTTTGAACATGTTGGAGGTAGGGTCGGATGATAGGAGAGTCAATCTTGAGCCCTCCTTCTTGCTTCCATGCAAGGTGAACTGTAAAAGTGGAGGAGATTTCGAAGAAGTTATGTAACACTTATGAAAAAGAAACAAAATCAAATTAAGTGTATGTGATGAAAGAGTTATATGACCTTGGCACGAAGGACACAAATAGTGTTTTTGTTTATCTTAATGATTTTGATGCCATATTTTCTTAGTTTTGGACTCAAAAAATGGAGATGGATAATGAAATGAAAGGAGTCTTGTTATAGTATGCACCTTGCCATTGTCATGAGATACATTTTGCATAGCTATTATCAATAGTGCAACTGGTGGTAGATTGCTCTATGAGGACATATATGGAGCACTCCTGAGTGAAGAGACCCATAGAAATTCTATGCTTGGGACTCTGAGCGGAGATGCACATAGTGTTCGTGATTCTTACAAAGGAAAGAACCAATAATGTCAGTATTCCCTACCTTTGGAAAATATCATCATCCCATCGGATGGGGTATTCCCTACCTTTGGAAAATGTCTTTCTTGAGTTGAGACGAAAAAAGGAACCAACTCCAAGGCTTTAGATTTCGATAATGGAAGTGAGTATACCCGACTTGAATTCAACCTTTTCTAGCGATATAGAGGAATTCATAGAGGGTTTACAACTCTTTATACCCTAGTAGAGAATGGCATATCTGAGAGGATGAATAGAACTATTCAAGATAAAGAAGTTTCTATGTTGCATCATACAAACCTATCTCAAGGTAGTTCATGTGAGTAACATCTCACGTACTACTGCCAAAGGTCTAAAAGTGGCACCAGAATTTTGGAGATGGAAGTCACCATATTATGATCATCTTCGAGTTTCTGGGTGTGAATCATATGTTCCTATAACCAACAATCTTGGATAGAAGCTGGACTATGCATCGAAGCAATGCATTTCTTAATGGATATGGTTGAGACGATCGATTTGGGTATCGCTTATGGGATCAGATGCTTGATCAGAAGCAGTGATGTTGTTTTCAATGAGTCTAAGATGCATAAATATTCCATTATGGAGGTTGAAGTGAGAAGAGTAGTGTTTGAGGATACTAGTCCTCGAGTTAGGATGCATAAGAATGCTACGCATGTGGATGCTCACTAGAATGTCCAATCAGCTTAGCTACGAAATGTTGTTGTTGAATAACCATTGAGATTTTCCGCATGTGTCTTGCATCCGCCTGATCGATATGTTCCATATTTTGATTTTGTTATGGTGACAAATGGTGGTGAGCCTTGTTGCTACAAGAAGGCTATGTAGATAAAGGAACATGTCAAGCGGGAGTGTTCGATGAAGAGTGAATTGGATTCTATTCACAAGGTTGGTACTTGAGATTTGAAAGGTCTGCCAAAAGGTAAGAAAGCTTTACCATGACATAGGAAATGGGTATATAAGTTGAAATTCACATGACATAGGAAGTCGTGCTATTTTGCGCTCCAATGGTTGATGAACCATGTAGCTCAATAGTAGCGCCTATCAATTTGTGTGAAGTTCATGACGGTAGGCCAAGGTCGTGCTCTCTTCATAGCTGAATGCTCACATACATTTCCTTCTTTCGTTTGGACTAAAAGAGTTTGGGCTTCTTTCATTTTGAACTAAGGTGACAAATACTTCATCTTATGTGAAGCACTAATCGAAGCATATCCTTCTTCTTTGTATCCTCAAAGTGTTTTAGAAATGCGAATTCAAGCAAATGTTAACATGAAGAACTAGAAATTTCTTTTGCTTATGATGTTCAGAAGGAATTCGATTGGATTGCAAAGTCAATCCAGCTTTACAGTCAATCAAGAATAACCTTCTTAAGTAACACGACTTCCAAAGTACCCCTTTTGCTTGTCACAAGATACACCCTAGAGCATATATGCATCAAAATCCCATAACCCCAAGAACTTCTACTATGGATGCACAATAGATTATGTGTTGGAATTGCGGCCAAGCTAGTCATACTACAGTTAAGTTGAGTGGCCACAATTGAGGTACATAGTATGGACGCAATCCAAGATGATGTTGATCCCATTTGGACCAAGGAGTGGGGGTAATGAAAGCTCAATTCATCCACTCTTTGGTCTACATTCCAAGCTTCATTAGGGGTCATAGCTTGAAGCGATTTGCATGGAATTCTGTTCGTAAGATATACAGTAGTCGAGATTGCTTTTGTCCATAAATAGTGTGGTAATTTTTTCTCTTCAAGTGATCCAACTAAGGTCTTGTTTCTTCTCTCCGTATTGTCATTCAATTGAGGAGAATACCTGATAGTCACTTCCCTTTGATGCATTTATCCTAAAAGAATATCATCAAACTCTTTGGAGAAGTATTCTCCCCCTCCATCAATCTCCGTTTCTTCAATGGTCTACCTATATGATTCTCCACATGTGCTAAGTATTTCTTGAAGCATTCAAACACTTCACTTTTGTTCTTGATGAAGCACAAAATGTTCCATCAATTTTGATCATCAACAAAGGAAACATAATACCTTGAGCTTTCCAATGAAGGTTCTTGACTTGGTCCCCACACATGAGTGTGTACTAAGTCCAAAAGGTTGTTGTGAATGTAGACTTTGTGCTTGGTTTCATCCCCTGTTTATACTTTGTGCCTATGCTTTGGACTTCCCAAGTCAAATAGAAGAGAAATACTGCCAACAACATGGTTTGAACGTCCTAAATCTATGTAGAAAAAATGATCATCTTCTTTACCTTCTTTGTGACTCAATTCATCGTAAATCTATGTGGAAAAAAATGACCAAGGAGTGGGGGTAATGAAATCTCAATTCATCCACTCTTTGGTCCGATGCACTTGAGAGCATATATGGATCAAAATCCCACAACGATACTAACAAACCAACCCCAAGAACTTCTACTATGCATGGGTAATGAATTTTTGCATGGTTTTTATTGCTTAGTCATTGATTAATGAGGTGCAATTAGAGATGTTTTCAATCTCTGTAGTGCTACATTTCAAGGATACTTTTAATTTGAGGCATCGACGTCATTCGGATGAAACAAGAAGTGACATTCGAGAGCGCAAATGTCAAGGGTTTGCTTTCAAATGACTCGTTGAAATGAAGGATGCATCTATGAGCTTCTCTTGAGCAGTCTTAAGTGAAGGGATCCATAGAAATTCTATGGTTGGAACTGTGAGTGGAGATGCAGAGTGTGTTTCGTGATTCTTACAAAGGAAAGAATCAATAATGTGGTAGGAGCGAGAACAAGGAAAAGAATGACCAAGAGAATAAGAGTGGAAGCAAATCAAGGAAAAGGGAGATGGAGTGCGTGCACTTGTTTCCTTATGAAGAAAGGATATATGAGGAAAGATTGATATGCAGTAAAGAACAACACGTTGATGGGCATGTTAAACACCTCCACTGCGTGCAATCATTGTGAAGATAGAAGAGATTCATGCTATTTCCAATGATGCTGATGTGTTGACACTTTGCCTAGTGATGCTCTTATGGATGATTGTTATGAAAATAACAGTGCGCCTTAAAATTTCTTTGTGGTGCCACTCGTAAGGCTGCACAAATCACAGTCACCGTGTGTGTGTGTGTGTGCATGCCATTACCTTCCGACAGCGCATCACCAACAGTAGACCTCACCTAGAACAAGTACATGATGCGGATGCAGTCCAAGATGATGTCGATCCCACTTGGAGCGAAGAGTGGCTCAAAGACGATCTGTGTTGTGCCATTACCGCACCCAGACCTCAGCTAGAGCAAGTACACAATATGGATGCAGTCCGTCCAAGATGGTGTAGTTGGAGTGGCTCGAAGACGATCTCAACACAGTACCTAACGAGTTGTGCGTCTTGTCTGAGTAGAGATGCGTCTTGTCTGAGTAGAGATGCTCACACAAGGAGTACGAACTATAGAACAGATCCTTTTCAAGTATAGTCGTGAGGGAAGGGCCCCGGGGACCACACCGTACTTCACAGCCTACCTAACCCTAGCTAAACTCGTCATTACCGAGCACATATATACAGAAGCTCTCATTGGTGCAAGACGCCTTAGACGACTCCTATTGTGGAACCTCGCATCTCTTGGCCAACAATGGCACCACTTTACAGCATCTCATTCATCCAACCAATCACTCTCACATCTTGCATCCGTGATTCTCTACAATTTCATCGCACAACGCGCCCACGCCATTCACTCGACAATCTCCTCATGCAGTTGCCCAATGCCTACACGATTGCTTTGTGTTCTATCCATGGCAGCCTATCGCTCAATCCATAAAACATACAACCTTGGATGATCTTTTCTTAATCAAACACTCCATTACAAAAATAGACATTCTTCTTGTATAGTGTACCCATTACCGGATCCCCCTATGGGACGTTGGTATATTTCGGTACTCATGTGTGTGAGCACACTTACGACCACCGAGCACGCTTCTTCACCCTCTTGACGAGCCTTTTTCAAGGCTATGGGCCAAAGACCATCCAAGGCTCATGCATCTGTAGCTTCCACTTCCGCTCGAATGCGTCTTCCCATCCGTCACACGTGAGAACACGACTATACATTCTCCATGTCCCTCCCGTGGCCTCGCGCTTTCTCTACTATCTCGTTGCGCCAAAAAAAAAAAAAAAAAAAACAATCCTCCCACCGTTAGGTTAAGTTTTCACTCTTGCACTCTTGATTGGTGACTCAGCCCAATCATCACCCCCCCCCCTCTGCGGTTGATGCTCTATGGAAGTAGGTCAAGGATTGGGATCATGTGATTCTTGTGCCAAACATGATGCCAAGGATGCCATAGAAGGGCTAAAATAAAGAGCACCAATGCCTCCGCCATTACAACAATCAAAGATTCCTTTTCGACCTGCATACTTTGTTTTCATGGCCTTCTTCCAGGAAACCATGGGGCTGAAATAGATACACTTCCCCACGTAAATCACAATTCGGAAATGCACTTTGAGTGTCCAATTCATGTAAAAAGTGCGCAAACGCTACAACTGGTTGTGCAAAGGCCTCATCAAAATCAATGCCCTTCTCTTGAGCATAACCTTCGCCAACAAGCCCATCCTCGTGTCTATCAAACATTCCATAACGATTACGTTTCACCTTTTACACCCACCTAGTGCCAATGGCCTTTCTCTTTTGTTGTTGTTGTTGTTATGCAAGTCGAGCGAGCACCATCGATTCCTGACATTTAGCGGGTTGTAGCTGTGGCTTCCTCTAAGACATACTTGTCATTCCAGTCTCCAATAGCACCATTGGACAACATGAGGAAGGACTTTAACAATCAAGGAAGACAAAGTATCAGTACTCCTCGAGACCTCATGCATTCCAATCGTGTTATCCCCAAGGCGGGCTTAACGGAAAGGTTTCTCTACCACTAAGCCCCTAGCTGCTTGTTGATTGTAGGAGTCAAGACACTTAAAGTCAACCTTATTTTGGAGCCTTCAAAGTGTACTTTTTAGCTCTCTACATCTAGCTTATAAGAGTTTCTTTGAGACAATTTCATCCACACACATGGAAGAATTGGTCCAAAGATCAATCTTGCCCATAGAAGAACTTGATATTGTGTATCCCTGGTAGTGTACATTTAGCTCTTTTCCTCAATTCTCGGCTCTTGAGTCTTCTTACAGCTTTCTTGCAAAGCTTTCAGTTGTCCTCCGAGCAGCCACCACAAATTATGCAGATTTTTTAGGTCTACAGAACAGAGTTGAGAGACACTTGTAGGTGTTCTTGGCTAGAGTTTGCGCTTTCAATTCAGCATTTTAGTGCCAAAGTATTGCATATATGGAGCACATAGGCACTATGTGCACTTGTGTGGATACCACTTATGTATGCCCATGTGGGCATTGATATAGTGGTTACATTTTTGCAGAAAACCTTTAATGTTGATAAAGGGGGTTCTGGTCAGGTTTTGTTAACTAGAAGACACTTAACTATTAGGTTTGCTTCAGTGATGCATGTGGAGGACTTACCCAACCTTACCATAAGAGATGTATGCTCCATAAGCCTATTTGTCTTACTTTAGTTAAATGGTTAAATGCAGTGGTTCAACTAGTTATTCACTATGCAGATTTACATGTTAGTACTGACAATTTTATGAGTTTTCTACATCAGTCGATTGCTCATTTTGTATAGAAGCTTCTAGAAACGTTTTCTCAAAATTGGACACTTGGTCACCTTTTTTACCCTTAGTGGTGTTTGAACCATTCTAGCTCCATTATCATCCTAGTCAGTTCTCTATCATCATGCCATCACAAATCTTAGACAGATCTAGTGGGTTAAGGTCTAGTGCTAGTGTTCCCAAGAGGAGTTAGTACTTGCAAGGAAGGGACCGTTTTGAGGCACCACAAACTTTGCTCTATGAAATTTTACACAAACACATGCACACATAGACACATACACACATAATGATGCATACACATACATATGCATACATACATGCATACACATACACACATAGACACATACACACACATACACACATAAACACATACACACTCATAGATACACACACATACACATATACACACACACATACACACACATATACACACACACATACACACACATACACACATACACATGCATACACACACATACACATGCATACACACATACAGACACATATACACATACACACACATACATGCATACACGGTAGAGAGACATACACACATATACACATACATGCATACATATGCATACATAATGCATATGCATATGCATACAATGTACATACATACTTACATGCATACATAATGCACATGCATAGATACATACACACACATAGACATATACACACATAGACACATACACACGCATAAACACATACATACTCATAGATACACACATATACACATAGACACACACACACATACACACACATATACACACACATACACACATAATGATGCATACTACACATGCATACACACATACAGACACATATACACACACATACACACACATATATGCATACACACACATAGAGAGACATACACACACATACACATACATGCATACATATGCATACATAATGCATATGCATATGCATACATACATACTTACATGCATACATAATGCACATGCTTACATACACATATGTAATGCATACACACACATATGCATACATAATGCATACACACACATACACACATATGCATACATAATGCACATGCATAGATACATACACACACACATAGACACATACACACATAAACACATACACATACACACATACACACACATAAACACATACATACTCATAGATACACACATATACACATAGACACACACACATACACACACATATACACACACATACACACATAATGATGCATACTACACATGCATACACACATACAGACACATATACACACACATATACACACACATACACACACATACACACACATACACACACATATATGCATACACACACATAGAGAGAGATACACACACATACACATACATGCATACATATGCATACATAATGCATATGCATATGCATACATACATACTTACAAGCACATGCTTACATACACATACATAATGCATACACACACATATGCATACCTAATGCATACGCACACATACACACATATGCATACATAATGTATACACACACATACACACATATGCATACATAATGCATATGCATATGCATACATACATACTTACATGCATACATAATGCACATGCTTACATACACATACATAATGCATACACACATATATGCATACATACACACATATGCATACATACATGCATACACATACACACATAGACACATACACACACATAGAAACATACACACACATAGAAACATACACACACATAAACACATACACACTCATAGACGCATAGCGACACATACACATAGACACATACACATACACACACACATATACACACACACACAAACATACACACAGACACATACACACATAATGATGCATACACACACATACATATGCATACACACACATATGCATACATACATGCATACACATACACACATAGACACATACACACACATAGATACATACATGCACATAAACACATACACACTCATAGACACACACACATACACATAGACACACACACACATATACACACACATACACACATAGACACATACACACATAATGATGCATACACACACATACACATGCATACACACACATATGCATACATACATGCATACACATACACACATAGACACATACACACACATAGATACATACATACACATAAACACATACACACTCATAGACACACTTACATACACATAGACACACACACAAACACACATAGACACATACACACATAATGATGCATACACACACATACACATGCATACACACATACAAACACATGTACACACACACATACACACATATATGCATACACACACATAGAGAGACATACTCACACATACACATACATGCATATATATACATACATAATGCATATGCATATGCATACATACATACATACATGCATACATACACATACATAATGCGTACACACACATATGCATACATAATGCATACACACACATACACACATATGCATACATACATGCATACACATACACACATAGACAAATACACACACATAGACACATACACACACATGAACACATACACACTCATAGATGCTCACACATACACATACACACACACATACACACACACATATACACACACACATAGAGACATACACACATAATGATGCATACACACACATACACATGCATACACACATACACACACATACACATGCATACACACATACACACACATACACGCACATACATACACACACACATGCATTCATACACATACTTAATGCATACACACATACATATGTACATGTATATGTTAGGTATTATGGATCCCAGTAGAGAGAGAAAGGTGAAACTCACTCTCATAAAAAGTCTTATGAGAGCAAGAGTTCCGTCTGATACTCTAGGGGCCATAATGCGTGATTACTCAGAGATGTGTGATGAGGAGCTGGACTATACGATCCAGATGCTTACCCAGCGATCAGACGAGGGCTCTTCTGTGGCTCCACGTGCAAGAAGAGAGCTATTTGCTCATAGGTATGTTTTTTTCATAAATTTTTTTAATGATATTATAACACATATTTTTATTTATTTTTATCTATCTATTTTCAGGACACCTATACCACCTCCAGCACATGATAGCAGAGTAGAGTTGCCTATGAGGACATGCATAGGCACCTTAGGACTAGAGTGCGATATAGAGCCAGAGGGGAACATTGTGTACATAGGGAATGGGTTGGAGTTCAAGAGAAGGATGCGGGCACTATGCGACTCTTACCTGCGCTTTGTCCACTTACCGTGGAAGTAAGTAAAAATTTTACATAAAAATTGAAATAAATATCTTATGTTTTATTTACATTATGTTTTTTTTGTAGTGAGCATGATGAGAGGGATAGAAAATACGTACTTAGTTCACTTGAGACAGAGTTTGGGAGAGGATGGTCGCTTAAGTGGTGTCTACTCACATACACATACACATGCAAAATCATATGTACACACACATAGACTCATATAATCATATTTACATGCATATATACATATACACATGCATATATACACACACAACACATGCATATGCACATATAGATACACATACACACACAACACATGCATATGCATAAATAAATAAATAAATCCTATTTCCAAAATCCTTAATTGAAAACACTAATTTCGATATTAGAGTTTTAAAACCCCTAATTTAAAAACTTTAATTCAACCTTTTAGCCATATGTTTGAAGTATATGTACACATTGCATCTATTCCTCTGACGTCCTACTAGAGAGATGTCTCTCCTCCCAACCTTATGCCTCTATATATAGCTACTCGAATCAAGGAGGATCATAATATATATAACGATATATACACATCATGTAGATAGGATACATAAATATAAAATGGAGTAGATATATTATGCATCACACATACATGCCTAAATGCACACATAAATATATATATACATACTAACATATTTACATGTACACATTTACACATAGACATATATACATATATACTATACACATCACATATACATGCCTACATGCACACGAGGAAGAACTATAGAACAGATCCTCTTCAAGTATAGTCGTGAGGGAAGGGCCCCGGGTGCGCACTTATGTGAAGGAAGCCTTCGCCTGAGGTGCATGCATATGTGGGATATATATGCGTACGAATAATTGCTCTCGCTCTATAAGAGATCTTTCCATGGTTGACATTGCACCATCCACTCGCGCGCATTCTTCACACATACCCACACACGAAGTAAGAAACAATTGAAAAAGCACGAACAAACAAACACACATTAAGTAAGAAACAATGGAAAAGCACGAACAAACAAACCAAAAAACAGCACACTTCATTAGTGCTGCCTGCCCCAACCTAACCACGTTGGGCCATCACGACCCGACTCTCCAATGACATCCATAAAAGAAGTCATACTCTTCTCCATGTCACATGCATTAGACTCTATATTTGTTCCAACGGAGTGACATAGAGAAACTCTCCCTTTGTGCCTCTCTGCCCAACCCATGTTCTCCGTTGTAGAGACCACAACGTACTTCACAGCCTACCTAACTCTAGCTAAACTCGTCATCACCGAGCACATATATACAGAAGCTCTTTCACCTTTCACACCCACCTAGTGCCAATGGCCTTTCTCTTTTGTTGTTGTTGTTGTTATGCAAGTCGAGCGAGCACCATCGATTCCCGACATTTAGCGGGTTGTAGCTGTGGCTTCCTCTAAGACATACTTGTCATTCGAGTCTCCATTGGCACCATTGGACAACATGAGGAAGGACTTCAACAACCAAGGAAGACAAAGTACTAGTACTCCTCGAGACCTCATGCATTCCAATCGTGTTATCCCCAAGGCGGGCTTAACAGAAAGGTTTCTCTACCACTAAGACCCTAGCTGCTTGTTGATTGTAGGAGTCAAGACACTTAAAGTCAACATTATTTTGGAGCCTTCAAAGTGTACTTTTTAGCTCTCTACATCTAGCTTATAAGAGTTTCTTTGAGGCGAAATTAGCGAAAATTAGAACCTGATTTTGCAACCTTGAGACAATTTCATCCACACAGATGGAAGAATTGGTCCAAAGATGAATCTTGCCCATAGAAGAACTTGATATTGTGTATCCCTGGTAGTGTACATTTAGCTCTTTTCCTCAATTCTCGGCTCTTGAGTCTTCTTACAACTTTCTTGCAAAGCTTTCAGTTGTTGTCCGAGCAGCCACCACAAATTATGCAGCTTTTTTACGTCTACAGAACAGAGTTGAGAGACACTTGTAGGTGTTGTTGGCTAGAGTTTGGGCTTTAAATTCAACATTTTAGTGCCAAAGTATTGCATATATGGAGCACATAGGCACTATGTGCACTTGTGTGGATACCGCTTATGTATGCCCATGTGGGCATTGATATAGTGGTTACATTTTTGCATAAAACCTTTAATGTTGATAAAGGGGGTTCTCGTCAGGTTTTGTTAACTAGAAGACACTTAACTGTTAGGTTTGCTTCAGTGATGCATGTGGAGGACTTACCCAACCTTACCATAAGAGATGTATGCTCCGTAAGCCTATTTGTCTTAGTTTAGTTAAGTGGTTAAATGCAGTGGTTCAACCAGTTATTGACTATGCAAGTTTACATGTCAGTACTGACAATTTTATGAGTTTTCTACATCAGTCAATTGCTCATTTTGTATAGCAGCTTCTAGAAACATTTTCCCAAAATTTGACACTTGGTCAACTTTTTTACCCTTAGGGGTGTTTGAACTATCCTAGCTCCATTATCATCCTAGTCAGTTCTCTATCATTATGCCATCACAAATCTTAGACAGATCTAGTGGATTAAGGTCTAGTGCTAGTGTTCCCAAGAGTTAGTACTCGCAAGGCAGGGACCATTTTGAGGCACCACAAACTTTGGTCTATGAAAGAATCATATTAAACATGTGCTCACTCAGAGGAGACACTCAAAACTAGTAAATGGACTATCAAAAAGCATCTTGTTACGCATGATGACGATGATGACGATGATGATGATTATGATTGGGATAAATTCAGTGAAATGGCTAGGTCTACCATATGATTGCATGTTGGGTTGTGGGGATTGCACACATCTTGAATTGTGCATGGAAACCCTCCCTACACCATGATAATAACCTTCTTTGTATATACTTAGAGTGTCACATGTGAACACTCTCCTAAAAGCACTTTTTAATATTTCCTTATGCCAACGCTTGGGGTTGAGCTAATGCTTCCCACGCTTCTTTAAACTTTGTGAAGTACCCAACAGGCTTTGTATTTGGATCAGATTGCTTACGGTACACCTCTGTCTCTAAAATTTTTATCTCCAGTTTCTTCACACTATACTAGGTTTGGTTCTAGGAGGTGATGCAATCTGCACGACTGAAGATCGACCTTCGGATAGTGTAGCTCAGTGATGAGTAGCACCTCCTTTAATGTCAATCCGGGAAGACATGAGGATGGTATGAAGACCACGAGCAAGTGGAAGCCCAAGTGCGTGAGTGAGAAGCACACAAGCATGCACACACATACACACACACGCGCACACACAGTAAGAACAAAGAGAGTAAGACAATGGAATCACTTCTATTGCAAGAAAGTTCTCATACAAGCTCAAACTACAAGAAGCTAACCCAAAAATGAGCTCTCTAGCTCTATTTATAGTTCTTGACTAGCTTTGGCCCTGTTCAGACCTAGTGTCCGGCCTAGTTAAAAATTAGGTTCCGGGGCTTATTTGAGGGCCCAAACAAGATCTAAAAATTATGAAAATTGGCAGGCAACTACATCTAAGGCTCCCCAAGCTCGAGGACTCCTCGGCTTGTACAAAATGGAGCTACAAAAAGGTGAAAAGATATTTACAAGGGTTTGTAGTGATGAGAATCACTTTTAGAATGATGTTGGGTTTTTTTGGAAAAAATGAAGGGTAGCCTCAGTGCTAGATCTGCATATGTGTCCATACTTGCTTCTTCCCGCATCCTGTCAACACTCTCCCCCCCCTAGGGTCTGTCGCCTCTGACAGACCTCTTTTCCGCTGTTTGATCAATGTATTTTTGCAGGAGATCCGTTGCCACTTCGTGTTCCTTGATTTTTAAACCTCTGATTAGATCTCGTTGCAAGGCCTCCCAATCCACTGTACCAGGCATGTCAGGTTGTGGCATCGTGTAGAGTTCAGAGTGCATCGTTTGCTCACATGCAAAGAGATGGAGTAGATGCGTAGGCCGTGGCGCAAATACCTCTGAGTGTGCTTCCCAAAACCCCGTGGTGAACATGTCGTCAAATGTTTGCTTGTAGCAGGCAGGGAGATATCTTATGCGTGCATGCCATGCGTAAGCCACTCGTATGCTCGGGGTTGTGCTCATATCATATAGCAGGTCGTAGTTACCATTGATAAACCCTGGAATAGGAGGTTGAATATGGCATACATTGCGAAAAGTTTTGAGCACGACCTGCATCATGTCGAGGATCTTGAGCATCATCTGGGCAGCGACATCTGGCATCGGGTGGAGGCGTGGTATCCAATGTCTGATGGTTGCAATCATGTAAGACACTGTAGGAGTACCGGTCGGGGGGGCGATAGCGGGGTAATTGAGCCATTCCTTGCAGTTTGCGTTATTCTGAACCTTGATGGCAAAAGCTTTCCAGGATCGGCGTCTTTGCACTGGCCCAAAACAAGGATTGTACTTCAAATGCATGGGGGCATGGTCCCATGTTCGAAGCATTTCTGGGTAAGTTTCGAGTAACTTTTGCCTCCACGTTGGTTGGAATATGACCCCTTTTCGTGCCGCTTCTGGTATGTCTTCTGGTTCGAACTGTGTGGCAAATGTGGGGCACTTGTTGGTGACCCGTTTGATTTCTGCATTGTAGTCCGCTAACAGTACAAAATAAGGCTTGTATTGCAGTTCTGAACTAGTGATAAGGCGTCTAGGGGCGATGTGTCTGAAGTATTCTGAGTGAAGGATGGTGTCCTCAATGGCCTTCATTGCCAGCATCTGAGTGGATATCCGCTCCTGATGAGTTTGCCCCATCTCCTCTACTTGTTTCATCCATGCTGATGGGGGTTCCTCATAGGTATCTTGGCCTTCTTCTGTTACGCGTCCTCCTGGGAATGGTTGAGGCTCATAGGCGTCGACTAATGCTTCCTCCACTGGGATGGTAACTGCTTCTTCTTCTGACTGTTGCTCTGGTGGGGAAGGGGGTCGTTCGTACTGCATCAACTTCAGTTTTAAGTCTGCGATCTGCTGCCGTAACTCCAGCACGTCATTGGGCGTTGAAGGTTCCGGTTCGGTTGAAGTAGCAGCGTCTGTCATTTCTTTATGCTCCTGTCGGTGTGGTGTAGACTCTTGGGGTCTCTGCAGGTCCTTTAGCTGGTCGGCAAGCTGATCATGTGCTTCTAACAGATTGGCATACGTTTCCAATATTTGTTGTATGCTCTCTGATGGGACCGCTTGAAATTTGACCGGGTCTATGGGTGCTCCCGGGGTGTTCTCCATGGCCGCCTCGAGGTTCTCTTGGTTTTGCTGTTGAAGCCGTCTATTCTCTTCTTGCGCTGCCGTCAGATGTCGTCGTAGCAAAGCCATGTTTCGTTGAAGCCGTGCATTGCGGCCCATTTGATCGCGCAGTCGTTCCTCCATGGCTTTGCTCTCTTCCATATGTCTCGCCTTGAGTTGCGCATTTGCCTGTTCGAGGTCAGAGATCTTGCGTTGTGACTCCGTATGAATGAACTCCAAAGCAGTGACACGCTCTTGGAGTGTTGCTGAGAGGGTGCAAAGCCCTTTGTTATTTTCTTCCAATAAGGTATATTCTTGCTTAAGCTGAGTGGCAGCTTCAAGCATCGTGTCGAGTGCAAGACTAAATGAGGTGGAAGATGCAGGGGGTTGGGAAGTGGGAATGGGAAAAGTGGATGTTGTGCCTACCGTGTGTGGAAGTGGTGCTGTGAGTGTAATAACCTGTGATGGTGTTGTGAGGACAGTGGTGGTGGGTGATCCAGCGGATGGTGAGATGTCCATGGGATCGGACATGAGTGAGTGTGATTCGTGAAATGTGAACACCGGGACGGTGGGTGGTGTGATAGTGGTGGCCGTGAATGTGGGGGAGTGAATTTGGGGATGGGATGTTTTCTTATGTTCCTCGACCTGTTGGAGAATGTTTACAAGGTAGGTCCAGAAGGAGGGTTGGGTGGTTAGTGTGGTGCTCGAGGTAGTTACAAGGGACGGGGTAGGTAGAGTTTGGGGGGGAGGAAATGGAGGGGTGGAGGGTAAAGGGAAGGGAAGAGTCTGACTAGTGACAGATGGTTGTCCAAAGGCATGGGGGAAGAAAGGGTGACCTAATTGAGGTTCAAAAGTCTGAGTGACAGAAATGGATGAGGGTGAAGGAAGGAGAGTAGAAACGGGGGTGTGTACAATGGTCTCACTATAGGAGGAGAATGGTTGTGTAGAAAAATAAGTGGATAGAGGCTCTGAGGGTGGGATAGGGGATGATGGGGGGGATGGTGCATGCGTAATTTCCTCCGGTTCATCATTGGGCCTAGGGCTAATCATGTGAACATCTTCTGATGTGGACGTAGCTAGCGCGGTAGATACTTCCATCTGAATCATCTTTCCTTGTCGCGGCCGCGTATCAATTCTTCTTTGATCATAAGTAGGGTTCTCTTGACAGACCAAGGTTCTCAATGCTTCACTGATGCCACAGGTATCCGCCAAAAGATTTAGTGATTCTACAAATTGGGGGTCGATATGCTCTGACTGTAACATCTGGTTTACTAGGGCCCTATTTGCTTCTTCTGACATTTTATGGCGGCTTTGTACCTGCTTGATTGTCTGGTATAATCGTTTGAGTTGTGCCGTATATGCAGGGGCTTCGTCTTCACTCTCCTCTGGGTTATTCCTTGGTGCCTGCTCCTGAGCTTGTATGTTTGGACTTGGAGGAGGTTGTGTCACTCCTAGCTCTTGTACACTGCTTGTCTCACCTCGTGCATGTTCTCTTTGGGTAGAGGTCCCCGGATTGACATTGTCAGGGCAACCTTCACTGTCTGATAGATGAGCCGTCTGCAGAAATGTTTCAAAATCAAAATTTGGATCTTCGGTAAAATTGGCCATCGCTGCAAATTCTGCATCAGTAGGTCGCGGAGGGGCAGAGGGAGTGGGCTGTACCACCTCTCTTGGTTGAGACTCCTGGAGATGAATTGTGATTGGTGCCACTGGGGCTTCCTCTCTAGTGGAGACTTCGGTAGTGGTTGCTGGAGGGATCAGGACTTGTGAAAGGGATCCACGCATTCTTTTTGCAGGCTGACTCCCTGACCTTCGCCCTTTAAACAACTCCAGATGTGCATACTTTAGGGCTCGAGCAACTGGCACATCATACGCCAGACATCTGTAGATGATTCTAGTCAACGCACAGCAACCATGTAGGGTGGGCTTCCTCACCCCCCGCTTGCCTGCCTCATATACCTGATCTAAGATCCATACTGGCAACTTAATGGGCAAGCTGCCGGTCTCTGCTAAGTACAGTCCGTACCATATCTTCTTGTGAGGCTGAGTGAAACGGTCTTGAGCTGGAAATGCGAAGTGCTGGAGGCACATCCGCAGGGGTATGGCGATGTTGGGGGTGAGGGCGCACATGTCTTTGAGCTTCTTGACTCTATTGCTTTTCATTGACTCTGGTATCAGGGGGTCGCGATCTGAAGGCACATGAGTGCCATACATTTGAAGGGCTTCCCTGATCAATGTTACATTTAGTTCAAACTTCCTCATCTCCTCCAGATTAGATAAGGAGGGCACCCAGAATATGCCTGAATGATCTTTATCCCTGGTAGGTTTCATAGTGGCAATCAAGTAGTAACACCTGAGGAAGTCAGGTTTTGGTAGAGCTGCACTGAAGTAAGTTTGCAGTCCTGCCTTTCGCCAGATCTCTTGAAGGGGGGCTGCATTTTGTAAAGCCTCAAATTCTCTTGAAAAGAATTGGAAGGTCCACCAAACCCCTCCACACTCCATCTTGGACTCCCAGATGTGGTCCGCGTCTCCCAAATCCCCTGGCATTTCATTGAACCAATGGGAGTGCCCTTTTACTCTTTCGGTTAGTCCACTGGGTGGATCTGGAATAGGGATCCTTCGCACATTCAAGAATTCTTCAGGTCTAGCCGTTGGTGGAGCTTCCACTGGCATGTCATCCCAGTTGATGGGGGCACCAGATCCTGCTTGAGAGCTTGTGCCTGCCGCGGTTGCCATGAGAGTAAGTCGCTTATCTGCTGGAAGACGAAGGGCACATTAGTGTTGCATAGGAAACAAGATGTAATGGTGTTCCCTTCACAATACTAACATGACAATCCAGGAGGTCAGTAGTTAGTGGTGAGGTGTTTATGATATGTGTGAGTGGTGATTAAAGGTCAGTGTCATCCTAGATGCGTACTTTGGTTATACAATGGACTCGAAATGCTTCTGTGTTAGTGTGGACGGATTTACAGAAGATGGTCAGGGGGTTTAGTACACAGTTTAACTCTCCACACTTTGATACAGGAGTCGTAGCTTTTAGAGCTAAGGACAGGTGAAGACTTTGGTCTGAGTGTGTGATGTGGTTGGGACCTTGTGGGTATCCATTTCCAGACATTCCTGGGGTTGATGGGAGTGTGGACAGTGAGAGGTGTAGGTATCTTGTCACTTCCTGAGTTGTTGGCCAAGAGTGCTTGTGAGAGCTGCTTCATCCTTGTGTCTATAGTTGAAGTAATTTGGGCTTGTAAGCTAGCCTTGGGCACCCATATCTGTCTAGCATTAGGTATGGCCTTCATTGACCGCTTAGGGACCCAAATAGAGATGGTGTGCCTAAGGGTGATCCTAGGGGGCTTCTTAGCTTTGATCCTTGATTGTGAGGCTCGTTTCTTGTCTCCTTGAGAATCTGCAATTGGAGCTGTAGATCTCCCATCCTTGCGTATCCAGATCTGCTTCACGCCACGAGATGCTCCATGATGCGCAGGTTGGCGCTCCTTCCCCTTGATCAGCGGTCTCCCTCGTAGAGAGTGATGTTCGGTCCGTTCGTTTAGAATCTTCTGTGGATCAATTAGGAACTCCTTCTTGGCTCCTGAAACTTCAGTAAGGTTGACATTCCTCTGTACCATAGAAGTTTGGACAAGCACATCGTGGTTATCTTCATATGGATTCCTGGAGGGACCAGGAGTTGTTGCCTGTTCTATTGGTTTAAGTGCTCGATTTTCTAATTCAATCGTGAGATGATTTTGGCCTACCCAAGCCTGAAGAAGTCCACTTCTTAGGTTCAGGTTGACTGCGTGATCATGATCCAGTCTTGGCCCAATATAAGCGGTTCGGTCAGATCCTCGTCTTCACACACTAGCACTTTTACTGGCATGCGGACCTCTTGTATGTAGAGGGGAAGATCCACCTCTCCCATACAAGGGGTTTCAACACCTCCTAATCCTATCAGATATGCTTCTATGGGTTTTACCTCCAACTGCAGCTGCTGGCAATAAGAAAGCCGAACTGCACTTGTGGCTGCTCCTGAATCAATTAAAGCCCTCACGCTTGTTGTGCTTTCCTTTTGTCCTATTTCTAGGGTCAGAAAAGGTCGTCGGTCTACTATCTTATGGGTGCGTCCACCTGAAACCTTACACATGGCCATGTGATAGTCTGGAGACTCTTCAGTGTTAGCCATAGGCTGGTCCCTTCCTTGTCTTCTCAACTTCATTCGTTTGATACGTTCTAAGGCCTCTGCCTGTGCTTCCTCTCGAATTCGTTTTTCCTCCTCTTTACGTTGCTTAGCAATATTGAGTCGGCTTAGCATCTCCTCCGTTAGGGGTTCCTGATACAGCTTGACTCTGCATCCGCTAATATAGTTTGGGAGGACATCCCCCTCTAAGGTGGCTAGTTGTACTGCTCCACTCGTGGAGATCCTATTAATGATCATAGGTCCGTAGCCTCTCTTCTCTAGCTTTCTTGCGTGTTGTTTCAATGTGTAGACTAACACTAGATCTCCTGCTTTCAAGCCCTTATCCTTCACATGGGCATCGAAGTATGCCTTTTGCCGTTTCTTTGCAGCATAGATACCTGCTGCTGCTCGTAGCCTCGTCTCACCTAAGCGCTCTAGATCAAAGATCCTCGAGGACAACTCGTGTCCATTCCACTCATGCTCTTGCGCTACTCTTAAAGCTGGAATTAGGAAATCTAATGGTAGCACCGCATTTTGTCCGAAGACCATCTGAAATGGGGTGGCATTGAGTACCGTTTTGTAAGCAACTCGGTATGCCCACACAGCATGGTGAAGTTGTTTGTCCCAATCAGAGCGTTTATTATTGACCAGTTTCGTCAATACGTTACACAGGATCTTATTCGTGCTCTCGGCTTGTCCGTTAGCTTGCGGGTGATAGGGTGCAGACTTCTTATGTACCACCATGAACTCTTGAAGGAGATTTTCAATGACCTCATTCAAGAAGTGCGTACCTCTATCACTAACCAACTCTATTGGTAACCCATATCTAGTGAACACATTTTCGAATAAGAATTTAGCAGTCGTTTGAGCATCATTCTTTGTCGTGGCTTTTACTTCCACCCACTTTGTAAGGTAATCTGTGGCTACAATAATATACTCTGCATGGGAGTTCCTAGCTGGGGGGTTGATGGGACCTACAAAGTCTATACCCCACTTTGAAAAGGCACGTCCTCCCATCATTGGCCTCAAGGGCATTTCATCTTTTCTTGTCGGATATTGGGCACGTTGGCATGTGTCGCAACTCTTCACATAAGTATGTGCATCCATATGAAGAGTGGGCCACCACAGTCCTGAAAATAGAATGGTCTTAATTACTCTGTCAGGCCCAAAGTGTCCACCTGCAACACCGCTGTGTGCCGTTTCTAAGACTTTCAGGTAGTCTGATTCATGTACGCACAGTCTTAGGTAACCATCCTTGCCTCTTCTATATAGGTTATCCCCTACTAAGGCATAGTCTTGAGCCTCTTGCTCCATGCTCCGTCTTCTTGCAGGACTAGCCTGATTGGGTAATGTTCCCGATCTCATGAACTCAACCAGTGGAGCACTCCAATCTGGGATTAATGACATGTGATAAAGAGTGGCATGCTCCACTGGGGGTCTCTCCTGGCACTCTGGGCAGCTCTGGATCCACTCTTGTACTTCTTTGTCCATGCTATGCCAATACACTCCTAAGCGTTTTAGATTCTGCAAGGTTCGTTGTTTAGAGTAGTGATTCCCTAGAGGTCCCTCATGGGCTTGCTGCAGCCAACTAGCATGTTCATCCTCCTCGACACAACAAGCTAACACCCCTTCTGTATCTTGCTTGTACATACTTCCAGCCAAGATTTGATACTTTAATGATTTTACAACTTCTTCTTTGCTGGTTTTCACATTCTTATTTGCAGGCCCGAAGGTTAGGACTGGTACCAACTTATTTGCCCATTTAGGAACAACTTCTAAATTGAACAGATACGCATCGGGCAATTCATCAGACACTCCTTGCGGTGGCTCTCCTGAAGTGATGCGAGAAAGATGGTCTGCCCTAAGATGGGTTCTACCTTTCCTGACAACAACTTCAAAGTCGTATTCCATTAGTAAGAGAAACCATCTTACTAAGCGACCTGTATTGCAAGGTTTATTGACCAAATATAGTAGCGCTTGATGATCAGTGAAAAACTTGAACTTATTGGCCAATAGATAGTGTCTAAACTTCTTCACAGCATATATCATGCCCAAGCCTTCTCTCTCCGTTGTGGTGTAATTTCGTTCGGCTGCATTTAATTGCCTACTAGCATAGGCTATCGGCAAATCTAGGTTTCCTTCACCTGTGGGTTGTGCTAGCACACATCCTATTGCATGATTGGAGGCATCTACATGGACATGAAAGGGTTTGCTCCAATCCGGAGTAGTCAATATTGGTGCTGTGCACAAACGTCTCTTCAGCTCATTGAAGGAAGTCTCGCATTCCTCATTCCATTCAAAATTCGTTAACAGCCCATAAAGAGGTTTAGCTATGATGGCATACATATGGATAAATCTACGATAATATCCACAATGGCCCATGAAGGCTTGTACCTCTTTCACATTTCTTGGTCTGGCCAACTCTGCTATTGCTCTCACCTTGTCTTCGTCTATTGATATTCCATTCTTCGAAACAATGTGACCTAAGATCTTACCTTGGCGTACCATAAACACACACTTCTCTGGATTCAGACATACTCGATAATCTCTACACTTGTTGAAGATTTGCCTAAGCTCAGGGATGTGGTAGCTCCTTTCTTGGGAATGAGCGCATAGATCATCCACATATACTTCTAAGCTCTTTCGCAAGAACTCTTTGAAGACATGACACATGAGTCTTTGGAATGTCGCAGGTGCATTGGTGAGCCCAAATGGCATCACCCGAAATGCAAAGATTCCCCATTCTGTGGCAAAGGCCGTTTTGTGCTGATCTTCGGGGGCAATGGCTACTTGGTTGTAACCTGAAAATCCATCAAGGAAGCTGTAAACTTCCTTGCCTGCAACACGCTCCAAAAGATGTTCGGTGATTGGAAGAGGATAACTATCTCGGATCGTAGCGGCATTAACTTTTTTAAGGTTAATGCACACTCGCAATTTCCCATTCTTCTTGGGCACCACTACAATAGGGGACACCCATTCAGTGTGCTCAATCTCATAGATGAATCCGGCTTCAATCAGCCTGTCAATTTCCTCCTTTATTTTGGCCGCATAGTTGTCATTATATGTGTAGGGTTTTTGTTTGGTGGGCTTAGCATCAGCGGTCATCGGAATCGTATGAGAGCAGATCTCTGGATCTACTCCTTTCAAGTCTCTATAATGCCATGCAAACACATCCCTATATTCCCTTAATAGAGCTACAAGCTCTGCTTCTTCTTCTGCACTTAGGTCGTCTCCTATGTACGTACATCGCTCTTCGTTCCCTTCAATGGTCACTACAATTTTCTTGGTCTTTTCTTTATTGTCATATGCTTCTCCTATAATGGCCTCTCTCTTAGGCATTCGTACCAAAATTTTCCGGTCTTCCACTTCATATTTCTTGAAATTTTCTGGTACTTCAAACAATGATTCTTCCTCTTCTTGTCTCACTACTTTCCTTTTCTTTTTCTTTTGACTTCCTTCACTTCCTTTCTTTGAATTTATCGTTTTAATACTCGCAAGGGGTTCTTCTTCTTTTTGGGTTAACCCTCCTATGTCTTCTAAGTAGTGTTCCTCTGAGTCGAAGTAAGTATCCATAACAATGGATTCTAGATCATCGTCACTCTCTTCTTCTTCCATGGACTCACTAGGATCACACTCTTCCAACAAGGGCTGACACATGAACACTGAAATATCGTAGCCCTCCTCATCGCAATGGGGTGTCCATTGTTCCTCATTGACTGCAATGTCCATGGTAGCTAAGATTTCTGCCCAACCATGAGGCTCAAATTCCTCATCAGGAAATATCATCGGAGTATAGGCTGGGTCTTTTATTGGTCTATCTCCTGGGGGAGCTCCTTCTTCTCTCGCCTTTCGGCGTTTTTCCTCTTCCTCCGCGACCTTGCACATCCACAAGTGAGTATCTTCATGCAACCAGGATGGTTCAGGTGAACTTCCAGAATGCACGGAGATAGAGTCTTCTTTCGCTTTGTGGATAGGATTCCACTGTAGGGGTGGTACATCTCTAAAGGTGTGATCCTTCAGATTGACCTTGGTGGTGACCCCTAAGTGCTGTAAGTACAAGGAGTTGGTTCCCCAATCTTGTACTATTTGTAATTGTCGTAGGAAGGGTCTTCCTAGGATCATCTCGTAAACATTATTCTTCTCAAAGTCACATATGGCAAACGTATGTTCAAACTCTACACCACAAGTGGTTAGAGTTATCCCTTCAAGCAATCCGAGAGGTCTTTCAAAATGACCATCTGCCATTTGAAGTTTCATTCTCGTTGGTCTTAAGGTGGGTTTGCCCCATCGCTTCCACAGGGAGATGGTCGCGATAGCAACACCGGCACCCGAATCCACAATTGCTTTGGTTGTGTAACCTTGATAGGTGATCGGAAGATAAGTGTTACCTTCTTCACCTTCGCTCATGTCTCCTATCTTGTCAAGAGGTATCTCGGGAACTTTCTGCTTAGAGCCTACTTTTGGTATATTGGATTCAAGTTCTGGAACCTGATCTTTCACATGATTCCAGAGCTCCGGTTTTGCCTTGAGGAGTTCCTCTACAGTGAGGTGACATTGAACCTTAGTGTTCTTCACCACATCAGTATTCCTGGGAATCACTGAGTCTTCATTTCTTACCAATATCGTGGGCGCTCTGATCTGGAGAGATTCAGATTCCCATGGGCCTGTGAAATGAGGCAACTCTTGTAAAGAATTAGATTCAAAATCTAATCTCTCATCCTCTTGTTGCTCTGCTTGATCCCCATAGATAGAGGGAATGTCTTGGGGAAATTGATCATGAAGGTCATCAATCTCAGGAATAGGAGGGGAATCACCCTTTTCCTTGGCCCATTTCTCTTCTTGTATTTCCCGCAAGAACTCTGGAGAGTACTGTTGTATTGAAGGAGGTATTCCAGCATCCGTAGAATTAGGAACATAAGCTACCATTTGTGGTGAGCGTCCTCTTTCAACGACTGGTTGAGCCTGTGGAGGTAAAGAAACTTGTGATTTGTTTACCAACTGCTCTAACCTTTCTAGTAAGCCTTGGAAATGCAACTCTGGCTTGACAGAGTTTGTCTGATTGAACTTTTGGCTAGTCTCAAGTATAGCTTGAGCTTGTTCTACCATTTTCATGCACATCTTCATTCGTTCAATCTCTAAGTCGGCTCTAGGGTAACTCCTGTCTAGGTTTGCAGCTGTTGGCCCTTCTTGAAGTCGAGCCTGGTAGGCCTTGAACATCATGTCCAAGCCTTCAGGAGTGGGGTCAGCTAATACTGATCCTACTCGGGGTGGTGGGTGGGTTACGTGGGGTGTATTAGAGGGTGGAGGAATGGAGGGTGATGGGGGAGGTAATGGTGGAAGTGTGTGGGAGTGCGGTTGAGATGTGATCTCTGTGAGTTTTGCCTTGGTTTCTCTCAAGCTTTCTTCAAGTTCGTTTATCTTTTTTGCCCATTGCCTCTTCATCCTTTCACGACTCTCCTTCCAGGCTCTAGTCCTCTTTTTGGTTATGCTCTCTGTCTCACTCACTTCAGGGCTCTGTTCGGGACCAACACCTTGGTGTTGTTGAAGTGCCTGGGCTCTTGTGATCACCTGCACAGGTGCAGTGGAAGTCACGCTTCCTATGGAGTCTACTACTAATCCCACAACGTTGAGAGGAGTGATCTTAGGCATGTTATTGGGGTTTTTTGGGCAATCTCGTAGGAGATGCTCTTTCCCGCAGTCTTGGCAAAAGCCCTGAATGGTCACTGGCTGAGGTAGTGTAGGGACATGTAGTGGACAGTCACGTACAAGGTGATCTCCCTGACATCTGAAACATGGCCCTCTAGGAAATGGGGGTCGTACCTGCCTAGGTTGAGGTCTGGAGTTGGGGTTTGTGTACATGACATTAGAATACTCCGGTTCCCCGCTATTTTCACTTGGGTCCTCATAGTAGTATGACTCGTTATGCTCGGGTGACTGCATGTAGTAAGCCTGTGGGCTATCAATATGTGCGGAGTCAAAACTATGGTCACTGGGGTCACTGTCTGATAGCAATGGGGTGACTGGGACTATGGCTCTATTCGGATTTTCTTCAGTAGAGGCATACTTCACTGGGATCACATTGGTTGGAGTAGGGGGTTGTTGCACTAGGACTGGTTGAGGTCTCTGCTGCCCTTGATAAGGTGGCTGATAAGTTTGTTGCGGTCTGTTGTATTGTGGCGATGGGTACTGATTCTGGTATCTCCCCTGTTGTGGATATGGCTGAGGATAATTTTGCCTAACAGTTTGTTTGTTATATGGACAGTCCTATGCCGAGTGATTGGTGTACCTGCGCTCTATGGTGCAGTACTGGCCACTAAGGTTCGCCTGAGGTTGGGCCATAATGGGGCATACACTTGCCATATGTTCGCCGCCACAATTGTAACACCGCTTAACTGGGGCAAATCTCGGAATTTGCTTACTAGAGACACCTAGTTTTTGGGCTACCTTCTCTGCAAGTTCCTCGATGGATGTGGATTGACCTGATGTCTGTTTACTAGAGCTATCAGAATCCTTATAGATTTTTGATAGTTCTAACTCTTCACCTAGATTGTCCTCAATGTCTATGCACATGCGCACGCACTCCTCTATCGTTCTAGGGTCCTTCAGGTACACATATGACCTGAGCTTAGTGCTCAACAATCCATCTAGGAACAAGGCCACTTGTTTGGCTGGTGTGGGTAACTCTGGCATAGGGCATCTCTCCAGGTACTGTCTAAATCTTCTTCCAGCTAGTCTGACCGTCTCTTGAGGTGTTTGTTTGAAGCTATGAATTAGTGAGGAGGTGTTATGCCTGATTCCACTCTTGGAAAACTCGACAATAAATGCCTCTAAGAGTTGGTCTATGTTTCTGAAATGCCTCTCATTCAGTGGTTGGAACCAAGTGAGGGCAGTGTTCCTAAGGGTTAGACCGAAAGCATTATATTGTGTGAATAGGTCCTCCACTTGTTCAGCTTTCAACACTTGTCGAAATTCGGCCACATGATCATAAGGGTCTCCCGTGCCATCGAAATAATTCTTCATGGACTTCACAAGTTGGGTTGGTCGTAGGGTCCTAGTGTGTTCTCTCGGCCTTGGCAAAGGAAAATCATCAATGTCCCGGTGATTCCATGAGGTTCTATGTCTCTCAGTGTCTACTCTATTCCTTTCTGTTCTTGTTCTTTCTCTTCCCAGGGAGTTGGCAAAACTTACCTCAGGTTTGTCTCTACCTCTATCTCTTTGAGCGCGATGAGCGAGGGAGGTCCCGGTTCCTTGATGACCAAAGGATACATTAGACCTTGGTTGGGGAAAGACAAATTCACCCTTCCAAGTGTAGGCATGTTTGCCCTGTTCCGTGACCACGAAGATTCTCTCTGATGCAGCGTCTAGGTAGGTTACTTGGCCTGGACTATCAGGGTCTTTAAACTCGTAAATTGTGAGGGTGTTCCCCTCCTGAGGTTGAGAAGTTCTATATCTCCAAAAAGCCTCATCGGTTTCCCGATTTAAAAGCAGATCTATGCTTTTATTATCTTGTGGAATCCACTCAGGAGTCATGATTCTGGTCAAGACGGACTTACCGCGGGGAGTTCTTGGCTCTCTCTCTAAGTTCCCTTGCTCTATATCTCCTATGTCGGCCTCCGCAATCACATTTCCAAACTCATCAGTTCTATCGGGAAGAGTGGTGACTACATATATAGTCCCCTCTTTATCTAGGTATGCTCCATTCTCAAACTTGACTACCGGGTGGTCTATTCCATGGGGTTGGTCGGGGTTCTTAATCTGGACCACTGATCTTCTTAGTCCGTCTTCGTAGATGCGAGCACCTAGACGATTCGTCCTGATATATTCCAACTGAGTCTTATAAGGCCCCTCTGGCTTTTCTAGATATGCCAACCCTGAACTACCTACTGATCTCTCCATGTGATAGGACATCTCAGAATCACTTGTTTCTGATCTGGCAGTGTATGGGTAATCACTCAACTGCTGGGCCCAGGACCTGGCAGTGTGATTGACACTAGCTTCAGAAGATCTGAGGCTTTGTCTGTCTCGGCCTAAGTGTCTGCCTGATCTAAGGTTCATATGCCTGATTTATTCACCCCCTGGAACCCAAGCACACTCTCGTTGCAGGTTGATTTTGCCCCAATTACTTTGTTCTTTTTAGTTGAATAGTATGTTTATGGTCTTGTCTGAAATTGCGTCGTCAGGAGTACTTAAATGAATTTCCGCACTTGATGAGTGATCGATTCCCGTTTACCTTTTTGTCCCTTAGTGTTTTCGCACTTAAGACCTATTTATTTTCTTGCACTTGGTTGATTAATTCTCTTGGACTTACTTCGTGCCTAACGTTGCCCTAGTTAATTACCACACCTAAGTCGTACTTAGCCTAGGCTAGGAATTGACAAAAGGGGGGTTATGAGATCTTCCAACCTCAATCCGCTGGTTGACCCGACAGCTATGCAAGCCCAGGAAGCCTTCTCCCAGGCCCGGTACTCACCCTTGCTAGCTTGCGTTGATTGCCTTGAGTGCCCACAAAGTTCCTGCAAAAACTCACCAGTTAGTATAGCTTTATTGCCACAAGTATTTGAAAGACCTGCTTCAATAATTTTTAACCCCCTTGGGTAGCTCACTGTACCCCCTGTCTCTGAGAATCACTTAGTCCCACCTATCTCGGGTTTCTATGCTGTTTGCCCCCTACCACGGTTCTAAGTTTTACCAATATGTCAAACACCAAGCTCAGTACCCTTCAACCACTCAAAAAATTATCTCTCAATTTTCATGCGTGAATGGCCGTGTATCGCGATAGCTCGGGTCGGGGTGTCGCGATAGCTCGGAGTGTCGCGATACCTTGAGGTGTCGCGATAGCTCGGAGTGTCGCGATACCTTGGGGTGTCGCGATAGCTCGGAGTGTCGCGATACCTTGGGGTGTCGCGATAGCTCGGAGTGTCGCGATACCTTGGGGTGTCGCGATAGCTCGGAGTGTCGCGATACCTTGGGGTGTCGCGATAGCTCGGAGTGTCGCGATACCTTGGGGTGTCGCGATAGCTCGGAGTGTCGCGATACCTTGGGGTGTCGCGATAGCTCGGAGTGTCGCGATACCTTGGGGTGTCGCGATAGCTCGGAGTGTCGCGATACCTTGGGGTGTCGCGATAGCTCGGAGTGTCGCGATACCTTGGGGTGTCGCGATAGCTCGGAGTGTCGCGATACCTTGGGGTGTCGCGATACTTCGCGGGGTGTCGCGATACCTTGGGGTGTCGCGATAGCTCGAGATATGGCGAATTTTCCTGTTCTGTCTAGGGTTTCTAGGAGCTCTAGGCCTGCGCAATGCCGTGGTGCACTCAGAATCGTGAGAGGTCGAGCTTTTCGGAGTGTCGCGATAGCTCGAGCTCAACGCCTCGGGGACTGTGTAGGCAGTTTCTGTACCTGCTGAGCTGGCTGGAGATGGTGATGGAGCTGGTACCTGCAAGAAACATGCAAAAAACACACAAATGCAAACACACACAATAGCTCTCTCTCAAACTCGCACACAACAAATGAGGGAAAGGAAGGGAAGAGGGGATATGTAGTGGGGAAGGAGGTGGAGGTGGAGATGGAGAAGGAGGTGAAGATGAAGATGGAGATGGAGAAAAATCAGAAATTTACCTACTACTTACCGTTCCAACGCGTCCTCTCTACGTCTTACCATCACACGCTCGTCCTCAAAGCTCGATCCCCGGCAACGGCGCCAAAATTTGGTGTAGCTCAGTGATGAGTAGCACCTCCTTTAATGTCAATCGGGGAAGACATGAGGATGGTATGAAGACCACGAGCAAGTGGAAGCCCAAGTGCGTGAGTGAGAAGCACACAAGCATGCACACACATACACACACACGCGCACACACAGTAAGAACAAAGAGAGTAAGACAATGGAATCACTTCTATTGCAAGAAAGTTCTCATACAAGCTCAAACTACAAGAAGCTAACCCAAAAATGAGCTCTCTAGCTCTATTTATAGTTCTTGACTAGCTTTGGCCCTGTTCAGACCTAGTGTCCGGCCTAGTTAAAAATTAGGTTCCGGGGCTTATTTGAGGGCCCAAACAAGATCTAAAAATTATGAAAATTGGCAGGCAACTACATCTAAGGCTCCCCAAGCTCGAGGACTCCTCGGCTTGTACAAAATGGAGCTACAAAAAGGTGAAAAGATATTTACAAGGGTTTGTAGTGATGAGAATCACTTTTAGAATGATGTTGGGTTTTTTTGGAAAAAATGAAGGGTAGCCTCAGTGCTAGATCTGCATATGTGTCCATACTTGCTTCTTCCCGCATCCTGTCAACAGATAGCATATCTCACTTCTTCCACTCCAACTCACTAATCCGGCAAGACTGCAAGATTTTGCACGGCTTCTGTGAACAAAAATCCTTTGCTATACTTCCATGAAATGGGAAGATACCATGCTTCGAGGCCTAGCATATATCATCACTCTTAAGGATGTGTTTTTTTTGGCATAGTTCTGGTAACCTGTTGTTGCACTTTTGCAAAGTTCATGCATCTATTTTGAAGGGCTCTAAGGCTTTTTCTTTCATGATTAACCTTTCATGGTGTTGAAGCACAATGTGTATAAGTTTATGTGTGGTTGTCATCATGTGCTTAAAATAATCACGGATGTGCTGCTTATACTAGTACGAGAATATCAGAAGTTCATCTTAGATTTGCTGCTACCCATAAACTTAAACTCAGTTCATGGCATTGTTGGAGAGGCCTTCATGATTGTAGTTGAGCTAGGAAGATATTGTCTCTCATCACCAACAAGATCAATCAGTACTGTTAAGATTTGGCAAGGCCTCTAATCTATTGTGTTCACGCTTGTAGGTGGTCTTGGGTTTTGAGAAAGATGTCTCCTAAATTGCAATTTTTTCAACCAATTGATGTTGTCTGATGGATGGTATTGTGTGCACTTTCATAATGTTTCTTGGAATAAGTTGTAATGAAGCAATTTTTCTATGATGGTCTTCATGCCCCTTGGCTAACTCGCACCAGCACAACACCTGGGCATGGGTATTTAGTCCCTTTTTTGTTATTGCTTTGTGCTAAATGATTCACAAGTTTTCTTCTCTTCATACTGAGGATGGCAGTCTCCTAGAAATCTCTATATATGACTCAGTGCCTGTAACACAGATTGGGAAAGGCATTGTTTTGGGGGACTCGTCTTGTCTTCCACACAACTCTTACTAGGGCCAACCATTCATTCTATGATATGTTGTTGGACAATTCGAGGGTCATGATAATTGGCTTGATAAGGCAGGTATAATAGACTTACAGGTTTGGGAGTCCATGATTGTTTCTCCCTCCTAACTCTTAATTTGTGGTAACTACCCATTGTGTCAAATGATCTTCAATAGATCAAATGCATGCTCTAGGAGGATAACAATCATATTTTTCGCACCTTGTTTTGCATGTTTGAGAATGGAGTTTTCTAGACCAAGTGCTCCCAATGACATGATGACCAATTGTACGGCTATCCCAATGGGTTTAGTATGCATATTTCGCATTAATTATGATTTATGCTTTATTCTCATTTTCATTAGATTAAAAGGTGCATAGAGCTTGAAATACATTGTTGGGCTCTCCTATCTCAAAGGAGAACTTGAAATGCATTTATGTGTACTTATGTGGCTAAGAAATGTCTTTGAGCAGTGGCACTTTGCTATATAATATTGGATCCCTGTTTTATGTGTTTCTCATGTTGGAAGGCTCTTGTACCCAAGGCACTTGGGCGGTTGTAGTGATTTTGACCACACTTCCTATTATCACTCTAAGGGGATGTCAAAGAATTATGATACTGGAATTATAATGATCTATATTGATTGTTTCATGCCACTAACTGTTATCGGTGTTCAATTGTGTTATATGATCTTTTGGTTTTGCTATACTTCCAAAGTAGGAATGCGTATTTGAGTGCCTTGTTGGTGACATGCACAAACGTTTGAGTTGTAATGAATCCACTCTTCTTTAATGCTTTCCAAATTTCTCTTTTTTGAGATGCACACGTAGTATTGTTCTTCAAAGGGTGCATGCCTTAACTCGTATAATTGATAGAATGGCTAGTGGTGAAGATACTCACTGTTGGCTAGAAATGCTAGAGATGCCCAACAGATGTTTTTTGGTTTATCATGTACTTCAAGATGGATTGGCTCCATGATCCTTTTGAGCTTTCCTCACTGCAAGAACTGGTAGCTTGATGTTCGCATTAGGCATTTCGCAAATAAATATATATCTGGATTGTGAGATTTGTGGGGTCCTTTGGAGCTTGTTCCTCTAGGAATACCTGATTCTTAACTAGTTTATTTGGGGAATTGTGTCCAAAAGCCCCCCTCCTCAGTCAGAAGCTCTCATTGACTCCACATGGGAACATTCCTATGGCTTGATGGTAGTCGAGTACCCAATACCCCTATTTTTGTGTTATCAAATTCCATGTATTTTGACCATCATAGTCTCAATCTTGTTGCCTCTCATGACTATATCGTCATGTTTTGGCACACTATGCAAGGTCTTCATACCTATGTGCATTTGAACAAAACAAAGCAACAAAGGCCCTTGCACATTCTTAATAGACTAAATATATAGCAACTATCTTATGCTTTCCAAGCACTGTGTCACACTTGCACCTACTTGATTAGACATTAGGATGTGTGAGGAATGAAGAAGTAAAGGTTTTTGCTAGCTCCTTGCCCTTTAAGTTTCCATTTTGGGATTGAAGGAATAGGTTGATCTTCACAAAGAGCAAGTGTTGTAGGAGTGGATGCTCCCTGAAGTGGAAACTAAATTTGGAATGAATGTTTATTGTCTACTTCATTTTTTGGAAGCAATCTACTTGCTTTATGTTTGTCATTTCAGGTTTGGGAGCTTATTGCAAAGGCATTTCCAGTTTTACAAAGGACTACACACTGAGATGTATGCTGGGCTGACTGCCCCCCAAGGAGCTTGTGTCGCTCAGATTTGAAGACTAAAGACTTAAGTGCGATCAATTTAAAGTGCTACAAATTTGAAGATCATTGAAGACTTGAAGACGTGAAGACTTGCAAACTAAAGAATTGCAGCTTTGAAGACCTGAAGCTTTCTAGACTTAAAGACTCCAACTTGGAACAATTGAGTTGTGTATGTTTCTCTTCTCTAGCTTTGTCAACGATGACAAAGTCTAGGGGGAGCAGAGTATTGAGTTGTAGGGTATGCACACATCTTCAATTGTGCACACATAGTGTAGGAGGCTCCTAAATATTTCATCTTTTTGGCACATGTAAGGAGTTCCCCATATAAATTTCTTGAAGCCCTTCATTGGGATTTGTTTGTTACACAAGTGATCTTGGAATCTCCTAGAAGATATGTTAGTTAGAGATATTCCATTTTTTACCTTTCAAAAGGAGCACATGGGGAAATGTGCTTAGCCTATATATAGAGGCTCATTTTTGTAAGAAGGGGGGGTTTTGGTTCGACGTACTCTCATGTAATATCTCTTATGAATGGAAGAATAATCTCCTTTACTCGAAGACTATTTACACTCTTGTATTGTGTCTTTGTGAGTGTGTGAGATTGAGGTGTGTGTGTATGCCTATGCATGTCTCTCCTTTGTGAGTAGAGTAGTTGCTTTACTTGTATTTTGCACATGAACTAGGATCCTTGTGTCATGGACAAGGAAACCACCCTAGACCTCAAAATCCATGTGATTTCTATATCTCAAGATTGGCTCAAAATTTGGGGAAAACAATGCTTCCATTGCGTCTAGAGCATGCCAAAACGTTAAGATCAACTGTCTATTTGCCTCATTCGGATATCCAAAGCTCATGGTTTGAATTGTTGATATCATCGATGACATCATCAATTCGTAACCGCCTTTCATGAACTACCCTTGAAAACCTATATAAGGAGGGGTTGGCAACATTCATAATCAGTCTTACCATAGTGGATGCTTTTGATACATGGCATCATCATCTAGAAGGAGCAATACATAAAATTACTGTATATACAGATCACAAAGAACGTAGAGTATTTTATGACCACTCGCATCCTCAATAGAAGGCAATCTCGATGGAGTAACTTTCTATCCAGATTTGATTTTCTCATCACATACCGTCCAAGACGTCAGCAATGTCAGTCTTGCGAATACGAGTCTTGGGAGCGCAAGGACTCATGACCGTCAAGTAAGTACTCTTCAAGTTCTAGTTCTAGTTCTTGTCTTGTTCCTTGTTCTCATCTTGTCCAATCTAGTTCTTGGACATGTTGTCTTGTCCTCTTGTAATCTCGTAGTACGAGATCTTGTCGAGTTCTTCCTTGTATCTAGTTCATCTCCGAGAAGGGAGTTCTTGTAATCCAGATATCTTGTTCCATACTTAGGATCCCGGGTTGTGGGATCTCCTGTATCATCTCTAGTCGAGTTACCCATACCTATAGGTCCCGGGTTGTGGGACTTCGTGTATCAGTCATGTATTCTTCTATCATTTCCCCTTCGTGGGTCATCTTGTAATCACAAGTGTATTTCCATAATCTTGTCTATTGTAGTCAGAGAGCACAATCTAGTGCTCCCTTGACATTTTGGCAAGACTACCTTCATCAAGACCAGGCACCATGGATTCCGTATGCAAGGAGATTCAATCTACCATAAAGGACTTGATCGAACATGTCCAAGAGATGAAAAGACTGCTACGACAAGATGATCGATCAATTTCAAGCTATGCCTTGAATATCAAGATGTTGTTTCGTGGAACTACATATCAAGAAGACTACATGGTTAATCAATTTTGAAGTGGCCTCAATCGTGAAATCAAATATCTCTTGTTATCCATGCCTCAAGGAAATACCTTGGAGGAAGGTATCAATCTTGCAATTCAGTGTGAGAATCAATTGCTAAAAGAAATCCAAGTCCAAGAGTTAGAAGTCTTGAATAATGAAGACACTATTCCTCAAGAATCTAAATCAAGAATCTTTGAAGGCGAAGAAGTCATTACGAATGATATGGAGCATACAAATTATGAAGATAACAATAAGATAAAGGACAAGGAGGAGTTCGTGTTCAATCAAGGAGGTGTGCTTACTCAAGGCACTCCATCAAAGGTCTTGGAAACACTACAACTCACCACTAAAAGCTCAAAGGACCTATCTTTTCACGAAGCTTAGGAAGCTCAAGGGAGACCGAGTCCTTCACCACCTTTATAGATTAAGGATCATGAAGAATTCGAGGTTAATCATATCTTAGATTCAAGAATCTCGCGAGGATGATTGGAATGCTTTATTCCTTGGAAAGCATTTGACATTTGTGATCGTACTTGCGAACTTACAAAAAATCTTCAAAGAGAATTCCATAAGAAAACTCCAATGAAGTAAAGACTAGAGATCATGACCGCTCCTCATGGAACTCGTCGCATGAGGGGGAGGTGATGTCATGGACAAGGAAACCACCCTAGACCTCACAATCCATGTGATTCCTATATCTCACGATTGGCTCAGAATTTGGGGAAACCAATGCTTCCATTGTGTCCGGAGCATGCCAAAACCCTAAGATTGACTGTCTATTTGCCTCATTCGAATATCCAGAGCTCATGTTTTGAATTGATGACATCATCAATGATATCATCAATTCGTAACCGCCTTTCATGAACCACCCTTTAAAACCTATATAAGGAGGGGTTGGCCACATTCATAAGCAGTCTTGCCATAGTGGATGCATTTGATACCTAGCGTCACCATCTAGATAGAGCAACGCATAAAATTACTATATATACAGATCACAAGAACCTAGAGTATTTTATGACCACTCGCATCCTCAATAGAAGGCAATCTCGATGGAGTAACTTTCTATGCAGATTCGATTTTGTCATCACATACCGTCCAAGACATCAGCAATGTCAGTCTTGCGGATACGAGTCTTGGGAGCTCAAGGAGTCATGACCACCAAGTAAGTACTCTCAAAGTTCTAGCTCTAGTTCTTGTCTTGTTCCTTGTTCCCGTCTTGTCCAGTCCTTCTAGGACATCCTGTCTTGTCATCTTGTAATCTCGTAGTACGACATCTTGTCGAGTTCTCCCTTGTATCTAGTTCATCTCCGAGAAGGGAGTTCTTGTAATCCAGATATCTTATTCCATACTTACAATCCCGGGTTGTGGGATCTCCTGTATCATCTCTAGTCCAGTTACCCATACCTATAAGTCCCAGATTGTGGGACTTTGTGTATCAATCACGTATTCTTGTATCATTTCCCCTTCCTGGGTGATCTTGTAATCAGAAGTGTATTTCTGTAATCTTTTCTACTATAGTCAGAGAGCACAATCTAGTGCTCCCCTGACACCTTGACTCGCTACTCTCCATGTTTTTAAGCATGTGGCATAGCATGGGGCTGATGGCCAATGGCTTGAGCATGTTGGAGGTAGGGTCGGATGATAGGAGAGTCAATTTTGAGCCTTCCTTCTTGCTTCCATGCAAGGTGGTGAGGGTCTTCAGACTACTACTACAACTTCAACATTGCACCTTGGTGTTAATGTTTACTTTATAGTACCGGACTATAAAAGTGTAGAGGAGATTGGGAAGAAGTTATGTAACACTTATGAAAAAGAAACAAAATCAAATTAAGTGTATGTGATGAAAGAGTTATATGACCTTTGGACGAAGGACACAGATAGTGTTTTTGTTTATATTAATGATTTTGATGCCATATTTTCTTAGATTCGGACTAGAAAAATGGAGATGGATAATGAAATGAAAGGAGTCTTGTTATTATGCACCTTGCCATTGTCATGCGATACATTTTGCATAGCTATTATCAATAGTGCAACTGGTGGCAGATTGCTCTATGAGGACATATATGGAGCACTCCTGAGTGAAGAGACCCATAGAAATTCTATGCTTGGGACTCTGAGAGGAGATCCACATAGTGTTCGTGATTCTTAAAAAGGAAAGAATCAATAATGTGAGTATTCCCTACCTTTGGAAAATGTCATCATGCCATCGGATGGGCTACTCCCTACCTTTGGAAAATGTCTTTCTTGAGTTGAGACGAAAAAAGGAACCAAATCCAAGGATTTAGATTTTGATAATGGAAGTGAGTATACCCGACATGAATTAAAACTTTTCTATCGATATAGAGGAATTCATAGAGGTTTTACAACTCTTTATACCCTAGTAGAGAATGGCATATCTGAGAGGATGAATAGAACTATACAAGATAGAGAAGTTTCTATGTTGCATCATGCAAACCTATCTCAAGCTAGTTCATTTGAGTAACATTTCACTTAGTACTGCCAAAGGTCTAAAAGTGGCAGCAGAATTTTGGAGATGGAAGTCACCATATTATGATCATCTTCGAGTTTTTGGGTGCGAATCATATGTTCCTATAACCAAGAATCTTGGATAAAAGCTGGACTATGCATCGACGCAATGCATTTTTAATGGATATGGTTGAGACGATCAATTTGGGTATCGCTTATGGGATCATATGCCTTATCAGAAGCACTGATGTTGTTTTGACTGAGATTTGTGGGGTCCTTTGGAGCTTTTTCCTCTAGGAATACCTGATTCTTGACTGGTTTATTGGGGGAATTGTGTCCAAAAGCCTCCCTCCTCAGTCAGAATCTCTCATTGACTCCACATGGGAACATGGCTTAATGGTAGTCGAGTACCCACTACCCCTATTTTTGTATTATCGAATTCCATGTATTTTGACCATCATAGTCTCAATCTAGTTGCCTCTCACGACTATATCATCATGTTTTGGAACACTATGCAAGTTTTTCATACCTGTGTGCATTTGAGCAAAATCAAGCAACAAAGGCCCTTGCACACTCTTAATAGACTGATATACAACATCTATCTTATGCTTTCCACGCGTTGTGTCACACTTGCACCTACTTGATGAACATAAGGACGTGTGAGGAATGAAGAACTATAGGTTTTTGCTAGCAGCTTGCCCTTTAAATTTCAATTTTGGGATTGAAGGAATAGGCTAATCTTCACAAAGAGCAAGTCTTGTAGGAGTGGATGCTCCCTGAATTGGAAACTAAATTTTGAATGAATGTTTACTGTCTACTTCATTTTTTGGAAGCAGTCTACTTGCTTTATGTATATCATTTCAGGTTTGGGAGCTTATTGCAAATGCATTTCGAGTTTTACAAAGGACTGCATAGCGGGATGTATGCTAGGTTGACTGCCCCCCAAAGGGATTGTGTCGCTCAGATTTGAAGATTGAAGACTTAAGTGCTATAGATTTAAAGTTCTACAGATTTGAAGATCATTGAAGACTTGAAGACTTGAAGACTTGCAGACTAAAGAATTGCAGCTTTGAAGACCTAAAGCTTTTCAGACTTGAAGACTCCAACTTGGAACAATTCAATTGTATATGTTCGTCTTCTCTAGCTTTGTCAAGGATGACAAAGTCTAGGGGGAAGAGAGTATTGGGTTGTAGGGTATGCACACATCTTCAATTGTGCATGGGAACCCTCCCTAGACCATGAGAATAAGCTTCTTTGTACATACTTAGAGTGTAACATGTAAACACTCTCCTAAAAGCACTTTTTAATATTTCCTTATGCTATAGTGTAGAAGACTCCTAAATATTTCATCTTTTTGGCACATGTAAGGAGTTCCCCATGTAAATCTTACGCATGCCCTTCATTGGGATTTGTTTGTTACACAAGAGATCTTGGAATCTCCTAGAAGATATGTTAGTTAGAGATATTCCCTTTTTGACTTTCCAAAAGGAGCACATGGGGAAATGTGCTTAGCCTATATATAGGGGCTCATTATTGTAAAGAAGGGGGTCTTTTGGTTCGACGTACTCTCATGTGATATCTCTTATGAATGGAAGAATATTCTCCTTTAGTCGAAGACTATTTACACTCTTGGATTGTGTCTTTGTGAGTGTGTGAGAGTGAGGTGTGTGTGAGTGCCTATGAATGTCTCTCCTTTGTGTGAGCAGAGTAGTTGCTTTACTTGTAATTTGCACATGAACTAGGATCCTTGACTCCCTACTCTCCATGTTTTCAAGCATGTGGCATAGCATGGGGCTAATGGCCAATGGCTTGAACATGTTGGAGGTAGGATCGGATGATAGGAGAGTCAATCTTGAGCCTTCCTTCTTGCTTCCATGCAAGGTGGTGAGGGTCTTCGGACTACTACTAAAACTTCATCATTGTACCTCGGTGTTAATGTTTACTTTATAGTATCGAACTGTAAAAGTGGAGGAGATTTCGAAGAAGTTATGTAACACTTATGAAAAAGAAACAAAATCAAATTAAGTGTATGTGATGAAAGAGTTATATGACCTTGGCACGAAGGACACAAATAGTGTTTTTGTTTATCTTAATGATTTTGATGCCATATTTTCTTAGTTTTGGACTCAAAAAATGGAGATGGATAATGAAATGAAAGGAGTCTTGTTATAGTATGCACCTTGCCATTGTCATGAGATACATTTTGCATAGCTATTATCAATAGTGCAACTAGTGGTAGATTGCTCTATGAGGACATATATAGAGCACTCCTGAGTGAAGAGACCCATAGAAATTCTATGCTTCGGACTCTGAGCGGAGATGCACATAGTGTTCGTGATTCTTACAAAGGAAAGAACCAATAATGTCAGTATTCCCTACCTTTGGAAAATATCATCATCCCATCGGATGGGGTATTCCCTACCTTTGGAAAATGTCTTTCTTGAGTTGAGACGAAAAAAGGAACCAACTCCAAGGCTTTAGATTTCGATAATGGAAGTGAGTATACCCGACTTGAATTCAACCTTTTCTAGCGATATAGAGGAATTCATAGAGGGTTTACAACTCTTTATACCCTAGTAGAGAATGGCATATCTGAGAGGATGAATAGAACTATTCAAGATAAAGAAGTTTCTATGTTGCATCATACAAACCTATCTCAAGGTAGTTCATGTGAGTAACATCTCACGTACTACTGCCAAAGGCCTAAAAGTGGCACCAGAATTTTGGAGATGGAAGTCACCATATTATGATCATCTTCGAGTTTCTGGGTGTGAATCATATGTTCCTATAACCAACAATCTTGGATAGAAGCTGGACTATGCATCGAAGCAATGCATTTCTTAATGGATATGGTTGAGACGATCGATTTGGGTATCACTTATGGGATCATATGCCTGATCAGAAGCAGTGATGTCGTTTTCAATGAGTCTAAGATGCATAAATATTCCATTAATATGGAGGTCGAAGTGAGAAGAGTAGTATTTGAGGATACTAGTCCTCGAGTTAGGATGCATAAGAATGCTACGCATGTGGGTGCTCACTAGAATGTCCAATCAGCTTAGCCACGAAATGTTGTTGTTGAGTAACCATTGAGATTTTCCGCATGTGTCTTGCATCCACCTAATCGATATGTTCCACATTTTGATTTTGTTATGGTGACAAATGGTGGTGAGCCTTCTTCCGCATGTGTCTTGCATCCACCTAATCGATATGTTCCACATTTTGATTTTGTTATGGTGACAAATGGTGGTGAGCCTTCTTGCTACAAGAAGGCTATGTAGATAAAGGAACATGTCAAGCGGGAGTGTTCCATGAAGAGTGAATTGGATTCTATTCACAAGGTTGGTACTTGAGATTTGAAAGGTCTGCCAAAAGGTAAGAAAGCTTTACCATGACATAGGAAATGGGTATATAAGTTGAAATTCACATGACATAGGAAGTCGTGCTATTTTGCGCTCCAATGGTTGATGAACCTTGAGCTTGCCACTGAAGGTTCTTGACTTGGTCCCCACACATGAGTGTGTACTAAGTCCAAAAGGTTGTTGTGAATGTAGCCTTTGTGCTTGGTTTCATCCCCTGTTTATACTTTGTGCCTATGCTTTGGACTTCCCAAGTCAGATAGGAGAGCAATACTGCCAACAACATGGTTTGAACATTTTAAATCTATGTAGAAAAAATGATCAGCTTCTTTACCTTCTTTGTGACTCAATTCATCCTAAATCTATGTGGAAAAAAATGACCAAGGAGTGGGGGTAATGAAATCTCAATTCATCCAATCTTTGGTCCGATGCACTTGGGAGCATATATGGATCAAAATCCCACAACGATACTAAAAACCAACCCCAAGAACTTCTACTATGCATGGGTAATGAATTTTTGCATGGTTTTTATTGCTTAGTCATTGATTAATGAGGTGCAATTAGAGATGTTTTCAATCTCTGTAGCGCTACATTTCAAGGATACTTTTAATTTGAGGCATCGACGTCATTCGGATGAAACAAGAAGTGACATTCGAGAGCGCAAACATAGTAGAACGTCCTAATCACATTCATTCTCCATTGGAAATGAAGAATGCATCTATGAGCTTCTCTTGACAAATGTCAAGGGTTTGGTTTGAAATGACTCGTTGAAATGAAGGATGCATCTATGAGCTTCTCTTGAGCAGTCTATGGTTGGAACTGTGAGTGGAGATGCAGAGTGTGTTTCGTGATTCTTACAAAGGAAAGAATCAATAATGTGGTAGGAGCGAGAACAAGGAAAAGAATGACCAAGAGAATAAGAGTGGAAGCAAATCAAGGAAAAGGGAGATGGAGTGCGTGCACTTGTTTCCTTATGAAGAAGGGATATATGAGGAAAGATTGATATGCATTAAAGAACAACACGTTGATGGGCATGTTAAACACCTCCTCCAGTGCGTGCAATCATTTTGAAGATAGAAGAGATTCATGCTATTTCCAATGATGCACGCACTCATTTTGAAGATAGAAGAGATTCATGCTATTTCCAATGATGCTGATGTGTTGACACTTTGCCTAGTGATGCTCTTATGGATGATTGTTATGAAAATAACAGTGCGCCTTAAAATTTCTTTGTGGTGCCACTCGTAAGGCTGCACAAATCACAGACACCGTGTTTGTGTGTGAGTGTGCATGCCATTACCTTCCGACAGCGCATCACCAACAGTAGAACTCACCTAGAACAAGTACATGATGCGGATGCAGTCCAAGATGATGTCGATCCCATTTGGAGCGAAGAGTGGCTCGAAGACGATCTGTGTTGTGCCATTACGGCACCCAGACCTCAGCTAGAGCAAATACACAATATGGATGCAGTCCGTCCAAGATGGTGTAGTTGGAGTGGCTCGAACACGATCTCAACACAGTGCCTAACGAAATTTCGACTCATCCATTGCTCTCTGTAGAAGGAACTATGAAGGAAAGGGTTGCTCTTGTATTTGGCATGATCATGGAAGTGTGGATCATTATGAAGTGCAATTAAGAATATGGTAAAGCTGCAGTTGAAGGAAATAGGTACAATGTTATGTTGGGGATGTATGTTTTGAGAACTGTAGGTTCTCTAACATAAAATAAAATTGCAAAGCTCTCTCTTACACATGAGGAAGAGGGAAAAAGCAAAGCAAAAGGAACTCGTCAGAAGGCTGGGCTGCCGTCCCCGCCGCCGCCCACACACGTGTGTGTGAGAGGGGCAAGACGATCATCAAGGCAACGAGCGAACACGCGCGCGCACTAGTATTCACGCATCTCTTGGCCAACAATGGCACCACTTTACGGCATCTCATTCATCCAACCAATCACTCTCACATCTTGCATCCGTGATTCTCTACAATGTCATCGCACAACGCGCCCACGCCATTCACTCGACAATCTCCTCATGCAGTTGCCCAATGCCTACACGATTGCTTTGTGTTCTATCCATGGCAGCCTATCGCTCAATCCATAAAACATACAACCTTGGATGATCTTGTCTTAATCAAACACTCCATTACAAAAATAGACATTCTTCTTGTATAGTGTACCCATTACCGGATCCCCCTATGGGTTGTTGGTATATTTCGGTACTCATGTGTGTGAGCACACTTACGACCACCGAGCACGCTTCTTCACCCTCTTGACGAGCTTTTTTCAAGGCTATGGGCCAAAGACCATCCAAGGCTCATGCATCTGTAGCTTCGACTTTCGCTCGAATGCATCTTCCCTTCCATCACACGTGAGAACACGACTATACATTCTCCATGTCCCTCCGTGGCCTCGCGCTTTCTCTACTATCTGGTTGCGCCAAAAAAAAAAAAAAAAAAAAACAATCCTCCCACCGTTAGGTTAAGTTTTCACTCTTGCACTCTTGATTGGTGACTCAGCCCAATCATCATCCCCCCCCCCTCTGCGGTTGATGCTCTATGGAAGTAGGTCAAGGATTGGGATCATGTGACTCTTGTGCCAAACATGATGCCAAGGATGCCATAGAAGGGCTAAAATAAAGAGCACCAATGCCTCCGCCATTACAACAATCAAAGATGCCTTTTTCGACCTGCATACTGTTGATATATTTAGGTAGTGATGTGTGTGAACACACTAGGACCGCCGGGGCATTTTTTTCCCTCTTTAGGAGGTTTTTTTCCCTCGGCTTGTATATACGCCTATTGCCCTAATGGGCTACTTATCTTTGTACATTCTCCAGTAATACATTCAGTATTGTGTGTTTGTGCTCCAAGCTTCTTCTTCTTCCTTGTGCTGTTTGCGTGCTTCTGCAGACGTCTAACTCCAACAATTGGTATCAGAGCAGGTCGTCGCTTCATCTAGGGTGCCGTTGACACTCCTCAGTTTGGAGTCTCAGATTCACACGAAATTTGGTGATCATACTCAGGGTGTTTCAGAGATCAAAACAGCTTCTCTATGTGGTGCCAAAATCGCGATATGAGCTCGTTTCAGCCTCTGAACGCACTATCGCAGCACTTGTGCACGCTATTTCCTCTTTTTGTGCCAAAGGTATATACCAGTTTTTGTTCGCCAGTTTAAGCGTCTCGAAGTCTGTTACAGGTCTAGCAGAACTCGTCTGGGAAGTTCTGTTCAACTTTTTGAGATACAGTCAATTTTTTGCATCAAGGTATTTTAGTCACCGGCCATGGCTGAAAGGAGTGATGTATTCCGTATGTTGGCTGTTGAGGATAAGTTGGATGGTACCAACTACCCATTGTGGGCTTATATGATGCGACATGTATTGGTTGCAAAAGGATTGTGGAACATTGTGTAGGGTGTTGAAAGACGTCCTGTTACACCTTTGACTACAGGTACTGCAAATACAGGTGCTGGAGCTGATGAAGATGGTGTCGAAGATGATATTCCGCAGATTCCTATTCGTGCTACTGTTTCTGGTGCACCTACTACAAAGCAGATTCGCTGGGATGGCAGAGATGCCCATGCACATGCATTGATAGCTTTATCTGTCAAACATGCCATTATTCCTCATATTCGCTCTTGCAGAACAGCTAAGGATGCTTGGGATACACTTACCACATTGTACCAAGCTAGGAATGAGGCTCATGTTGCTTACCTCCGAAAACAGTTGGAGAGTGAGCACATGAATGAAGGTGATTCTATGGACAGTTTCCTAACGAAGTTCAAAGACTTGAAGGAACAATTGATTTCTGCTGATGAGGTTATACCAGATAGCTCACTTGTGCAGACCGTTCTGAATGGTCTTCCTGATTCATATCAGAGTTTTGCTTCTACTCTTCTGTTGATGATGAAAGGCAATCCGAATGTCTTATCATTTGAGGAGTTAGTCTCTATTTTGTTGCAGGAAGATCAGTCCAGGCAGAACAGGTCCATTATGCGAGTTGCAGATCAAGCTTTCCTGGCTAGTCAGAAGGGCAAAGGAAAATGGAGCTCTCCAACTGGTAAGCAAAAATACGCTAATTCTGCATATTCAAAGAAGGAAGATAAAGGTGAGAAGAAATCAGAAAAGCAGAAATTGTTTTGTAAGCACTGTAAAGGGAATGATCATATCATAAAGAACTGTCCAAAACTGGCTGCTAAAGAGGCAAAGAAGAAAGAGGATGGAATGGTTGTTGCAGAGGCCTCTACCCCAAAAACAGAGTCTGCTAATCTTGTGCAGGAAGAAGAATGGGCATTTACTACTGTTTGCAGTTTTGACCCATCTTCTCATGATTAGTGCATCTCTGCAGTAGACTCAGATGTTTGGTATTTTGACAGTGGGGCTACCAAACATATTACCTCGCAGCGCAGTTTCTTCTCTTCACTCGAGCCTGCCCTTACAAGGAATACTGTTACATGCGCCAACAACTCCTCTTATCCTGTTATGGGAGTTGGTAAGATCATTTTGACTACTGCTGATGGTAGTTCTTTCACTTTGTCAGATGCTTTATTTGTGCCAGGGATAAAAAAGAACCTATTATCAGTTTCTGCATTAGCCAAGATTAGCTTGGTTGTGAAATTTGTTGATGATAGGTGTACAATTCATGATCTGTCAAATGGCGATGTGATTATTGCTTCTGGCATTTTATGTCGTGGGTTGTATAAGATCATAGACTATGAAAGATCTGAAAATGATTTGGCATGTGGAGTAAATTATTCTCAGGCTATGTCAGATGCAAAGCTTTGGCATGCACGCTTTGGTCATCTGAATTTTGCTAGTTTGCTATGCCTGCAGAAATCTGAAATGATGTCCTCTTTGCCCAAACTTGAGGCACCTGGAAACATGTTTGTGAAGGCTGTATTTTGGGCAAAATGCAGCATTCCTCCTTTCCAAAAGATGGTTCAGTTCGGGCTACACAGAAATTGCAGCTTGTACATAGTGATGTCTGTGGTCCTATGCAGACACCCTCTTTTGGAAATTACCTTTACTTCGTGACTTTCATTGACGATTTTTTTGGGCATGCATGGGTATATCCACTCAAAGCAAAGTCCGAAGTGTTCATCTGCTTTAAACAGTTTTTGGTTTTGGCTGAAAATCTGTTAGCATGTAAAATGGGCACCCTCCGTTCTGATCGAGGGGGGGAATATATGTCTTCTGATTTTAATGCATTTCTGGCTGAACGTTGGATAAAACACCAGTGTACAGTGCCGTAAACACCTCAATAGAATGGAGTTGCTGAACGAAAGAATAGGTCACTCATGGAGATGGCGAGGTGCATGGTCAAGAGTCAAGCTTTACCACATAGTTTTTGGCTTGATCTTTTCTTAATCAAACACTCCATTACAAAAATAGACATTCTTCTTGTATAGTGTACCCATTACCGGATCCCCCTATGGGACGTTGGTATATTTCGGTACTCATGTGTGTGAGCACACTTACGACCACCGAGCACGCTTCTTCACCCTCTTGACAAGCTTTTTTCAAGGCTATGGGACAAAGACCATCCAAGGCTCATGCATCTGTAGCTTCGACTTCCGCTCAAATGCGTCTTCCCATCCGTCACACGTGAGAACACGACTATACATTCTCCATGTCCCTCCTGTGGCCTCGCGCTTTCTCTACTATCTGGTTGCGCCAAAAAAAAAGAAAACAATCCTCCCACCGTTAGGTTAAGTTTTCACTCTTGCACTCTTGATTGGTGACTCAGCCCAATCATCATCCCCCCCCCTCTGCGGTTGATGCTCTATGGAAGTAGGTCAAGGATTGGGATCATGTGATTCTTGTGCCAGACATGATGCCAAGGATGCCATAGAAGGGCTAAAATAAAGAGCACCAATGCCTCTGCCATTACAACAATCACTTCCCCACGTAAATCACGATTTGGAAATGCACTTTGAGTGTCCAATTCATGTAAAAAGTGCGCAAACGCTACAACTGGTTGCCATTCGGCACCTAACAGCAAAGGCCTCATCAAAATCAATGCCCTTCTCTTGAGCAAAACCTTCGCCAACAAGCCCATCCTCGTGCCTATCAAACGTTCCATAACGATTACGTTTCACCTTTTACACCCACCTAGTGCCAATGGCCTTTCTCTTTTGTTGTTGTTGTTGTTATGCAAGTCGAACGAGCACCATCGATTCCTGACATTTAGTGGGTTGTAGTTGTGGCTTCCTCTAGGACATACTTTTCATTCGAGTCTCCATTGGCACCATTGGACAACATGAGGAAGGACTTTAACAATCAAGGAAGACAAAGTACTAGTACTCCTCGAGACCTCATGCATTCCAATCGTGTTATCCCCAAGGCGGGCTTAACAGAAAGGTTTCTCTACCACTAAGCCCCTAGCTGCTTGTTGATTGTAGGAGTCAAGACACTTAAAGTCAACATTATTTTGGAGCCTTCTAAGTGTACTTTTTAGCTCTCTACATCTAGCTTATAAGAGTTTCTTTGAGGCGAAATTGGGGAAAATTAGAAGTTGATTTTGAAACCTTGAGACAATTTCATCCACACACATGGAGGAATTGGTCCAAAGATCAATCTTGCTCATAGAAGAACTTGATATTGTGTATCCCTAGTAGTGTACACTTAGCTCTTTTCCTCAATTCTCGGCTCTTGAATCTTCTTACAACTTTCTTGCAAAGCTTTCAGTTGTCGTCCGAGAAGCCACCACAATTCATGCAGCTTTTTTAGGTCTACACAATAGACTTGAGAGACACTTGTAGGTGTTGTTAGCTAGAGTTTGGGCTTTAAATTCAGCATTTTAGTGCCAAAGTATTGCATATATGGAGCACATAGGCACTATGTGCACTTGTAAGGATACCGTTTATGTATCCCCATGTGGGCATTGATATAGTGGTTACATTTTTGCATAAAACCTTTAATGTTGATAAAGGGGGTTCTGGTCACGTTTTGTTAGCTAGAAGACACTTAACTGTTATGTTTTTGCTTCAGTGATGCATGTGGAGGACTTACCCAACCTTACCATAAGAGATGTATGCTCCATAAGCCTATTTGTCTTATTTTAGTTAAGTGGTTAAATGCAGTAATTCAACCAATTATTCACTATGCAGGTTTACATGTTAGTACTGTCAATTTTATGAGTTTTCTACATCAGTCAATTGCTCATTTTGTATAGAAGCTTCTAGAAACATTTTCCCAAAATTCGACACTTGGTCACCTTTTTTACCATTAGTGGTGTTTGAACTATTCTAGCTCCATTATCATCCTAGTCAGTTCTCTATCAGCATGCCATCACAAATCTTAGACAGATCTAGTGGATTAAGGTCTAGTGCTAGTGTTCCCAAGAGGAGTTAGTACTCGCAAGGCAGGGACCGTTTTGAGGCACCACAAACTTTGGTCTATGAAACTTTACACAAACACATACACACATAGACACATACACACATAGTGATGCATACACACACATACACATGCATACACATACATATGCATACATACATGCATACACATACACACATAGACACATACACACACATAGACACATACACACATAAACACATACACACTCATAGATACACACACATACACATAGACACACACACATACACACACATATACACACACACATACACACACACATACACACATACACATGCATACACACACATACACATGCATACACACATACAGACACATATACACACACATACACACACATACACACATACATGCATACACGGTAGAGAGACATACACACATATACACATACATCCATACATATGCATACAATGTACATACATACTTACATGCATACATAATGCACATGCATAGATACATACACACACATAGACAGATACACACATAGACACATACACACATAGACACATACACATGCATAAACACATACATACTCATAGATACACACATATACACATAGACACACACACACACATACACACACATATACACACACATACACACATAATGATGCACACTACACATGCATACACACATATAGACACATATACACACACATACACACACATATATGCATACACACACATAGAGAGACATACACACACATACACATAAATGCATACATAATGCATATGCATATGCATACATAATGATATGCATATGCATACATAATGCATATGCATATGCATACATACATACTTACATGCATACATAATGCACATGCTTACATACACATACGTAATGCATACACACACATATGCATACATAATGCATACACACACATACACACATATGCATACAAAATGCACATGCATAGATACATACACACACATAGACACATACACACATAGACACATACACACATACACACTACACACATACACACATAGACACATACACAAACATAAACACATACATACTCATAGATACACACATATACACATAGACACACACACACATACACACACATATACACACACATACACACATAATGATGCATACTACACATGCATACACACATACAGACACATATACACACACATACACACACATATATGCATACACACACATAGAGAGACATACACACACATACACATACATGCATACATATGCATATGCATATGCATACATACATACTTACAAGCACATGCTTACATACACATACATAATGCATACACACACATATGCATACCTAATGCATACGCACACATACACACATATGCATACATAATGTATACGCACACATACACACATATGCATACATAATGCATATGCATATGCATACATACATACTTACATGCATACATAATGCACATGCTTACATACACATACATAATGCATACACACACATGCATACATAATGCATACATACACACATATGCATACACATACACACATAGACACATACACACACATAGACACATACACACACATTAACACATACACACTCATAGATGCATAGCGACACATACACATAGACACATACACATACACACACACATATACACACACACATATACACACACACACAAACATACACACAGACACATACACACATAATGATGCATACACACACATACATATGCATACACACACATATGCATACATACATGCATACACATAGACACATACACACGCATATATACATACATACACATAAACACATACACACTCATAGACACACACACATACACATAGACACACACACACATATACACACACATACACACATAGACACATACACACATAATGATGCATACACACACATACACATGCATACACACACATATGCATACATACATGCATATACATACACACATAGACACATACACACACATAGATACATACATACACATAAACACATACACACTCATAGACACACATACATACACATAGACAGACACACAAACACACATAGACACATACACACATAATGATGCATACACACACATACACATGCATACACACATACAAACACATGTACACACACATACACACATATATGCATACACACACACGCACATATATGCATACACACACATAGAGAGACATACTCACACATACACATACATGCATATATATACATACATAATGCATATGCATATGCATACATACATACATACATACATACATGCATACATACACATACATAATGCATACACACATATATGCATACATAATGCATACACACACATACACACATATGCATACATACATGCGTACACATACACACATAGACACATACACACACATAGACACATACACACACATAAACACATACACACTCATAGATGCACACACAAGCACATACACACACACATACACACACACATATACACACACACATAGACACATACACACATAATGATGCATACACACACATACAAATGCATACACACATACACACACATACACGCACATACATACACACACACATGCATACATACACATACTTAATGCATACACACATACATATGTACACGTATATGTTAGGTATTATGGATCCCAGTAGAGAGAGAAAGGTGAAACTCACTCTCATAAAAAGTCTTATGAGAGCAGGAGTTCCGTCTGATACTCTAGGGGCCATAATGCGTGATTACTCAGAGATGTCTGATGAGGAGCTGGACTATACGATCCAGATGCTTACCCAGCGATCAGACAAGGGCTCTTCTGTGGCTCCACATGCAAGAAGAGAGCTATTTGCTCATAGGTATGTTTTTTTTTCATAAATTTTTTTAATGATATTATAACACATATTTTTATTTATTTTTATCTATCTATTTTCAGGACACCTATACCACCTCCAGCACATGATAGCAGATCAGAGTTGCCTATGAGGACATGCATAGACACCTTAGGACTAGAGTGCGATATAGAGCCAGAGGGGAACATTGTGTACATAGGGAATGGGTTGGAGTTCAAGAGAAGGATGCGGGCACTATGCGACTCTTACCTGCGCTTTGTCCACTTACCATGGAAGTAAGTAAAAATTTTACATATAAATTGAAATAAATATCTTATGTTTTATTTACATTATGTTTTTTTTTGTAGTGAGCATGATGAGAGGGATAAAAAATACGTACTTAGTTCACTTGAGACAGAGTTTGGGAGAGGATGGTCGCTTAAGTGGTGTCTACTCACATACACATACACATGCATAATCATATGTACACACACATACACTCATATAATCATACTTACATGCATATATACATATACACATGCCTACCTACCTCTAGCTAAACTCGTCATCACCGAGCACATATATACAGAAGTTCTTTCACCTTTTACACCCACCTAGTGCCAATGGCCTTTCTCTTTTGTTGTTGTTGTTGTTATGCAAGTCGAGCGAGCACCATCGATTCCCCACATTTAGCGGGTTGTAGCTGTGGCTTCCTCTAAGACCTACTTGTCATTCGAGTTCCATTGGCACCATTGGACAACATGAGGAAGGACTTCAACAATCAAGGAAGACAAAGTACTAGTACTACTCGAGACCTCATGCATTCCAATCGTGTTATCCCCAAGGCAGGCTTAACTGAAAGGTTTCTCTACCACTAAGCCCCTAGCTGCTTGTTGATTGTAGGAGTCAAGACACTTAAAGTCAACATTATTTGCAGCCTTCAAAGTGTACTTTTTAGCTCTCTACATCTAGCTTATAAGAGTTTCTTTGAGGTGAAAGTGGGGAAAATTAAAAGTTGATTTTGAAACCTTGAGACAATTTCATCCACATACATGGAAGAATTGGTCCAAAGATCAATCCTCCTCATAGAAGAACTTGATATTGTGTATCCCTAGTAGTGTACATTTAGCTCTTTTCCTCAATTCTCGGCTCTTGAGTCTTCTTACAACTTTCTTGCAAAGCTTTCAGTTGTCGTCCGAAAGCCACCACAATTCATGCAGCTTTTTTAGGTCTACAGAACAGAGTTGAGAGACACTTGTAGGTGTTTTTAGCTAGAGTTTGGGCTTTAAATTCAGCATTTTAGTTCCAAACTATTGCATATATGGAGCACATAGGCACTATGTGCACTTGTGTGGATACCACTTATGTATCCCCATGTGGGCATTGATATAGTGGTTACATTTTTGCATAAAACCTTTAATGTTGATAAAGGGGGTTCTGGTCAGGTTTTGTTAAGTATGCTCCATAAGCCTATTTGTCTTATTTTAGTTAAGTGGTTGAATGCAATAGTTCAACCAATTATTCACTATGCAGGTTTACATGTTAGTACTGACAATTTTATGAGTTTTCTACATCAATCAATTGCTCATTTTGTATAGAAGCTTCTAGAAACATTTTCCCCAAATTGGACACTTGGTCACCTTTTTTACCCTTAGTGGTGTTTGAACTATTTTAACTCCATTATCATCCTAGTCAGTTCTCTATCAGCATTCCATCACAAATCTTAGACAGATCTAGTGGATTAAGGTCTAGTGCTAGTGTTCCCAAGAGGAGTTAGTACTTGCAAGGCAGGGACCGTTTTGAGGCACCACAAACTTTGGTCTATGAAAGAATCATATTAAACATGTGCTCACTCAGAGGAGACACTCGAAACTAGTAAATGGAATATCAAAGAAGCCTCTTGTTATGCATAATGATGATGATGATGATGATTGGGATGAATTAGTTGAAATGGCTAGGTCTACCATACGATTGCATGTTGGGTTGTAGGGTTTGCACACATCTTCAATTGTGCATGGAAACCCTCCCTAGACCATGATAATAACCTTCTTTGTATATACTTAGAGTGTCACACGTGAACACTCTCCTAAAAGCACAATATTTCCTTATGCCAACACTTGGGGTTGAGCTAACGCTTCCCACCCTTCTTTAAACTTTGTGAAGTACCCAACATGCTTTATATTTGGATCAGATTGCTTACGGTACACCTCTGTCTCTAAATTTTTTATCTCCAATTTCTTCAAACTATACCAGGTTTGGTTCTAGGAGGTGATGCAATGTGGACGAGTGAAGATCGACCTTCGGATAGCATATCTCAATTCCTCCACTCCAACTCACTAATCTGCCAAGACCACAAGATTTGTGCACGGCTTCTGTGAACAAAATTCCTTTGATGTACTTCCATGAAATGGGAAGATACCATGCTTTGAGGCCTAGCATATATCATCATTCTTAAGGATGTGTCTTTTTCGGCATGGTTCTGGTAACCTGTTGTTGCACTTTTGCAAAGGTCATGCATCTATTTTGAAGGGCTCTAAGGCTTTTTCTTTCATGATTAACCTTTCATGGTGTTGAAGCACAATGTGTTTTAAGTTTATGTGTGGTTGTCATCATGTGCTTAAAATAATCACGGATGTGCTGATTATACGAGTACCGGAATATCAGAAGTTCATCTTAGATTTGCTGCTACCCATAAACTCAAACTCAGTTCATGGCATTGTTGGAGAGTCCTTCATGATCGTAGTTGAGCTAGGAAGATATTGTCTCTCATCACCAACAAGATCAATCAGTACTGTTAAGATTTCGCAAGGCCTCTAATCTATTGTGTTCAGGCTTGTAGGTGGTCTTGGGTTTTGAGAAAGATGTCTCCTAAATTGCAATTGTTTCAACCAATTGATGTTGTCTGATGGATGGTATTGTGTGCACTTTCATAATGTTTCTTGGAATAAGTTGTAATGAAGCAACTGTTTTGTGATGATCTTCATGCCCCTTGGCTAACTCACACCAGCACAACACCTGGACATGGGTATTTAGTCCCTTTTTTGTTATTGCTTTGTGCTAAATGATCCACAAGTTTTCTTCTCTTCATACTCAGGATGGGAGTCTCCTTGAAATCTCTATATATGACTTAGTGCCTGTAACACAGATTGGGAAAGGCATTGTTTTGGGGAACTCGTCTTGTCTTCCGCACAAGTCTTACTAGGGCCAACCATTCATTCTATGATATGTTGTTGGACAATTCGAGGGTCATGATCATTGCCTTGATAAGGCAGGTATAATAGATTTCCAGGTTTGGGGGTCCATGAGTGTTTCTCACTCCTAACTCTTAATTTGTGGTAACTACCCATATGTGTCAAATGATCTTCAATAGATCAAAATCATGCTCTAGAAGGATAACAATCGTATTTTTCACACCTTGATTCGCATGTTTGGGAATGGAGTTTTCTAGACCTGGTGCTCCCAATGACATGATGACCAATTGTACGACTATCCCAATGGGTTTAGTATGCATATTTCTCTTTATTAATTATGATTTATACTTTATTCTCATAATCATTAGATTAAAAGGTGCATAGAGCTTGAAATACATTGTTGGGCTCTCCTATCTAAAAGGAGAACTTGAAATGCATTTATGTGTACTTATGTGGCTAAGGAATGTCTTTGAGTAGTGGCACTTTGCTATATAATATTGGATCCCTGTTTTATGTGTTTCTCATGTTGGAAGGCTCTTGTACCCAAGGCACTTGGGCGGTTGCAGTGATTTTGACCACACTGCCTGTTATCACTCTAAGGGGATGTCAAAGAATTATGATACTGGATTTATAATGATCTATACTGATTGTTTCATGCCACTAACTGTTATCGGTGTTCAATTGTGTTATATGATCTTTTGGTTTTGCTATACTTCCAAAGTAGGAATGCGTATTTGAGTGCCTTGTTGGTGACACGCACAAACGTTTGAATTGTAATGAATCCGCTCTTCTTTAATGCTTTCCAAATTTCTCTTTTTTCATATGCACAAGTAGTATTGTTCTTCAAAGGGTGCATGCCTTAAGTCATATAATTGATAGAATGGCTAGTGGTGAAGATACTCACTGTTGGCTAGAAATGCTAGAGATGCCCAACGGATGTTTTTTGGTTTATCATGTACTTCAAGATGGATTGGCTCCATGATCCTTTCTTTCCTCACTGCAAGAACTCGCAGCTTGATGTTCGCATTAGGCATTTCGCAAATATATATATATATGGACTGTGAGATTTGTGGGGTTCTTTGGAGCTTGTTCCTCTAGGAATACCTAATTCATAACTGCTTTATTTGGGGAATTGTGTCCAAAAGCTCCCCTCCTCAGTCAGAAGCTCTCATTGACTCCACATGGGAACATTCCTATGGCTTGATGGTAGTCGAGTAACCAATACCCCTATTTTTGTGTTATCAAATTCCATGTATTTTGACCATCATAGTCTCAATCTGGTTGCCTCTCATGACTATATCATCATGTTTTGGCACACTATGCAAGGTCTTCATACCTGTGTGCATTTGAACAAAAGTGAGCAACAAAGGTCCTTGCACATTCTTAATACACTAAATATACAGCAACTATCTTATGCTTTCCAAGCACTGTGTCACACTTGCACCTACTTGATTAGACATTAGGATGTGTGAGGAATGAAGAAGTATAGGTTTTTGCTAGCTCCTTGCCCTTTAAGTTTCAATTTTGGGATTGAAGGAATAGGTTGATCTTCACAAAGAGCAAGTGTTGTAGGAGTGGATGCTCCCTGAAGTGGAAACTAAATTTGGAATGAATGTTTATTGTCTACTTCATTTTTTGGAAGCAGTCTACTTGCTTTATGTATGTCATTTCACGTTTGGGAGCTTATTGCAAAGGCATTTCTAGTTTTACAAAGGACTACACAGTGGGATGTATGCTGGGCTGACTACCCCCCAAGGGCATTGTGTCGCGTAGATTTGAAGACTAAAGGCTTAAGTGCGATCGATTTAAAGTGCTACAAATTTGAAGATCATTGAAGAATTGAAGACCTGAAGACTTGCAGCCTCAAGACTTGAAGACTAAAGAATTGCAGCTTTGAAGACCTGAAGCTTTCTAGACTTGAAGGCTGCAACTTGGAACAATTGAGTTGTATATGTTTGTCTTCTCTAGCTTTGTCAAGGATGACAAAGTCTAGGGGCAGGAAAGTATTGAGTTGTAGGGTATGCACACATCTTTGATTGTGCACACATAGTGTAGGAGGCTCCTAAATATCTCATCTTTTTGGCACATGTAAGGAGTTCCCCATGTAAATCTCTTGAAGCCCTTCATTGGGATTTGTTTGTTACATAAGAGATCTTGGAATCTCCTAGAAGATATGTTAGTTAGAGATATTCCATTTTTTACTTTTCAAAAGGAGCACATGGGGAAATGTGCTTAGCCTATATATAGAGGCTCATTTTTGTAAGAAGGGGGGATTTTGGTTCGACGTACTCTCATGTAATATGTCTTATGAATGGAAGAATAATCTCCTTTACTCAAAGACTATTTACACTCTTGTATTGTGTCTTTGTGAGTGTGTGAGAGCGAGGTGTGTGTGTGTGCCTATGCATGTCTCTCCTTTGTGAGTAGAGTAGTTGCTTTACTTGTCTTTTGCACATGAACTAGGATCCTTGTGTTATGGACAAGGAAACCACCCTGGACCTCAAAATCAATGTGATTTCTATATCTCACGATTAGCTCAAAATCTGGGAAATCCAATGCTTCCATTGCGTCGGAAGCATGCAAAACCTCAAGATCGACTGTCTATTTGCCTCATTCGGATATCCAAAGCTCATGTTTCAAAGAACCTAGAGTATTTCATGACCACTCACATCCTCAATAGAAGGCAATCTCGATGGAGTAACTTTCTATCCGGATTTGATTTTCTCATCACATACTGTCCAGGATGTCAACAATGTCACTCTTGCGGATACAAGTCTTGGGAGCGCAAGGAGTCGTGACCGCCAAGTAAGTACTCTCCAAGTTCTAGTTCTAGTTCTTGTCTTGTTCCTTGTTTTCGTCTTGTCCAGTCTAGTCCTTGGACATCCTGTCTTGTCCTCTTGTAACCTCGTAGTACGAGATCTTGTCGAGTTCTTCCTTGTATCTAGTTCATCTCCGAGAAGGGAGTTCTTGTAATCCAGATATCTTGTTCCATACTTAGGATCCCGAGTTGTGGGATCTCCTGTATCATCTCTAGTCGAGTTACCCATATCTATAAGTCCCGCGAAGTGGGACTTCGTGTATCAGTCACGTATTCTTGTATCATTTCCCCTTCATGGGTGATCTTGTAATCAGAAGTGTATTTCCGTAATCTTGTCTACTGTAGTTAGAGAGCACAATCTAGTGCTCCCTTGACATTTTGGCAAGACTACCTTCATCAAGACCAGGCACCATGGATTCGCTATGTAAGGAGATTCAATCTACCATAAAGGACTTGATCAAACATGTCCAAGAGATGAAAAGATTGCTACGACAATATGATCGATCAGTTTCAAGCTATGCCTTGAATATCAAGATGTTGTTTCATGGAACTACATATCAAGAAGACTACATGGTTAATCAGTTTCGAAGTGGCCTCAATCGTGAAATAAAATATCTCTTCTTATCCATGCCCCAAGCAAGTACCTTGGAGGATGGTATAAATCAGGCAATTCAGTCGAAGAATCAGTTGCTAAAAGAAATCCAAGTCCAAGAGTCAGAAGTCTTGAATAATGAAGACATTATTCCTCAAGAATCTAAATCAAGAATCTTTGAAGGCGAAGAAGTCATTACGAATGATATGGAGCATACAAATTATGAAGATAACAATAAGATAAAGGACAAGGAGGATTTCGTGTTCAATCAAGGAGGTGTGCTTACTCAAGGCACTCCATCAAAGGTCTTGGAAACACTACAACTCACCACTAAAAGCTCAAAGGACCTATCTTTTCACAAAGCTTAGGAAGCTCAAGGGAAACCGAGTCCTTCACCACCTTTCAAGATTAAGGATCATGAAGAATTCAAGGTTAATCATATCTTAGATTCAAGAATCTCGCGAGGATGATTGGAATGCTTTATTCATTGGAAAGAATTTGACATTTGTGATTGTACTTGTGAACTTACAAAAAATCTTCAAAGAGCAAAAGTCAAGATTTGTGAATTCCATAACGAAATTCCAATGAAGTCAAGACCAGAGATCATGACTGCTCCTCGTGGAACTCGTCGCATGAGGGGGAGGTGATGCCATGGACAAGGAAACCACCCTGGACCTCACAATCCATGTGATTCCTATATCTCGCGATTGGCTCAGAATTTGGGGAAACCAATGCTTCCATTGTGTCTGGAGCATGCCAAAACCCTAATATTGACTCTCTATTTGCCTCATTTGAATATCTAGAGCTCATGTTTCGAATTGATGATATCATCAATTCGTAACCGCCTTTCATGAACGACCCTTGAAAACCTATATAAGGAGGGGTTGTCCACATTCATAATCAATCTTGCCATAGTGGATGCGTTTGATACCTAGCATCACCATCTAGAAGGAGCAACACATAAAATTACTATATATACAGATCACAAGAACCTAGAGTATTTTATGATGTCTCGCATCCTCAATGCGGATACGAGTCTTGGGAGCTCAAGGAGTCGTGACCGCCAAGTAAGTACTCTCCAAGTTCCAGTTCTAGTTCTTGTCTTGTTCCTTGTTCCCGTCTTGTCCAGTCTAGTTCTTGGACATCCTGTCTTGTCCTCTTGTAATCTTGTAGTACGAGATCTTGTCGAGTTCTTCTTTGTATCTAGTTCGTCTCTGAGAAGGGAGTTCTTGTAATCTAGATTTTTATTCCATACTTACGATCCCGGGTTGTGGGATCTCCGATATCATCTCTAGTCGAGTTACCCATACCTATAAGTCCCGGGCTGTGGGACTTCGTGTATCAATCACGTATTCTTGTATCATTTCCCCTTCGTGGGTGATCTTGTAATCAGAAGTGTATTTCCATAATCTTGTCTACTGTAGTCAGAGAGCACAATCTACTGCTCCCCTAACACCTTGACTCGCTACTCTCCATGTTTTCAAGCATGTGGCATAGCATGGGGCTGATGGCCAATGGCTTGAACATGTTGGAGGTAGGGTCGGTGGATAGGAGAGTCAATCTTGAGCCTTCCTTCTTGCTTCCATGCAAGGTGGTGAGGGTCTTTGGACTACTACTACAACTTCAACATTGCACCTCGGTGTTAATGTTTACTTTATAGTACTGGACTGTGAAAGTGTAGAGGAGATTGCGAAGAAGTTATGTAACACTTATTAAAAAGAAACAAAATCAAATTAAGTGTATGTGATGAAAGAGTTATATGACCTTGGGACGAAGGACACCGATAGTGTTTTTGTTTATATTAATGATTTTGATGCCATATTTTCTTAGTTTCGGACTAGAAAAATGGAGATGGATAACGAAATGAAAGGATTCTTGTTATTATGCACCTTGCCATTGTCATGGGATACATTTTGCATAGCTATTATCAATAGTGCAACTGGTAGTAGATTGCTCTATGAGGACATATATGGAGCACTCCTGAGTGAAGAGACCCATAGAAATTCTATGTTTGGGACTCTGAGCGGAGATGCACATAGTGTTCGTGATTCTTAAGAAGGAAAGAATCAATAATGTGAGTATTCCCTACCTTTGGAAAATGTCATCATGCCATCAGATGGGCTACTCCCTACCTTTGGAGAATGTCTTTCTTGAGTTGAGATGAAAAAAGGACCCAACTCCAAGGCTTTAGATTTTGATAATGGAAGTGAGTATACCCGACATGAATTCAACATTTTCTATCGATATAGAGGAATTCATAGAGGGTTTACAACTCTTTATACCCTAGTAGAGAATGGCATATCTGAGAGGATGAATAAAACTATTCAAGATAGAGAAGTTTGTATGTTGCATCATGCAAACCTATCTCAAGCTAGTTCATGTGAGTAACATTTCACTTAGTACTGCCAAAGGTCTAAAAGTGGCACCAAAATTTTGGAGATGGAAGTCACCATATTATGATCATCTTCGAGTTTTCTAGGTGCGAGTCATATGTTCCTATAACCAAGAATCTTGGATAAAAGTTGGACTATGCGTCGACGCAATGCATTTTTAATGGATATGGTTGAGACGATCGATTTGGGTATCGCTTATGGGATCATATGCCTGATCAGAAGCAGTGATGTTGTTTTCACTGAGATTTGTGGGGTCCTTTGGAGGCTTTTCCTCTAGGAATACCTGATTCTTGACTGGTTTATTGGGGGACATGTGTCCAAAAGCCTCCCTCCTCTGTGAGAAGCTCTCATTGACTCCACATGGGAACATGGCTTGATGGTAGTCGAGTACCCACTACCCCTATTTTTGTATTATCGAATTCCATGTATTTTAACCATCATAGTCTCAATCTAGTTGCCTCTCACGACTATATCATCATGTTTTGGCACACTATGCAAGTTTTTCATACCTGTGTGCATTTGAGCAAAAGCAAGCAACAAAGCCCTTGCACACTTTAATAGACTGAATATACAACATCTATCTTATGCTTTCCACGCGTTGTGTCACACTTGCACCTACTTGATGAACATAAGGATGTGTGCAGAATGAAGAACTATAGGTTTTTGCTAGCACCTTGCCCTTTAAGTTTCAAATTTTGGATTGAAGGAATAGGCTAATCTTCACAAAGAGCAAGTCTTGTAGGAGTTGATGCTCCCTAAAGTGGAAACTAAATTTGGAATGAAAACTTCATTTTTCGGAAGCAGTCTGCTTGCTTTATGTATATCATTTCAGGTTTGGGAGCTTATTGCAAATGCATTTCGAGTTTTACAAAGGACTGCATAGTGGGATGTATGCTAGGTTGACTGCCCCTCAAGGGGATTGTGTCGCTCAGATTTGAAGTCTGAAGACTTCAGTGCTATAGATTTAAAGTTCTATAGATTTGAAGATCATTGAAGACTTGAAGACCTGAAGACTTGCAGCCTGAAGACTTGCAGACTAAAGAATTGCAGCTTTGAAGACCTAAAGCTTTTCAGACCTGAAGACTCCAACTTGGAACAATTCAGTTGTGTATGTTCATCTTCTCTAGCTTTGTCAAGGATGACAAAGTCTAGGGGGGAGAGAGTATTGGTTTGTAGGGTATGCACACATTTTAAATTGTGCATGGAAAGCCTCCCTAGACCATGAGAATAACCTTCTTTGTACATACTTAGAGTGTAACATGTAAACACTCTCCTAAAAGCAGTTTTTAATATTTCCTTATGCCATAGTGTAGAAGACTCCTAAATATTTCATCTTTTTGGCACATGTAAGGACTTCCCCATGTAAATCTTATGCATGCCCTTCATTGGGATTTGTTTGTTACACAAGAGATCTTGGAGTCTCCTAGAAGATATGTTAGTTAGATATATTCCCTTTTTGACTTTTCAAAAGGAGCACATGGGGAAATGTGCTTAGCCTATATATAGGGGCTCATTTTTGTAAAGAAGGGGGGCTTTTGGTTCGAGATACTCTCATGTAATATCTCTTATGAATGGAAGAATACTCTCCTTTAGTCAAAGACTATTTACACTCTTGTATTGTGTCTTTGTGAGTGTGTGAGAGTGAGGTGTGTGTGTGTGCCTATGCATGTCTCTCCTTTGTGTGTGCAGAGTAGTTGCTTTACTTGTATTTTGCACATGAACTAGGATCCTTGACTCCCTACTCTCCATGTTTTCAAGCATGTGGCAAAGCATGGGGCTGACGGCCAATGGCTTGAACATGTTGGAGGTAGGGTCGGATGATAGGAGAGTCAATCTTCAGCCTTCCTTCTTGCTTCCATGCAAGGTGGTGAGGGTCTTCGGACTACTACTAAAACTTCATCATTGTACCTCGGTGTTAATGTTTACTTTATAGTACCGAACTGTAAAAGTGGAGGAGATTTCGAAGAAGTTATGTAACACTTATGAAAAAGAAACAAAATCAAATTAAGTGTATGTGATGAAAGAGTTATATGACCTTGGCACGAAGGACACAAATAGTGTTTTTGTTTATCTTAATGATTTTGATGCCATATTTTCTTAGTTTTGGACTCAAAAAATGGAGATGGATAATGAAATGAAAGGAGTCTCGTTATAGTATGCACCTTGCCATTGTCATGGGATACATTTTTGCATAGCTATTATCAATAGTGCAACTGGTGGTAGATTGCTCTATGAGGACATATATGGAGCACTCCTGAGTGAAGGGACCCATAGAAATTATATGCTTGGGACTCTGAGCGGAGATGCACATAGTGTTCGTGATTCTTACAAAGGAAAGAACCAATAATGTCAATATTCCCTACCTTTGGAAAATATCATCATGCCATCGGATGGGGTATTCCCTACCTTTGGAAAATGTCTTTCTTGAGTTGAGACGAAAAAAGGAACCAACTCCAAGGCTTTAGATTTCGATAATGGAAGTGAGTATACCCGACTTGAATTCAACCTTTTCTATCGATATAGAGGAATTCATAGAGGGTTTACAACTCTATATACCCTAGTAGAGAATGGCATATCTGAGAGAATAGAACTATTCAAGATAAAGAAGTTTCTATGTTGCATCATACAAACCTATCTCAAGGTAGTTCATGTGAGTAACATCTCACGTACTACTGCCAAAGGTCCAAAAGTGGCACCAGAATTTTGGAGATGGAAGTCACCATATTATGATCATCTTCGAGTTTCTGGGTGTGAATCATATGTTCCTATAACCAACAATCTTGGATAGAAGCTGGACTATGTGTCGAAGCAATGCATTTCTTAATGGATATGGTTGAGACGATCGATTTGGGTATCGCTTATGGGATCAGATGCCTGATCAGAAGCAGTGATGTCATTTTCAATGAGTCTAAGACGCATAAATATTCCATTGTGGAGGTTGAAGTGAGAAGAGTAGTGTTTGACGATACTATTCCTCGAGTTAGGATGCATAAGAATGCTACGCATGTGGATGCTCACTAGAATGTCCAATCAGCTTAGCCACGAAATGTTGTTGTTGAGTAACCATTGAGATTTTCCGCATGTGTCTTGCATCCACCTGATCGATATGTTCCACATTTTGATTTTGTTATGGTCACGACCAGAGGATTGCTAGACTCTTTGCCGATGACATGAATGCCTTTGTTCATAACGATAGAAACTGCATTGAGGTGTTTTGGAACTGCCTCGACACCTTTTGTAAGGCATCAGGTTCAAAAATCAACCATGCTAAAACTGCTTTCAGAACAATCCATGGGCCTCCGCCCCAACTGTTGATTGATCAGGGGTGTCAAGTTATCCCTAGTGGCCAAGTCTTCTGTCTCCTCGGCATTCCGATGGGCTTCAACATCTCGATGGACCAAGGGTGGAACTGGATTCTATGCAAACTAGATAGCAAACTAAATCATTGGAAAGGTATGCAAGCTAACTTGGCAGGGCGTGCAATGGTTGTCAACACATTTATGCTCTCTACGATTATTTACTATATCTCGTGTTGGAGACCTAAGGAGAAAGAATTGGCAAAAGTGGAAAGGATCTGCAGAAACTTCCGATGGACTGGGGACCCCAATAGGAGGGGGATTCCCAAAATCAAATGGGAAACTTGTATTAGCTCAAAAGACTCGGGGGGCTTGGGGATTTTGGATATCACTCGGTTAGCTGACAAGCTGGCGGCCAAGTGGTTTATCAAGGCTTGGTGCAATAGAGAGTCCTCCTGGGCTAAATTGATCTTCAGAAATTCCAAAGACCTTACCTTAGTTGGTCTTCCCGGCTGGAAGGACAGTGGGATCCTCACGCTTTTGTTCTCCCCCCCACCCGGTGTCCCCTAAAGGCTCTAGCCTCGTGTGTTCCTTATGGAAGAGTTGGAACAAAGCCAAACAATTCATCAGAGTCAGTGATGAGTGGAAGTGGGCTGCTGGGATAAGACAAAATGACTCTATCTCGTTCCCGATCAGCGGCTTAAGGGAGGTGGAGTCTTGGAACCTCCAAACGGCTAAGCGATTGTGGAACAAGGGGTATAAACAGTGGAAACAACTCTGGAAACAAGAGACCGGCCGGTGGATTAGATTTGAAGACTTAGACCCAAGACATAGAATTTCTCTCGAAGAATGGACTCTTCTTCAAAACAGGTGTTCAGTGTGGGACCACTCAACTACCCGCCTTCTCTGCGGACAAGATCTTCCTTGCCTAGAGGGCCTCAAATGGAGCAATGGTAAGAAACTATCCAGAATTCCCAACTTCAAAGAAAACTTAGATGTTCATCACACTCTTAACAAGGTGTGGTGCCTTTCTTGGCCCAAACTTCGATGGGAACTCAAGTTCATGTCGATTTGGCACCCCCTTATTGAGATCAAGAAATCCGTTCTCATGTGGCAACTCTTGCATAAAGGTATCTGGTACAACGCAAGGGCCAACAAAATTTGTGGCGTGCCTCCCTGGTGCAAGCGCTGCCATCGATGCATCGAAGACCTCGTTCACCTCTTCTTCGATTGCCCCAAGTCCCGTGTTATCTAGCATCACGTGACACGGATTCTTCGTCTCTCGAACCATATCAATTGGCAACAAGCGCTATTGGGTGAGGCGGTTGGCTTCTCTTCTAGGCTATGGAATGCTATCAGAGGCGAGACTCTTTGGAAAATTTGGAGGGAGCGATGCGCTGTCAACTTTGGCCAAACCCCAAAGGAATGGTCGATTGAGAAATCTTTGTTTCTTCTAGGTAAAAGAACCTCTTGTGACAAGAGATCTCCTCCATTTAGGCACCACTGTATTTATCTCCTCGTAGATAACAAGCTGAAACCCAAATGGGTCCCCCATGAAGGAGATGATAGTTTTATATGCCTCATTTGTAACGCCCTCTAGCTTACTGAACTCGTCCCCTGCTTTGTGCGATTTGGGGGGTCCCATGGGCACTAGTCCCATTCATCTGTAACTTTTCCTCATTACTTTAATTAAAGTCCGGGAGATTAGGCTATGGCCGAACTTCCTTTTATAAAAAAAAAAGGAAGCAGTGATGTCGTTTTCAATGAGTCTAAGATGCATAAATATTCCATTATGGAGGTTGAAGTGAGAAGAGTAGTGTTTGAGGATACTAGTCCTCGAGTTAGGATGCATAAGAATGCTACGCATGTGGATGCTCACTAGAATGTCCAATCAGCTTAGCCATGAAATGTTGTTGTTGAGTAACCATTGAGATTTTCCGCATGTGTCTTGCATCCACCTGATCGATATGTTCCACATTTTGATTTTGTTATGGTGACAAATGGTGGTGAGCCTTCTTGCTACAAGAAGGCTATGTAGATAAAGGAACATGTCAAGCGGGAGTGTTCCATGAAGAGTGAATTGGATTCTATTCACAAGGTTGGTACTTGAGATTTGAAAGGTCTGCCAAAAGGTAAGAAAGCTTTACCATGACATAGGAAATGGGTATATAAGTCGAAATTCACATGACATAGGAAGTCGTGCTATTTTGCGCTCCAATGGTTGATGAACCATGTAGCTCAATAGTAGCGCCTATCAATTTGTGTGAAGTCCATGACGGTAGGCCAAGGTCGTGCTCTCTTCATAGCTGAATGCTCACATACATTTCCTTCTTTCGTTTGGACTAAAAGAGTTTGGGCTTCTTTCATTTTGAACTAAGAAACCAACCCCATAACCTTTAGAATACTAAGAAACCAACCCCAAGAACTTCTACTATGGATGCACAATAGATTATGTGTTGGAATTGCGGCCAAGCTAGTCATACTACAGTTAAGTTGAGTGGCCACAATTGAGGTACATAGTATGGATGCAATCCAAGATGATGTTGATCCCATTTGGACCAAGGAGTGGGGGTAATGAAAGCTCAATTCATCCACTCTTTGGTCTACATTCCAAGCTTCATTAGGGGTCATAGCTTGAAGCGATTTGCATGGAATTCTGTTCGTAAGATATACAGTAGTCGAGATTGCTTTTGTCCATAAATAGTGTGGTAATTTTTTCTCTTCAAGTGATCCAACTAAGGTCTTGTTTCTTCTCTCCGTATTGTCATTCAATTGAGGAGAATACCTGATAGTCACTTCCCTTTGATGCATTTATCCTAAAAGAATATCATCAAACTCTTTGGAGAAGTATTCTCCCCCTCCATCATATCTCCGTTTCTTCAATGGTCTACCTATATGATTCTCCACATGTGCTAAGTATTTCTTGAAGCATTCAAACACTTCACTTTTGTTCTTGATGAAGCACAAAATGTTCCATCAATTTTGATCATCAACAAAGGAAACATAATACCTTGAGCTTTCCAATGAAGGTTCTTGACTTGGTCCCCACACATGAGTGTGTACTAAGTCCAAAAGGTTGTTGTGAATGTAGCCTTTGTGCTTGGTTTCATCCCCTGTTTATACTTTGTGCCTATGCTTTGGACTTCCCAAGTCAAATAGAAGAGCAATACTGCCAACAACATGGTTTGAACGTCCTAAATCTATGTAGAAAAAATGATCATCTTCTTTACCTTCTTTGTGACTCAATTCATCCACTCTTTGGTCCGATGCACTTGGGAGCATATATGGATCAAAATCCCACAACGATACTAACAAACCAACCCCAAGAACTTCTACTATGCATGGGTAATGAATTTTTGCATGGTTTTTATTGCTTAGTCATTGATTAATGAGGTGCAATTAGAGATGTTTTCAATCTCTGTAGCGCTACATTTCAAGGATACTTTTAATTTGAGGCATCGACGTCATTCGGATGAAACAAGAAGTGACATTCGAGAGCGCAAACATAGTAGAACGTCCTAATCACATTCATTCTCCATTGGAAATGAAGAATGCATCTATGAGCTTCTCTTGACAAATGTCAAGGGTTTGGTTTGAAATGACCCGTTGAAATGAAGGATGCATCTATGAGCTTCTCTTGAGCAGTCTTAAGTGAAGGGATCCATAGAAATTCTATGGTTGGAACTGTGAGTGGAGATGCAGAGTGTGTTTCGTGATTCTTACAAAGGAAAGAATCAATAATGTGGTAGGAGCGAGAACAAGGAAAAGAATGACCAAGAGAATAAGAGTGGAAGCAAATCAAGGAAAAGGGAGATGGAGTGCGTGCACTTGTTTCCTTATGAAGAAAGGATATATGAGGAAAGATTGATATGCATTAAAGAACAACACGTTGATGGGCATGTTAAACACCTCCTCCACTGCGTGCAATCATTGTGAAGATAGAAGAGATTCATGCTATTTCCAATGATGCTGATGTGTTGACACTTTGCCTAGTGATGCTCTTATGGATGATTGTTACGAAAATAACAGTGCGCCTTAAAATTTCTTTGTGGTGCCACTCGTAAGGCTGCACAAATCACAGACACCGTGTGTGTGTGTGTGTGTGTGTGTGCATGCCATTACCTTCCGACAGCGCATCACCAACAGTAGACCTCACCTAGAACAAGTACATGATGCGGATGCAGTCCAAGATGATGTCGATCCCACTTGGAGCGAAGAGTGGCTCGAAGACGATCTGTGTTGTGCCATTACGGCACCCAGACCTCAGCTAGAGCAAGTACACAATATGGATGCAGTCCGTCCAAGATGGTGTAGTTGGAGTGGCTCGAAGACGATCTCAACACAGTGCCTAACGAAATTTCGACTCATCCATTGCTCTCTGTAGAAGGAACTATGAAGGAAAGGGTTGCTCTTGTATTTGGCATGATCATGGAAGTGTGGATCATTATGAAGTGCAATTAAGAATATGGTAAAGCTGCATTTGAAGGAAATAGGTACAATGTTATGTTGGGGATGTATGTTTTGAGAACTGTAGGTTCTCTAAAATAAAATAAAATTGCAAAGCTCTCTCTTACACATGAGGAAGAGGGAAAAAGCAAAGCAAAAGGAACTCGTCAGAAGGCTGGGCTGCCGTCCCCGCCGCCGCCCACACACGTGTGTGTGAGGGAAGGTCCCCGGGGGCGCGCTTATGTGAAGAAGCCTTCGCCTGAGCCGCATGCACATGCGGGATATATGAGGAAAGATTGATATGCATTAAAGAACAACACGTTGATGGGCATGTTAAACACCTCGTCCACTGCGTGCAATCATTGTGAAGATAGAAGAGATTCATGCTATTTCCAATGATGCTGATGTGTTGACACTTTGCCTAGTGATGCTCTTATGGATGATTGTTACGAAAATAACAGTGCGCCTTAAAATTTCTTTGTGGTGCCACTCGTAAGGCTGCACAAATCACAGACACCGTGTGTGTGTGTGTGTGTGTGCATGCCATTACCTTCCGACAGCGCATCACCAACAGTAGACCTCACCTAGAACAAGTACATGATGCGGATGCAGTCCAAGATGATGTCGATCCCACTTGGAGCGAAGAGTGGCTCGAAGACGATCTGTGTTGTGCCATTACGGCACCCAGACCTCAGCTAGAGCAAGTACACAATATGGATGCAGTCCGTCCAAGATGGTGTAGTTGGAGTGGCTCGAAGACGATCTCAACACAGTGCCTAACGAAATTTCGACTCATCCATTGCTCTCTGTAGAAGGAACTATGAAGGAAAGGGTTGCTCTTGTATTTGGCATGATCATGGAAGTGTGGATCATTATGAAGTGCAATTAAGAATATGGTAAAGCTGCATTTGAAGGAAATAGGTACAATGTTATGTTGGGGATGTATGTTTTGAGAACTGTAGGTTCTCTAAAATAAAATAAAATTGCAAAGCTCTCTCTTACACACGAGGAAGAGGGAAAAAGAGGGAAAAAGCAAAGCAAAATGAACTCGTCAGAAGGCTGGGCTGCCGTCCCCGCCGCCGCCCACACACGTGTGTGTGAGAGGATTACGAACTATACCTCCTCGTCCGAGTTGTGCGTCTTGTCTGAGTAGAGATGCTGTTCAAGTATAGAACTATAGAACAGATCCTGTTCAAGTATAGTCGTGAGGGAAGGGCCCCGGGGCCGCGCTTATGTGAAGGAAGCCTTTGCATGAGGCGCATGCACATGCGGGATATATATCCATGGTTGACGCTGCACCATCCACTCGCGCGCATTCTTCACACACACACACATGAAGTAAGAAACAATGGAAAAAGCAGAAACAATGGAAAAAGCAGGAACAAACAAACCAAAAAACAGCACACTTCATTAGTGCTGCCATCACGACCCGACTCTCCAATGCCATCCATAAAAGAAGTCATACTCTTCTCCATGTCACATGCATTAGACTCTATATTTGTTCCAAAGGACTCACATAGAGAAACTCTCCCTTTGCGCCTCTCTGCCCAACCCATGTTCTCCGTTGTAGAGACCACACCGTACTTCACAGCCTACCTAACTCTAGTTAAACTCGTCATCACCGAGCACATATATACAGAAGCTCTCTTTGGTGCAAGACGCCTTAGACGACTCCTATTGTGGAACCTCGCATTCTTCACACAATGGAAAAAGCAGGAACAAACAAACCAAAAAACAGCACACTTCATTAGTGCTGCCTGTCCCATCACGATCCGACTCTCCAATGCCATCCATAAAAGAAGTCATACTCTTCTCCATGTCACATGCATTAGACTCTATATTTGTTCCAAAGGACTGACATAGAGAAACTCTCTCTTTGCGCCTCTCTGCCCAACCCATGTTCTCCGTTGTAGAGACCACACCGTACTTCACAGCCTACCTAACTCTAGCTAAACTCGTCATCACCGAGCACATATATACAGAAGCTCTCATTGGTGCAAGACGCCTTAGACGACTCCTATTGTGGAACCTCGCATCTCTTGGCCAACAATGGCACCACTTTACAGCATCTCATTCATCCAACCAATCACTCTCACATCTTGCATCCGTGATTCTCTACAATTTCATCGCACAACGCGCCCATGCCATTCACTCGACAATCTCCTCATGCAGTTGCCCAATGCCTACACGATTGCTTTGTGTTCTATCCATGGCAGCCTATCGCTCAATCCATAAAACATACAACCTTGGATGATCTTTTCTTAATCAAACACTCCATTACAAAAATAGACATTCTTCTTGTATAGTGTACCCATTACCGGATCCCCCTATGGGACGTTGGTATATTTCGGTACTCATGTGTGTGAGCACACTTACGACCACCGAGCACGCTTCTTCACCCTCTTGACGAGCTTTTTTCAAGGCTATGGGCCAAAGACCATCCAAGGCTCATGCATCTGTAGCTTCCACTTCCGCTCGAATGCGTCTTCCCATCCGTCACACGTGAGAACACGACTATACATTCTCCATGTCCCTCCCGTGGCCTCGCGCTTTCTCTACTATCTCGTTGCGCCAAAAAAAAAAAAAAAAAAACAATCCTCCCACCGTTAGGTTAAGTTTTCACTCTTGCACTCTTGATTGGTGACTCAGCCCAATCATCATCCCCCCCCCCTCTGCGGTTGATGCTCTATGGAAGTAGGTCAAGGATTGGGATCATGTGATTCTTGTGCCAAACATGATGCCAAGGATGCCATAGAAGGGCTAAAATAAAGAGCACCAATGCCTCTGCCATTAAAACAATCAAAGATTCCTTTTTCGACCTGCATACTTTGTTTTCATGGCCTTCTTCCAAGAAACCATGGGGCTGAAATAGATACACTTCCCCACGTAAATCACAATTCGGAAATGCACTTTGAGTGTCCAATTCATGTAAAAAGTGCGCAAACGCTACAACTGGTTGCCATTCGGCACCTAACAGCAAAGGCCTCATCAAAATCAATGCCCTTCTCTTGAGCATAACCTTCGCCAACAAGCCCATCCTCGTGCCTATCAAACATTCCATAACGATTACGTTTCACCTTTTACACCCAACTAGTGCAAATGGCCTTTCTCTTTTGTTGTTGTTGTTGTTATGCAAGTCGAGCGAGCACCATCGATTCCCGACATTTAGCGGGTTGTAGCTGTGGCTTCCTCTAAGACATACTTGTCATTCGAGTCTCCATTGGCATCATTGGACAACATGAGGAAGGACTTCAACAATCAAGGAAGACAAAGTACTAGTACTCCTCGAGACCTCATGCATTCCAATCGTGTTATCCCCAAGGCGGGCTTAACTGAAAGGTTTCTCTACCACTAAGCCCCTAGCTGCTTGTTGATTGTAGGAGTCAAGACACTTAAAGTCAACATTATTTTTAAGCCTTCAAAGTGTACTTTTTAGCTCTCTACATCTAGCTTATAAGAGTTTCTTTGAGGCGAAATTGGGGAAAATTAGAAGTTGATTGTGAAACCTTGAGACAATTTCATCCACACACATGGAAGAATTGGTCCAAAGATCAATCTTGCTCATAGAAGAACTTGATATTGTGTATCCCTAGTAGTGTACATTTAGCTCTTTTCCTCAATTCTCAGCTCTTGAATCTTCTTACAACTTTCTTGCAAAGCTTTCAATTGTCGTCCGAGAAGCCACCACAATTCATGCAGCTTTTTTAGGTCTACACAATAGAGTTGAGAGACACTTGTAGGTGTTGTTAGCTAGAGTTTGGGCTTTAAATTCAGCATTTTAGTGCCAAAGTATTGCATATATGGAGTACATAGGCACTATGTGCACTTGTGTGGATACCACTTATGTATGCCCATGTGGGCATTGATATAGTGGTTACATTTTTGCATAAAACCTTTAATGTTGATAAAGGGGGTTCTGGTCAGGTTTTGTTAACTAGAAGACACTTAGTGATGCATGTGGAGGACTTACCCAATCTTACCATAAGAAATGTATGCTCCATAAGCCTATTTGTCTTATTTTAGTTAAGTGGTTAAATGCAGTGGTTCAACGAGTTATTCACTATGCAGGTTTACATGTTAGTATTGACAATTTTATGAGTTTTCTACATCAGTCGATTGCTCATTTCGTATAGCAGCTTCTAAAAATGTTTTCTCAAAATTGGACACTTGGTCACCTTTTTTACCCTTAGTGGTGTTTGAACCATTCTAGCTCCATTATCATCCTAGTCAGTTCTCTATCATCATGCCATCACAAATCTTAGACAGATCTAGTGGATGAAGGTATAGTGCTAGTGTTCCCAAGAGGAGTTAGTACTTGCAAGGCAGGGACCGTTTTGAGGCACCACAAACTTTGGTCTATGAAAGAATCATATTAAACATGTGCTCACTCAGAGGAGACACTCAAAACTAGTAAATGGACTATCAGAGAAGCATCTTGTTATGCATGATGATGATGATGATGATGATGATTGGGATCTCCTGTATCATCTCTAGTCGAGTTACCCATACCTGTAAGTCCCGGGTTGTGGGACTTTGTGTATCAGTCACGTATTCTTGTATCGTTTCCCCTTCGTGGGTGATCTTGTAATCAGAAGTGTATTTCCGTAATCTTGTCTACTGTAGTCAGAGAGCACAATCTAGTGCTCCCTGACACCTTGACTTGTTACTCTCCATGTTTTCAAGCATGTGGCATAGCATGGGGCTAATGGCCAATGGCTTGAACATGTTGGAGGTAGGGTCGGATGATAGGAGAGTCAATCTTGAGCCTTCCTTCTTGCTTCCATGGAAGGTGCTGAGGGTCTTCGGACTACTACTACAACTTCAACATTGCACCTCGGTGTTAATGTTTACTTTATAGTACCGGATTGTAAAAGTGTAGAGGAGATTGCGAAGAAGTTATGTAACACTTATTAAAAAGAAAAACAATCAAATTAAGTGTATGTGATGAAAGAGTTATATGACCTTGGGACGAAGGACACAGATAGTGTTTTTGTTTATATTAATGATTTTGATGCCATATTTTCTTAGTTTCGGACTAGAAAAATGGAGATGGATAATGAAATGAAAAGAGTCTTCTTATTATGCACCTTCCCATTGTCACCTAGAACAAGTACATGATGCGGATGCAGTCCAAGATGATGTCGATCCCATTTGGAGCGAAGAGTGGCTCGAAGACGATCTGCGTTGTGCCATTACGGCACCCAGACCTCAGCTAGAGCAAGTACACAATATGGATGCAGTCCGTCCAAGATGGTGTAGTTGGAGTGGCTCGAACACGATCTCAACACAGTGCCTAACGAAATTTCGACTCATCCATTGCTCTCTGTAGAAGGAACTATGAAGGAAAGGGTTGCGCTTGTATTTGGCATGATCATGGAAGTGTGGATGATTATGAAGTGCAATTAAGAATATGGTAAAGTTGCATTTGAAGGAAATAGGTACAATGTTATGTTGGGGATGTATGTTTTGAGAACTGTAGGTTCTCTAAAATAAAATAAAATTGCAAAGCTCTCTCTTACACACGAGGAAGAGGGAAAAAGCAAAGCAAAAGGAACTCGTCAGAAGGCTGGGCTGCCGTCCCCGCCGCCGCCCACACACGTGTGTGTGAGAGGGGCAGGACGATCATCAAGGCAACGAGCGAACACGCGCGGGCACTAGTATTCACGCATCTCTTGGCCAACAATGGCACCACTTTACGACATCTCATTCATCCAACCAATCACTCTCACATCTTGCATCCGTGATTCTCTACAATGTCATCGCACAACGCGCCCACGCCATTCACTCGACAATCTCCTCATGCAGTTGCCCAATGCCTACACGATTGCTTTGTGTTCTATCCATGGCAGCCTATCGCTCAATCCATAAAACATACAACCTTGGATGATCTTGTCTTAATCAAACACTCCATTACAAAAATAGACATTCTTCTTGTATAGTGTACCCATTACCGGATCCCCCTATGGGTTGTTGGTATATTTCGGTACTCATGTGTGTGAGCACACTTACGACCACCGAGCACGCTTCTTCACCCTCTTGACGAGCTTTTTTCAAGGCTATGGGCCAAAGACCATCCAAGGCTCATGCATCTATAGCTTCGACTTCCGCTCGAATGCATCTTCCCGTCCGTCACACGTGAGAACACGACTATACATTCTCCATGTCCCTCCCGTGGCCTCGCGCTTTCTCTACTATCTGGTTGCGCCAAAAAAAAAAAAAAAAAACAATCCTCCCACCGTTAGGTTAAGTTTTCACTCTTGCACTCTTGATTGGTGACTCAGCCCAATCATCATCCCCCCCCCCCTGCGGTTGATGCTCTATGGAAGTAGGTCAAGGATTGGGATCATGTGATTCTTGTGCCAAACATGATGCCAAGGATGCCATAGAAGGGCTAAAATAAAGAGCACCAATGTCTCCGCCATTACAACAATCAAAGATGCCTTTTTCGACCTGCATACTATTGATATATTTAGGTAGTGATGTGTGTGAACACACTAGGACCGCCGGGGCATTTTTTTCCCTCTTTAGGAGGTTTTTTTCCCTCGGCTTGTATATACGCCTATTGCCCTAAAGGGCTACTTATCTTTGTACATTCTCCAGTAATACATTCAGTATTGTGTGTTTGTGCTCCAAGCTTCTTCTTCTTCCTTGTGTTGTTCGCGTGCTTGCGCAGACGTCTAACTCCAACAATTGGTATCAGAGCAGGTCATCGCTTCATCTAGGGCACCGTCGACACTCCTCAGTTTGCAGTCTCAGATTCGCACAAAATTTGGTGATCATACTCAGGGTGTTTCAGAGATCAAAACAGCTTCGCTGTGTGGTGCCAAAATCGTGATCTGAGCTCGTTTCAGCCTCCGAGCGCACTATCGCAGCACTTGTGCACGCTATTTCCTCTTTTTGTGCCAAAGGTATATACCAGTTTTTGTTCGCCAGTTTAAGCGTCTCGAAGTCTGCTACAAGTCTAGCAGAACTCGTCTGGGAAGTTCTGTTCAACTTTTTGAGATACAGTCAATTTTTTGCATCAAGGTATTTTAGTCACCGGCCATGGCTGAAAGCAGTGATGTATTCTGTATGTTGGCTGTTGAGGATAAGTTGGATGGTACCAACTACCCATTGTGAGCTTATATGATGCGACATGTATTGGTTGCAAAAGGATTGTGGAACATTGTGCAGGGTGTTGAAAGACGTCATGTTACACCTCTGACTACAGGTACTGCAAATATAGGTGCTGGAGCTGATGAAGGTGGTGTCGAAGATGATATTCCGCAGATTCCTGTTCGTGCTGCTGTTTCTGCTGCACCTACTACAGAGCAGATTCGCTCGGATGGCAGAGATGCCCAGGCACATGCATTGATAGCTTTATCTATCAAACATGCCATTATTCCTCATATTCGATCTTGCAGAACAGCTAAGGATGCTTGGGATACACTTACCACATTGTACCAAGCTAGGAATGAGGCTCATGTTGCTTACCTCCGAAAACAGTTGGAGTGTGAGCACATGAATGAAGGTGATTCTATGGACAGTTTCCTAACGAAGTTGAAAGACTTCAAGGAACAGTTGATTTCTGCTGATGAGGTTATACCAGATAGCTCACTTATGCAGACCGTTCTGAATGGTCTTCCTGATTCATATCAGAGTTTTGCTTCTACTCTTCGGTTGATGATGAAAGGCAATCCGAATGTCTTATCATTTGAGGAGTTAGTCTCTGTTTTGTTGCAGGAAGATCAGTCCAGGCAGAGCATGTCCATTATGCGAGTTGCAGATCAAGCTTTCCTGGCTAGTCAGAAGGGCAAAGGAAAATGGAGCTCTTCAACTAGTAAGCAGAAATATGCTAATTCTGCATATTCAAAGAAGGAAGATAAAGATGAGAAGAAATCAGAAAAGCAGAAATTGTTTTGTAAGTACTGTAAAGGGAATGATCATATCATAAAGAACTGTCCAAAACTGGCTGCTAAAGAGGCAAAGAAGAAAGAGGCTAGAATGGTTGTTGCAGAGGCCTCTACCCCAAAAACAGAGTCTGCTAATCTTGTGCAGGAAGAAGAATGGGCATTTACTACTGTTTGCAGTTTTGACCCATCTTCTCATGATCAGTGCATGTCTGCAGTAGACTCAGATGTTTGGTATTTTGATAGTGGGGCTACCAAACATATTACCTCGCAGCGCAGTTTCTTCTCTTCACTCGAGCCTGCCCCTACAGGGAATACTGTTACATGCGCCAACAACTCCTCTTATCCTTTTATGGGAGTTGGTAAGATCATTTTGACTACTGCTGATGGTAGTTCTTTCACTTTGTTGGATGCTTTATTTGTGCCAGGGATCAAAAAGAACCTATTATCAGTTTTTGCATTAGCCAAGATTGGCTTGGTTGTGAAATTTGTTGATGATAGGTGTACAGTTCATGATCTGTCAAATGGCGATGTGATTATTGCTTCTGGCATTTTATGTCGTGGGTTGTATAAGATCATAGACTATGAAAGATTTGAAAATGATTTTGCATGTGGAGTAAATTATTCTCAGGCTATGTCAGATGCAAAGCTTTGGCATGCACGCTTTGGTCATCTGAATTTTGCTAGTTTGCTATGCCTCCAGAAATCTGAAATGATGTCCTCTTTGCCCAAACTTGAGGCACCTGGAAAACATGTTTGTGAAGGCTGTATTTTGGGCAAAATGCAGCGTTCCTCCTTTCCAAAAGATGGTTCAGTTTGGGCTACACAGAAATTGCAGCTTGTACATAGTGATGTCTGTGGTCCTATGCAGACACCCTCTTTTGAAAATTACCTTTACTTCGTGACTTTCATTGATGATTTTTCTGGGCATGCATGGGTATATCCACTCAAAGCAAAGTCCGAAGTGTTCATGTGCTTTAAACAGTTTTTGGTTTTGGCTGAAAATTTGTTAGCATGTAAAATGGGCACCCTCCATTCTGATCGAGGGGGGGAATATATGTCTTCTGATTTTAATGCATTTTTGGCTGAACGTTGGATAAAACACCAGTGTACAGTGCCGTAAACACCTCAACAGAATGGAGTTGCTGAACGAAAGAATAGGTCACTCATGGAGATGGCGAGGTGCATGGTCAAGAGTCAAGCTTTACCACATAGTTTTTGGCTTGATCTTTTCTTAATCAAACACTCCATTACAAAAATAGACATTCTTCTTGTATAGTGTACCCATTACCGGATCCCCCTATGGGATGTTGGTATATTTCGGTACTCATGTGTGTGAGCACACTTACGACCACCGAGCACGCTTCTTCACCCTCTTGACGAGCTTCTTTCAAGGCTATGGGCCAAAGACCATCCAAGGCTCATGCATCTGTAGCTTCGACTTCCACTCGAATGCGTCTTCCCGTCCGTCACACGTGAGAACACGACTATACATTCTCCATGTCCCTTCTGTGGCCTCGTGCTTTCTCTACTATCTCGTTGCGCCAAAAAAAAAAAAAACAATCCTCCCACCGTTAGGTTAAGTTTTCACTCTTGCACTCTTGATTGGTGACTCAGCCCAATCATCATCCCCCCCCCCTCTGCGGTTGATGCTCTATGGAAGTAGGTCAAGGATTGGGATCATGTGATTCTTGTGCCATACATGATGCCAAGGATGCCATAGAAGGGCTAAAATAAAGAGCACCAATGCCTCTGCCATTACAACAATCACTTCCCCACGTAAATCACCATTCGGAAATGCACTTTGAGTGTCCAATTCATGTAAAAAGTGCGCAAACGCTACAACTGGTTGCCATTCGGCACCTAACAGCAAAGGCCTCATCAAAATCAATGCCCTTCTCTTGAGCATAACCTTCGCCAACAAGCCCATCCTCATGCCTATCAAACATTCCATAACGATTACGTTTCACCTTTTACACCCACCTACTGCCAATGGCCTTTCTCTTTTGTTGTTGTTGTTGTTGTTATGCAAGTCCAACGAGCACCATCGATTCCTGACATTTAGCGGGTTGTAGTTGTGGCTTCCTCTAGGACATACTTGTCATTCGAGTCTCCATTGGCACCATTGGACAACATGAGGAAGGACTTTAACAATCAAGGAAGACAAAGTACTAGTACTCCTCGAGACCTCATGCATTCCAATCGTGTTATCACCAAGGCAGGCTTAACGGAAAGGTTTCTCTACCACTAAGCCCCTAGCTGCTTGTTGATTGTAGGAGTCAAGACACTTAAAGTCAACATTATTTTGGAGCCTTCAAAGTGTACTTTTTAGCTCTCTACATCTAGCTTATAAGAGTTTCTTTGAGGCGAAATTGGGGAAAATTAGAACTTGATTTTGAAACCTTGAGACAATTTCATCCACACACATGGAAGAATTGGTCCAAAGATCAATCTTGCTCATAGAAGAACTTGATATTGTGTATCCCTAGTAGTGTACATTTAGCTCTTTTCCTCAATTCTCGGCTCTTGAATCTTCTTACAACTTTCTTGCAAAGCTTTCAGTTGTCATCCGAGAAGCCACCACAATTCATGCAGCTTTTTTAGGTCTACACAATAGAGTTGAGAGACACTTGTAGGTGTTGTTAGCTAGAGTTTGGGCTTTAAATTCAGCATTTTAGTGCCAAAGTATTGCATATATGGAGCACATAGGCACTATGTGCACTTGTGTGGATACCGTTTATGTATCCCCATGTGGGCATTGATATAGTGGTTACATTTTTGCATAAAACCTTTAATGTTGATAAAGGGGGTTCTGGTCACGTTTTGTTAGCTAGAAGACACTTAACTGTTAGGTTTGCTTCAGTGATGCATGTGGAGGACTTACCCAACCTTACCATAAGAGATGTATGCTCCATAGGCCTATTTGTCTTATTTTAGTTAAGTGGTTAAATGCAGTAACTCAACCAATTATTCACTATGCACGTTTACATGTTAGTACTGTCAATTTTATGAGTTTTCTACATCAGTCAATTGCTCATTTTGTATAGAAGCTTCTAGAAACATTTTCCCAAAATTCGACACTTCGTCACCTTTTTTACCCTTAGTGGTGTTTGAACTATTCTAGCTCCATTATCATCCTAGTCAGTTCTCTATTAGCATGCCATCACAAATCTTAGACAGATCTAGTGGATTAAGGTCTAGTGCTAGTGTTCCCAAGAGGAGTTAGTACTCGCAAGGCAGGGACCGTTTTGAGGCACCACAAACTTTGGTCTATGAAACTTTACACAAACACATACACACATAGACACATACACACATAATGATGCATACACACACATACACATGCATACACATACATATGCATACATACATGCATACACATACACACATAGACACATACACACACATAGACACATACACACATAAACACATACACACTCATAGATACACACACATACACATAGACACACACACATACACACACATATACACACACACACATACACACACACATACACACATACACATGCATACACACACATACACATGCATACACACATACAGACACATATACACACACATACACACATACATGCATACACGGTAGAGAGACATACACACATATACACATACATGCATACATATGCATACATAATGCATATGCATATGCATACAATGTACATACAAACTTACATGCATACATAATGCACATGCATAGATACATACACACACATAGACAGATACACACATACACACATACACACATAGACACATACACATGCATAAACACATACATACTCATAGATACACACATATACACATAGACACACACACACATACACACACATATACACACACATACACACATAATGATGCATACTACACATGCATACACATACATACACATATACACACACATACACACACATATATGCATACACACACATAGAGAGACATACACACACATACACATACATGCATACATATGCATACATAATGCATATGCATATGCATACATAATGCATATGCATATGCATACATAATGCATATGCATATGCATACATAATGCATATGCATATGCATACATAATGCATATGCATATGCATACATAATGCATATGCATACATAATGCATATGCATATGGATACATAATGCATATGCATATGCATACATACATACTTACATGCATACATAATGCACATGCTTACATACACATACCTAATGCATACACACACATATGCATACATAATGCATACACACACATACACACATATGCATACATAATGCACATGCATAGATACATACACACACATAGACACATACACACATAGACACATACACACACATAAACACATACATACTCATAGATACACACATATACACATAGACACACACACACATACACACATAATGATGCATACTACACATGCATACACACATAGAGACACATATACACACACATACACACACATATATGCATACACACACATAGAGAGACATACACACACATACACATACATGCATACATATGCATACATAATGCATATGCATATGCATACATACTTACTTACAAGCACATGCTTACATACACATACATAATGCATACACACACATATGCATACCTAATGCATACGCACACATACACACATATGCATACATAATGTATACGCACACATACACACATATGCATACATAATGCATATGCATATGCATACATACATACTTACATGCATACATAATGCACATGCTTACATACACATACATAATGCATACACACACATGCATACATAATGCATACATACACACATATGCATACATACATGCATACACATACACACATAGACACATACACACACATAGACACATACACACACATAAACACATACACACTCATAGATGCATAGCGACACATACACATACACACACATATATACACACACACACACAAACATACACACAGACACATACACACATAATGATGCATACACACACATACATATGCATACACACACATATGCATTCATACATGCATACACATAGACACATACACACGCATAGATACATACATACACATAAACACATACACACTCATAGACACACACACATACACATAGACACACACACACATACACACATACACACATAATGATGCATACACACACATACACATGCATACACACACATATGCATACATACATGCATACACATACACACATAGACACATACACACACATAGATACATACATACACATAAACACATACACACTCATAGACACACATACATACACATAGACAGACACACAAACACACATAGACACATACACACATAATGATGCATACACACACATACACATGCATACACACATACAAACACATGTACACACACACATACACACATATATGCATACACACACACACACACATATATGCATACACACACATAGAGAGACATACTCACACATACACATACATGCATATATATACATACATAATGCATATGCATATGCATACATACATACATACATACATACATACATACATACATACATGCATACATACACATACATAATGCATACACACATATATGCATACATAATGCATACACACACATACACACATATGCATACATACATGCATACACATACACACATAGACACATACACACACATAGACACATACACACACATAAACACATACACACTCATAGATGCACACACATGCACATACACACACACACATATACACACACACATAGACACATACACACATAATGATGCATACACACACATACACATGCATACACACATACACACACATACACGCACATACATACACACACATGCATACATACACATACTTAATGATACACACATACATATGTACACGTATATGTTAGGTATTATGGATCCCAGTAGAGAGAGAAAGGCGAAACTCACTCTCATAAAAAGTCTTATGAGAGCAGGAGTTCCGTCTGATACTCTAGGGGCCATAATGCGTGATTACTCAGAGATGTCTGATGAGGAGCTGGACTATACGATCCAGATGCTTACCCAGCCTCTTTTCCTCAATTCTCGGCTCTTGAGTCTTCTTACAACTTTCTTGCAAAGCTTTCAGTTGTCGTCCGAGAAGCGACCACAATTCATGCAGCTTTTTTAGGTCTACAGAACAGAGTTGAGAGACACTTGTAGGTGTTTTTAGCTAGAGTTTGGGCTTTAAATTCAGCATTTTAGTGCCAAACTATTGCATATATGGAGCACATAGGCACTATGTGCACTTGTGTGGATACCACTTATGTATCCCCATGTGGGCATTCATATAGTGGTTACATTTTTGCATAAAACCTTTAATGTTGATAAAGGGGGTTCTGTTCAGGTTTTGTTAAGTATGCTCCATAAGCCTATTTTTCTTATTTTAGTTAAGTGGTTAAATGCAGTAGTTCAACCAATTATTCACTATGCAGGTTTACATGTTAGTACTGACAATTTTATGAGTTTTCTACATCAGTCAATTGCTCATTTTGTATAGAAGCTTCTAGAAACATTTTCCCCAAATTGGACACTTGGTCACCTTTGTTACCCTTAGTGGTGTTTGAACTATTCTAACTCCATTATCATCCTAGTCAGCTCTCTATCAGCATTCCATCACAAATCTTAGACAGATCTAGTGGATTAAGGTCTAGTGCTAGTGTTCCCAAGAGGAGTTAGTACTCGCAAGGCAGGGACCGTTTTGAGGCACCACAAACTTTGGTCTATGAAAGAATCATATTAAACATGTGCTCACTCAGAGGAGACACTCGAAACTAGTAAATGGAATATCAAAGAAGCCTCTTGTTATGCATAATGATGATGATGATGATTGGGATGAATTAGTTGAAATGGCTAGGTCTACCATATGATTGCATGTTGGGTTGTGGGGTTTGCACACATCTTCAATTGTGCATGGAAACCCTCCCTAGACCATGATAATAACCTTCTTTGTATATACTTAGAGTGTCACATGTGAACACTCTCCTAAAAGCACAATATTTCCTTATGCCAAAACTTGGGGTTGAGCTAACGCTTCCCACCCTTCTTTAAACTTTGTGAAGTATCGAACATGCTTTATATTTGGATCAGATTGCTTACGGTACACCTCTGTCTCTAAATTTTTTATCTCCAATTTCTTCAGACTATACCAGGTTTGGTTCTAGGAGGTGATGCAATGTGGACGAGTGAAGATCAACCTTCGGATAGCATATCTCAATTCCTCCACTCCAACTCACTAATCCGCCAAGACCACAAGATTTGTGCACGGCTTCTGTGAACAAAATTCCTTTGATGTACTTCCATGAAATGGGAAGATACCATGCTTCGAGGCCTAGCATATATCATCATTCTTAAGGATGTGTTTTTTTCGTCATGGTTCTGATAACTTGTTGTTGCACTTTTGCAAAGGTCATGCATCTATTTTGAAGGGCTCTAAGGCTTTTTCTTTCATGATTAACCTTTCATGGTGTTGAAGCACAATGTGTATAAGTTTATGTGTGGTTGTCATCATGTGCTTAAAATAATCACGGATGTGCTGCTTATACTAGTACCGGAATATCAGAAGTTCATCTTAGATTTGCTGCTACCCATAAAGTCAAACTCAGTTCATGGCATTGCTGGAGAGTCCTTCATGATCGTAGTTGAGCTAGGAAGATATTGTCTCTCATCACCAACAAGATCAATCAGTACTGTTAAGATTTGGCAAGGCCTCTAATCTATTGTGTTCAGGCTTGTAGGTTGTCTTGGGTTTTGAGAAAGATGTCTCCTAAATTGCAATTGTTTCAACCAATTGATGTTGTCTGATGGATGGTATTGTGTGCACTTTCATAATGTTTCTTGGAATAAGTTGTAATGAAGCAACTGTTTTGTGATGATCTTCATGCCCCTTGGCTCACTCACACCAGCACAACACCTGGACATGGGTGTTGAGTCCCTTTTTTGTTATTGCTTTGTGCTAAATGATCCACAAGTTTTCTTCTCTTCATACTCAGGATGGCAGTCTCCTTGAAATCTCTATATATGACTCAGTGCATGTAACACAGATTGGGAAAGGCATTGTTTTGGGGAACTGGTCTTATCTTCCGCACAAGTCTTACTAGGGCCAACTATTCATTCTATGATATGTTGTTGGACCATTCGAGGGTCATGATCATTGCCTTGATAAGGCAGGTATAATAGATTTCCAGGTTTGGGGGTCCATGAGTGTTTCTCCCTCCTAACTCTTAATTTGTGGTAACTACCCATATGTGTCAAATGATCTTCAATAGATCAAATGCATGCTCTAGAAGGATAACAATCATATTTTTCGCACCTTGATTCGCATGTTTGGGAATGGAGTTTTCTAGACCTGGTGCTCCCAATGACATGATGACCAATTGTATGGCTATCCCAATGGGTTTAGTATGCATATTTCTCTTTATTAATTATGATTTATACTTTATTCTCATAATCATTAGATTAAAAGGTGCATAGAGCTTGAAATACATTGTTGGGCTCTCCTATCTAAAAGGAGAACTTGAAATGCATTTATGTGTACTTATGTGGCTAAGGAATGTCTTTGAGTAGTGGCACTTTGCTATATAATATTGGATCCCTGTTTTATGTGTTTCTCATGTTGGGAGGCTCTTGTACCCAAGGCACTTGGGCGGTTGCAGTGATTTTGACCACACTGCCTGTTATCACTCTAAGGGGATGTCAAAGAATTATGATACTGGATTTATAATGATCTATACTGATTGTTTCATGCCACTAACTGTTATCGGTGTTCAATTGTGTTATATGATCTTTTGGTTTTGCTATACTTCGAAAGTAGGAATGCGTATTTCAGTGCCTTGTTGGTGACATGCACAAACGTTTGAATTGTAATGAATCCGCTCTTCTTTAATGCTTTCCAAATGTCTCTTTTTTCAGATGCACAAGTAGTATTGTTCTTCCAAGGGTGCATGCCTTAAGTCATATAATTGATAGAATGGCTAGTGGTGAAGATACTCACTGTTGGCTAGAAATGCTAGAGATGCCCAACGGATGTTTTTTGGTTTATCATGTACTTCAAGATGGATTGGCTCCATGATCCTTTTGAGCTTTTCTTACTGCAAGAACTCGCAGCTTGATGTTCGCATTAGGCATTTCGCAAATAAATATATATCTGGATTGTGAGATTTGTGGGGTTCTTTGGAGCTTGTTCCTCTAGGAATACCTAATTCGTAACTGCTTTATTTGGGGAATTGTGTCCAAAAGCTCCCCTCCTCAGTCAGAAGCTCTCATTGACTCCACATGGGAACATTCCTATGGGTTGATGGTAGTCGAGTACCCAATACCCCTATTTTTGTGTTATCAAATTCCATGTATTTTGACCATCATAGTCTCAATCTGGTTGCCTCTCATGACTATATCATCATGTTTTGGCACACTATGCAAGGTCTTCATACCTGTGTGCATTTGAACAAAAGCGAGCAACAAAGGTCCTTGCACATTCTTAATACACTAAATATACAGCAACTATCTTATGCTTTCCAAGCACTGTGTCACACTTGCACCTACTTGATTAGACATTAGGATGTGTGAGGAATGAAGAAGTATAGGTTTTTGCTAGCTCCTTGCCCTTTAAGTTTCAATTTTGGGATTGAAGGAATAGGTTGATCTTCACAAAGAGCAAGTGTTGTAGGAGTGGATGCTCCCTGAAGTGGAAACTAAATTTGGAATGAATGTTTATTGTCTACTTCATTTTTTGGAAGCAGTCTACTTGCTTTATGTATGTCATTTCACGTTTGGGAGCTTATTGCAAAGGCATTTCCAGTTTTACAAAGGACTACACCGTGGGATGTATGCTGGGCTGACTACCCCCCAAGGGCATTGTGTCGCGTAGGTTTGAAGACTAAAGGCTTAAGTGCGATCGATTTAAAGTGCTACAAATTTGAAGATCATTGAAGAATTGAAGACCTGAAGACTTGCAGCCTGAAGACTTGAAGACTAAAGAATTGCAGCTTTGAAGACCTGAAGCTTTCCAGACTTGAAGGCTCCAACTTGGAACAATTGAGTTGTGTATGTTTGTCTTCTCTAGCTTTGTCAAGGATGACAAAGTCTAGGGGCAGGAGAGTATTGAGTTGTAGGGTATGCACACATCTTCAATTGTGCATACATAGTGTAGGAGGCTCCTAAATATTTCATCTTTTTGGCACATGTAAGGAGTTCCCCATGTAAATCTCTTGAAGCCCTTCATTGGGATTTGTTTGTTACATAAGAGATCTTGGAATCTCCTAGAAGATATGTTAGTTAGAGATATTCCATTTTTTACTTTTCAAAAGGAGCACATGGGGAAATGTGCTTAGCCTATATATAGAGGCTCATTTTTGTAAGAAGGGGGGATTTTGGTTCGACGTACTCTCATGTAATATGTCTTATGAATGGAAGAATAATCTCCTTTACTCGAAGACTATTTACACTCTTGTATTGTGTCTTTGTGAGTGTGTGAGAGCGAGGTGTGTGTGTATGTGCCTATGCATGTCTCTCCTTTGTGAGTAGAGTACTTGCTTTACTTGTATTTTGCACATGAACTAGGATCCTTGTGTCATGGACAAGGAAACCACCCTGGACCTCAAAATCCATGTGATTTCTATATCTCACGATTGGCTCAAAATCTGGGGAAACCAATGCTTCCATTGCGTCGGAAGCATGCAAAACCTTAAGATCGACTGTCTATTTGCCTCATTCGGATATCCAAAGCTCATGTTTCAAAGAACCTAGAGTATTTTATGACCACTCACATCCTCAATAGAAGGCAATCTCGATGGAGTAACTTTCTATCCAGATTTGATTTTCTCATCACATACCGTCCAGGATGTCAACAATGTCACTCTTGCGGATACAAGTCTTGGGAGCGCAAGGAGTCGTGACCGCCAAGTAAGTACTCTCCAAGTTCTAGTTCTAGTTCTTGTCTTGTTCCTTGTTCTCGTCTTGTCCAGTCTAGTTCTTGGACATCCTGTCTTGTCCTCTTGTAACCTCGTAGTACGAGATCTTGTCGAGTTCTTCCTTGTATCTAGTTCATCTCCGAGAAGGGAGTTCTTGTAATCCAGATATCTTGTTCCATACTTAGGATCCCGGGTTGTGGGATCTCCTGTATCATCTCTAGTCGAGTTACCCATATCTATAAGTCCCGGGATGTGGGACTTCGTGTATCAGTCACGTATTCTTGTATCATTTCCCCTTGGTGGGTGATCTTGTAATCAGAAGTGTATTTCCGTAATCTTGTCTACTGTAGTCAGAGAGCACAATCTAGTGCTCCCTTGACATTTTGGCAAGACTACCTTCATGAAGACCAGGCACCATGGATTCCCTATGTAAGGAGATTCAATCTACCATAAAGGACTTGATCAAACATGTCCAAGAGATGAAAAGATTGCTACGACAATATGATCGATCAGTTTCCAGCTATGCCTTGAATATCAAGATGTTGTTTCATGGAACTACATATCAAGAAGACTACATGGTTAATCAGTTTCGAAGTGGCCTCAATCCTGAAATAAAATATCTCTTCTTATCCATGCATCAAGCAAGTACCTTGGAGGATGGTATAAATCAGGCAATTCAGTCAAAGAAGGAGTTTCTAAAAGAAATCCAAGTCCAAGAGTCAGAAGTCTTGAATAATGAAGACACTATTCCTCAAGAATCTAAATCAAGAATCTTTGAAGGCGAAGAAGTCATTACGAATGATATGGAGCATACAAATTATGAAGATAACAATAAGATAAAGGACAAGGAGGATTTCGTGTTCAATCAAGGAGGTGTGCTTACTCAAGGCACTCCATCAAAGGTCTTGGAAACACTACAACTCACCACTAAAAGCTCAAAGGACCTATCTTTTCATGAAGCTTAGGAAGCTCAAGGGAGACCGAGTCCTTCACCACCTTTCAAGATTAAGGATCATGAAGAAATCGAGGTTAATCATATCTTAGATTCAAGAATCTCGCGAGGATGATTGGAATGCTTTATTCATTGGAAAGAATTTGACATTTGTGATCGTACTTGGCAACTTACAAAAAATCTTCAAAGAGCAAAAGTCAAGATTCGTGAATTCCATAACAAAATTCCAATGAAGTCAAGACCAGAGATCATGACTGCTCCTCGTGGAACTCGTCGCATGAGGGGGAGGTGATGCCATGGACAAGGAAACAACTCTAGACCTCACAATCCATGTGATTCCTATATCTCGTGATTGGCTCAGAATTTGGGGAAACCAATGCTTCCATTGTGTCTGGAGCATGCCAAAACCCTAAGATTGACTCTCTTTTTGCCTCATTCGAATATCTAGAGCTCATGTTTCGAATTGATGACATCATCAATTCGTAACCGCCTTTCATGAACCACCCTTGAAAACCTATATAAGGAGGGGTTGGCCACATTCATAATCAATCTTGCCATAGTGGATGCGTTTGATACCTAGCATCACCATCTAGAAGGAGCAACGCATAAAATTACTATATATACATATCACAAGAACCTAGAGTATTTTACGACGTCTCGCATCCTCAATACAGATACGAGTCTTGGGAGCTCAAGGAGTCGTGACCGCCAAGTAAGTACTCTCCAAGTTCCAGTTCTAGTTCTTGTCTTGTTCCTTGTTCCTGTCTTGTCCAGTCTAGTTCTTGGACATCCTGTCTTGTCCTCTTGTAATCTTGTAGTACGAGATCTTGTTGAGTTCTTCCTTGTATCTAGTCCGTCTCCGAGAAGTGAGTTCTTGTAATCTAGATATTTTATTCCATACTTACGATCCCGGGTTGTGGGATCTCCGATATCATCTCTAGTCGAGTTACCCATACCTATAAGTCCCGGGTTGTGGGACTTCGTGTATCAATCAAGTATTCTTGTATCATTTCCCCTTCGTGGGTGATCTTGTAATCAGAAGTGTATTTCCATAATCTTGTCTACTGTAGTCAGAGAGCACAATCTAGTGCTCCCGTAACACCTTGACTCGCTACTCTCCATGTTTTCAAGCATGTGGCATAGCATGGGGCTGATGGCCAATGGCTTGAACATGTTGGAGGTAGGGTCGGTGGATAGGAGAGTCAATCTTGAGCCTTCCTTCTTGCTTCCATGCAAGGTGGTGAGTGTCTTTGGACTACTACTACAACTTCAACATTGCACCTCGGTGTTAATGTTTACTTTATAGTACCGGACTGTGAAAGTGTAGAGGAGATTGCGAAGAAGTTATGTAACACTTATTAAAAAGAAACAAAATCAAATTAAGTGTATGTGATGAAAGAGTTATATGACCTTGGGACGAAGTACACCGATAGTGTTTTTGTTTATATTAATGATTTTGATGCCATATTTTCTTAGTTTCGGACTAGAAAAATGGAGATGGATAATGAAATGAAAGGAGTCTTGTTATTATGCACCTTGCCATTGTCATGGGATACATTTTGCATAGCTATTATCAATAGTGCAACTGGTAGAAGATTGCTCTATGAGGACATATATGGAGCACTCCTGAGTGAAGAGACCCATAGAAATTCTATGCTTGGGACTCTCAGCGGAGATGCACATAGTGTTCGTGATTCTAAAGAAGGAAAGAATCAATAATGTGAGTATTCCCTACCTTTGGAAAATTTCATCATGCCATGAGATGGGCTACTCCCTACCTTTGGAGAATGTCTTTCTTGAGTTGAGATGAAAAAAGGAACCTACTCCAAGGCTTTAGATTTTGATAATGGAAGTGAGTATACCCGACATGAATTCAACATTTTCTATCGATATAGAGGAATTCATAGAGGGTTTACAACTCTTTATACCCTAGTAGAGAATGGCATATCTGAGAGGATGAATAAAACTATTCAAGATAGAGAAATTTCTATGTTGCATCATGCAAACCTATCTCAAGCTAGTTCATGTGAGTAACATTTCACTTAGTACTGCCTCTAAAAGTGGCACCAAAATTTTGGAGATGGAAGTCACCATATTATGATCATCTTCGAGTTTTCTAGGTGCGAGTCATATGTTCCTATAACCAAGAATCTTGGATAAAAGTTGGACTATGCGTCGACGCAATGCATTTTTAATGGATATGGTTGAGACGATCGATTTGGGTATCGCTTATGGGATCATATGCCTGATCAGAAGCAATGATGTTGTTTTCACTAAGATTTGTGGGGTCCTTTGGAGCTTTTTCCTCTAGGAATACCTGATTCTTGACTGGTTTATTGGGGGAATTGTGTCCAAAAGCCTCCCTCCTCTGTGAGAAGCTCTCATTGACTCCACATGGGAACATGGCTTGATGGTAGTCGAGTACCCACTACCCCTATTTTTGTATTATCGAATTCCATGTATTTTGACCATCATAGTCTCAATCTGGTTGCCTCTCACGACTATATCATCATGTTTTGGCACACTATGCAAGTGTTTCATACCTGTGTGCATTTGAGCAAAAGCAAGCAGCAAAGCCCTTGCACACTCTTAATAGACTGAATATACAACATCTATCTTATGCTTTCCACGCGTTGTGTCACACTTGCACCTACTTGATGAACATAAGGATGTGTGCATAATGAAGAAGTATAGGTTTTTGCTAGCACCTTGCCCTTTAAGTTTCAATTTTTGGATTGAAGGAATAGGCTAATCTTCACAAAGAGCAAGTCTTGTAGGAGTGGATGCTCCCTAAAGTGGAAACTAAATTTGGAATGAATGTTTATCGTCTACTTCATTTTTTGGAAGGAGTCTGCTTCCTTTATGTATATCATTTCAGGTTTTGGAGCTTATTGCAAATGCATTTCGAGTTTTACAAAGGACTGCATAGTGGGATGTATGCTAGGTTGACTGCCCCTCAAGGGGATTGTGTCGCTCAGATTTGGAGTCTGAAGACTTCAGTGCTATAGATTTAAAGTTCTATAGATTTGAAGATCATTGAAGACTTGAAGACCTGAAGACTTGCAGCCTGAAGACTTGGAGCTTTGAAGACCTAAAGCTTTTCAGACCTGAAGACTCCAACTTGGAACAATTCAGTTGTGTATGTTCATCTTCTCTAGCTTTGTCAAGGATGACAAAGTCTAGGGGGGAGAGAGTATTGGGTTGTAGGGTATGCACACATTTTCAATTGTGCATGGAAACCCTCCCTAGACCATGAGAATAACCTTCTTTGTAAATACTTAGAGTGTAACATGTAAACACTCTCCTAAAAGCACTTTTTAATATTTCCTTATGCCATAGTGTAGAAGACTCCTAAATATTTCATCTTTTTGGCACATGTAAGGACTTCCCCATGTAAATCTTATGCATGCCCTTCATTGGGATTTGTTTGTTACACAAGAGATCTTGGAATCTCCTAGAAGATATGTTAGTTAGAGATATTCCCTTTTTGACTTTTCAAAAGGAGCACATGGGGAAATGTGCTTAGCCTATATATAAGGGCTCATTTTTGTAAAGAAGGGGGGATTTTGGTTCGACATACTCTCATGTAATATCTCTTATGAATGGAAGAATACTCTCCTTTAGTCAAAGACTATTTACACTCTTGTATTGTGTCTTTGTGAGTGTGTGAGAGTGAGGTGTGTGTGTGCCTATGCATGTCTCTCCTTTGTGTGTGCAGAGTAGTTGCTTTACTTGTATTTTGCACATGAACTAGGATCCTTGACTCCCTACTCTCCATGTTTTCAAGCATGTGGCAAAGCATGGGGCTGACGGCCAATGGCTTGAACATGTTGGAGGTAGGGTCGGATGATAGGAGAGTCAATCTTGAGCATTCCTTCTTGCTTCCATGCAAGGTGGTGAGGGTCTTCGGACTACTACTAAAACTTCATCATTGTACCTCGGTGTTACTGTTTACTTTATAGTACCGAACTGTAAAAGTGGAGGAGATTTCGAAGAAGTTATGTAACACTTATGAAAAAGAAACAAAATCAAATTAAGTGTATGTGATGAAAGAGTTATATGACCTTGGCACGAAGGACACAAATAGTGTTTTTGTTTATCTTAATGATTTTGATGCCATATTTTCTTAGTTTTGGACTCAAAAAATGGAGATGGATAATGAAATGAAAGGAGTCTTGTTATCGTATGCACCTTGCCATTTTTGTCATGAGATACATTTTGCATAGCTATTATCAATAGTGCAACTGGTGGTAGATTGGTCTATGAGGACATATATGGAGCACTCCTGAGTGAAGAGACCCATAGAAATTCTATGCTTGGGACTTTGAGCGGAGATGCACATAGTGTTCGTGATTCTTACAAAGGAAAGAACCAAAAATGTCAGTATTTCCTACCTTTGGAAAATATCATCATCCCATCGGATGGGGTATTCCCTACCTTTGGAAAATGTCTTTCTTGAGTTGAGACAAAAAAAGGAACCAACTCCAAGGCTTTAGATTTCGATAATGGAACTGAGTATACCCGACTTGGATTCAACCTTTTCTAGCGATATAGAGGAATTCATAGAGGGTTTACAACTCTTTATACCCTAGTAGAGAATGGCATATCTGAGAGGATGAATAGAACTATTCAAGATAAAGAAGGTTCTATGTTGCATCATACAAACCTATCTCAAGGTAGTTCATGTGAGTAACATCTCACGTACTACTTCCAAAGGTCTAAAAGTGGCACCAGAATTTTGGAGATGGAAGTCACCATATTATGATCATCTTCGAGTTTCTGGGTGTGAATCATATGTTCCTATAACCAACAATCTTGGATAGAAGCTGGACTATGCGTCGAAGCAATGCATTTCTTAATGGATATGGTTGAGACGATCGATTTGGGTATCACTTATGGGATCAGATGCCTGATCAAAAGCAGTGATGTCGTTTTCAATGAGTCTAAGATGCATAAATATTCCATTATGGAGGTTGAAGTGAGAAGAGTAGTGTTTGAGGATACTAGTCCTCGAGTTAGGATGCATAAGAATGCTACGCATGTGGATGCTCACTAGAATGTCCAATCATCTTAGCCACGAAATGTTGTTGTTGAGTAACCATTGAGATTTTCCGCATGTGTCTTGCATCCACCTGATCGATATGTTCCACATTTTGATTTTGTTATGGTGACAAATGGTGGTGAGCCTTCTTGCTACAAGAAGGCTATGTAGATAAAGGAACATGTCAAGCGGGAGTGTTCCATGAAGAGTGAATTGGATTCTATTCACAAGGTTGGTACTTGAGATTTGAAAGGTCTACCAAAAGGTAAGAAAGTTTTACCATGACATAGGAAATGGGTATATAAGTTGAAATTCACATGACATAGGAAGTCGTGCTATTTTGCGCTCCAATGGTTGATGAACCATGTAGCTCAATAGTAGCGCCTATCAATTTGTGTGAAGTCCATGACGGTAGGCCAAGGTCGTGCTCTCTTCATAGCTGAATGCTCACATACATTTCCTTCTTTCGTTTGGACTAAAAGAGTTTGGGCTTCTTTCATTTTGAACTAAGGTGACAAATACTTCATCTTATGTGAAGATTGCTTTTGTCCATAAATAGTGTGGTAATTTTTTCTCTTCAAGTGATCCAACTAAGGTCTTGTTTCTTCTCTTCGTATTGTCATTCAATTGAGGAGAATACCTGATAGTCACTTCCCTTTGATGCATTTATCCTAAAAGAATATCATCAAACTCTTTGGAGAAGTATTCTCCCCCTCCATCATATCTCCGTTTCTTCAATGGTCTACCTATATGATTCTCCACATGTGCTAAGTATTTCTTGAAGCATTCAAACACTTCACTTTTGTTCTTGATGAAGCACAAAATGTTCCATCAATTTTGATCATCAACAAAGGAAACATAATACCTTGAGCTTGCCAATGAAGGTTCTTGACTTGGTCCCCACACATGAGTGTGTACTAAGTCCAAAAGGTTGTTGTGAATGTAGCCTTTGTGCTTGGTTTCATCCCCTGTTTATACTTTGTGCCTATGCTTTGGACTTCCCAAGTCAAATAGAAGAGCAATACTGCCAACAACATGGTTTGAACGTCCTAAATCTATGTAGAAAAAATGATCATCTTCTTTACCTTCTTTGTGACTCAATTCATCCTAAATCTATGTGGAAAAAAATGACCAAGGAGTGGGGGTAATGAAATCTCAATTCATCCACTCTTTGGTCCGATGCACTTGGGAGCATATATGGATCAAAATCCCACAACGATACTAACAAATCAACCCCAAGAACTTCTACTATGCATGGGTAATGAATTTTTGCATGGTTTTTATTGCTTAGTCATTGATTAATGAGGTGCAATTAGAGATGTTTTCAATCTCTGTAGCGCTACATTTCAAGGATACTTTTAATTTGAGGCATCGACGTCATTCGGATGAAACAAGAAGTGACATTCGAGAGCGCAAACATAGTAGAACGTCCTAATCACATTCATTCTCCATTGGAAATGAAGAATGCATCTATGAGCTTCTCTTGACCCGTTGAAATGAAGGATGCATCTATGAGCTTCTCTTGAGCAGTCTTAAGTGAAGGGATCCATAGAAATTCTATGGTTGGAACTGTGAGTGGAGATGCAGAGTGTGTTTCGTGATTCTTACAAAGGAAAGAATCAATAATGTGGTAGGAGCGAGAACAAGGAAAAGAATGACCAAGAGAATAAGAGTGGAAGCAAATCAAGGAAAAGGGAGATGGAGTGCGTGCACTTGTTTCCTTATGAAGAAAGGATATATGAGGAAAGATTGATATGCATTAAAGAACAACACGTTGATGGGCATGTTAAACACCTCCTCCACTGCGTGCAATCATTGTGAAGATAGAAGAGATTCATGCTATTTCCAATGATGCTGATGTGTTGACACTTTGCCTAGTGATGCTCTTATGGATGATTGTTACGAAAATAACAGTGCGCCTTGTGGTGCCACTTGTAAGGCTGCACAAATCACAGACACCGTGCGGATGCAGTCCAAGATGATGTCGATCCCACTTGGAGCGAAGAGTGGCTCGAAGACGATCTGTGTTGTGCCATTACGGCACCCAGACCTCAGCTAGAGCAAGTACACAATATGGATGCAGTTCGTCCAAGATGGTGTAGTTGGAGTGGCTCGAAGACGATCTCAACACAGTGCCTAACGAAATTTCGACTCATCCATTGCTCTCTGTAGAAGGAACTATGAAGGAAAGGGTTGCGCTTGTATTTGGCATGATCATGGAAGTGTGGATCATTATGAAGTGCAATTAAGAATATGGTAAAGCTGCATTTGAAGGAAATAGGTACAATGTTATGTTGGGGATGTATGTTTTGAGAACTGTAGGTTCTCTAAAATAAAATAAAATTGCAAAGCTCTCTCTTACACACGAGGAAGAGGGAAAAAGCAAAGCAAAAGGAACTCGTCAGAAGGCTGGGCTGCCGTCCCCGCCGCCACCCACACACGTGTGTGTGAGAGGGCCAGGACGATCATCAAGGCAACGAGCGAACACGCGCGCGCACTGGTATACACCTCCTTGTGTGCGTCTTGTCTGAGTAGAGATGCTCACACAAGGAGTACGAACTATAGAACACATCCTGTTCAAGTATAGTCGTGAGGGAAGGGCCCCGGGGACCACACCGTACTTCACGTCATCACCGAGCACATATATACAGAAGCTCTCATTGGTGCAAGACGCCTTAGACGACTCCTATTGTGGAACCTCGCATCTCTTGGCCAACAATGGCACCACTTTACGGCATCTCATTCATCCAACCAATCACTCTCACATCTTGCATCCGTGATTCTCTACAATTTCATCGCACAACGCGCCCACGCCATTCACTCGACAATCTCCTCATGCAGTTGCCCAATGCCTACACGATTGCTTTGTGTTCTATCCATGGCAGCCTATCGCTCAATCCATAAAACATACAACCTTGGATGATCTTTTCTTAATCAAACACTCCATTACAAAAATAGACATTCTTCTTGTATAGTGTACCCATTACCGGATCCCCCTATGGGACGTTGGTATATTTCGGTACTCATGTGTGTGAGCACACTTACGACCACCGAGCACGCTTCTTCACCCTCTTGACGAGCTTTTTTCAAGGCTATGGGCCAAAGATCATCCAAGGCTCATGCATCTATAGCTTCGACTTCCGCTCGAATGCGTCTTCCCGTCCGTCACACGTGAGAACACGACTATACATTCTCCATGTCCCTCCCGTGGCCTCGCGCTTTCTCTACTATCTTGTTGCGCCAAAAAAAAAAAAAACAATCCTCCCACCGTTAGGTTAAGTTTTCACTCTTGCACTCTTAATTGGTGACTCAGCCCAATCATCATCCCCCCCCCCTCTACGGTTGATGCTCTATGGAACTAGGTCAAGGATTGGGATCATGTGATTCTTGTGCCAAACATGATGCCAAGGATGCCATAGAAGGGCTAAAATAAAGAGCACCACTGCCTCCGCCATTACAACAATCAAAGATGCCTTTTTCGACCTGCATACTGTTGATATATTTAGGTAGTGATGTGTGTGAACACACTAGGACCGCCGGGGCATTTTTTTCCCTCTTTAGGAGGTTTTTTTCCCTCGGCTTGTATATACGCCTATTGCCCTAAAGGGCTACTTATCTTTGTACATTCTCTAGTAATACATTCAGTATTGTGTGTTTGTGCTCCAAGCTTCTTCTTCTTCCTTGTGCTGTTCGCGTGCTTCCGCAGACGTCTAACTCCAACAATTGGTATCAGAGCAGGTCATCGCTTCATCTAGGGCACCGTCGACACTCCCCAGTTTGCAGTCTCAGATTCGCACGAAATTTGGTGATCATACTCAGGGTGTTTCAGAGATCAAAACAGCTTCGCTGTGTGGTGCCAAAATCGCGATCTGAGCTCGTTTCAGCCTCCGAACGCACTATCGCAGCACTTGTGCACGCTATTTCCTCTTTTTGTGCCAAAGGTATATACCAGTTTTTGTTCGCCAGTTTAAGCATCTCAAAGTCTGCTACAGGTCTAGCGGAACCCGTCTGGGAAGTTCTGTTCAACTTTTTGAGATACAGTCAATTTTTTGCATCAAGGTATTTTAGTCACCGGCCATGGCTGAAAGCAGTGATGTATTCCGTATGTTGGCTGTTGAGGATAAGTTGGATGGTACCAACTACCCATTGTGGGCTTATATGATGCGACATGTATTGGTTGCAAAAGGATTGTGGAACATTGTGCAGGGTGTTGAAAGACGTCCGGTTACACCTCTGACTACAGGTACTGCAAATATAGGTGCTGGAGCTGATGAAGATGGTGTCGAAGATGATATTCCGCAGATTCCTGTTCGTGCTGCTGTTTCTGCTGCACCTACTATAGAGCAGATTCACTGGGATGGCAGAGATGCCCAGGCACATGCATTGATAGCTTTATCTATCAAACATCCCATTATTCCTCATATTCGCTCTTGCAGAACAGCTAAGGATGCACTAATGCCTCCGCCATTACAACAATCAAAGATGCCTTTTTCGACCTGCATACTTTGTTTTCATGGCCTTCTTCCAGGAAACCATGGGGCTGAAATAGATACACTTCCCCACGTGAATCACAATTCGGAAATGCACTTTGAGTGTCCAATTCATGTAAAAAGTGCGCAAACGCTACAACTGGTTGCCATTCGGCACCTAACAGCAAAGGCCTCATCAAAATCAATGCCCTTCTCTTGAGCATAACCTTCGCCAACAAGCCCATCCTTGTGCTCAAACGTTCCATAACGATTACGTTTCACCTTTTACACCCACCTAGTGCCAATGGCCTTTCTCTTTTGTTGTTGTTGTTGTTATGCAAGCTGAGCGAGCACCATCGATTCTCGACATTTAGCGGGTTGTAGCTGTGGCTTCCTCTAAGACATACTTGTCATTCGAGTCTCCATTGGCACCATTGGACAACATGAGGAAGGAATTCAACAATCAAGGAAGACAAAGTACTAGTACTCCTCGAGACCTCATGCATTCCAATCATGTTATCCCCAAGGCGGGCTTAACTGAAAGGTTTCTCTACCACTAAGCCCCTAGCTGCTTGTTGATTGTAGGAGTCAAGACACTTAAAGTCAACATTATTTTGGAGCCTTCAAAGTGTACTTTTTAGCTCTCTACATCTAGCTTATAAGAGTTTCTTTGAGGCGAAATTAGGGAAAATTAGAACTTGATTTTGAAACCTTGAGACAATTTCATCCACACAAATGGAAGAATTGGTCCAAAGATCAATCTTGCCCATAGAAGAACTTGATATTGTGTATCCCTGGTAGTGTACATTTAGCTCTTTTCCTCAATTCTCGGCCCTTGAGTCTTCTTACAACTTTCTTGCAAAGCTTTCAGTTGTCGTCCGAGCAGCCACCACAAATTATGCAGCTTTTTTAGGTCTACAGAACAGAGTTGAGAGACACTTGTAGGTGTTGTTGGCTAGAGTTTGGGCTTTAAATTCAGCATTTTAGTGCCAAAGTATTGCATATATGGAGCACATAGGCACTATGTGCACTTGTGTGGATACCACTTATGTATGCCCATGTGGGCATTGATATAGTGGTTACATTTTTGCATAAAACCTTTAATGTTGATAAAGGGGGTTCTCGTCAGGTTTTGTGAACTAGAAGACACTTAACTGTTAGGTTTGCTTTACTGATACATGTGGAGGACTTACCCAACCTTACCATAAGAGATGTATGCTCCATAAGCCTATTTGTCTTAGTTTAGTTAAGTGGTTAAATGTAGTGGTTCAACCAGTTATTCACTATGCAGGTTTACATGTTAGTACTGATAATTTTATGAGTTTTCTACATCATTCAATTGCTCATTTTGTATAGCAGCTTCTAGAAACCTTTTCCCAAAATTCGACACTTGGTCAACTTTTTTACCCTTAGTGGTGTTTGAACTCTTCTAGCTCCATTATCATCCTAGTCAGTTCTCTATCATCATGCCATCACAAATCTTAGACAGATCTAGTGGATTAAGGTCTAGTGCTAGTGTTCCCAAGAGGAGTTAGTACTCGCAAGGCAGGGAACATTTTGAGGCACCTTAAACTTTGGTCTATGAAAGAATCATATTAAACATGTGCTCACTCAGAGGAGGCACTCAAAACTAGTAAATGGACTATCAAAGAAGCATCTTGTTATGCATGATGATGATGATGATGATGATTGGGACGAATTAGGTGAAATGGCTAGGTCTACCATATGATTGCATGTTGGGTTGTGGGGTTTGCACACATCTTCAATTGTGCATGGAAACCCTCCCTAGACCATGATAATAACCTTCTTTGTATATACTTAGAGTGTCACATGTGAACACTCTCCTAAAAGCACTTTTTAATGTTTCCTTATGCCATAGTGAAGGAGACTCCTAAATATTTCACCTTTTTGGCACATGTAAGGAGTTCCCCATGTAAAAATCTCATGCATGCCCTTCATTGGGATTTGTTACACAAGGGATCATGGAATCTCCTAGAAGATATTTTAGTCAGACATATTCCCTTTTTGACTTTTCAAAAGGAGCACATGGGGAAATGTGCTTAGCCTACATATAGAGGCTCATTTTCGTAAAGAAGGGGGGCTTTTGAAATGTGAAGATACCATGCTTCTAGGCCTAGCATATATCATCATTTTGAAGGGCATGTTTTTGGTAACCTGTTGTTGCACTTTTGCAAAGCTCATCATCTATTTTGAATGGCTCTAAAGCTTTTTCTTTCATGATTAACCTTTCATAGTGTTGAAGCACAATGTCTATAAGTTTATGTGTGGTTGTCATCATGTGCTTAAAATACTGACGCATGTGCTGCTCATACTCGTATAGGAATATCATAAGTTCATCTTAGATTTGTTGCTACCCATAAACTCAAACTGAGTTCATGGCACTGCTCGAGAGTCCATGATCATAGTTGTGATAGGAAGATATTGTCTGTCATCACCAAAAAGATCAATCAGTACTGTTAAGATTTGGCAAGGTCTCTAATCTTTTGTGTTAAGGGTTGAAGGTGGTCTTGGGTTTTGAGAAAGATGTCTCCTAAATTGCAATTGTTTTAACCAATTGATGGTATCTGAAGGATGGTATTGTGTGCACATTCATAATGTTTCTTGGGATAAGTTGTAATGAAGCAATTGTTTTCTGATGGTCTTCATGCCCCCTGGCTAACTTGCACTAGCACAACACCTGGACATGGGTATTTAGTTCCTTTTTTTTTATTGCTTTGTGCTAAATGATTCACAAGTTTTCTTCTCTTCATAATATGGATGGCAGTCTCCTTGAAATCTCTATATATGACTCAGTGTCTATAACACAGATTGGGAAAGGCATTGTTTTGGGGACTGGTCTTGTCTTCCACAATGGTCTTGCTAGGGCCAACCATTCATTCTATGATATGTTGTTGGACAATTCGAGGGTCATGATCATTGCCCAGATAAGGCAGATATAATAGAATTACAGGTTTGGAGTCCATGAGTGTTTCTCCCTCCTAACTCTTAACTTGTGGTAACTGCCCATATGTGTCAGATGATCTTCAACAAATCAATTGCATGCTCTAGGAGGATAAGAATCATAGAGCTTTTTAGACCTGGTGCTCCCAATGACATGTTGACAAGTTGTACGGGTGTCCCAATGGGTTTAGTATGCATATGCCTCTCTATTAATTATGATTGATGCTTTATTCTCATATTCATTAGATTAAAAGGTGGCATAGAGCTTGAAATACATTGTTGGGCTCTCCTATCTCAAAGGAGAACTTGAAATGAATTTATGTGTACTTATGTGGCTAAGGAATGTCTCTGAATAGTGGCACTTTGCTATATAATATTGGATCCCTGTTTTATGAGCTTCTCATGTTCGAAGGATCTTGTACCCAAGGCACTTGGGCGGTTGCAGTGATTTTGACCACACTACTTGTTATCACTCTAAGGAGATGTCAAAGAATTCTGATAATGGAATTATAATGATCTGTATTGATTGTTTCATGCCAGTAACTATTATCGGTGTTCGGTTGTGCTATATAATCTTTTGGTTTTGCTATACTTCCAAAATAGGAATGTGTATTTCAGTGCCTTTGCTTTCCAAGCGTTGTGTCACACTTGCACCTACTTGATTAGACATTAGGATGTGTGAGGAATGAAGAAGTATAGGTTTTTGCTAGCTCCTTGCCCTTTAAGTTTCATTTTTGGGATTGAAGGAATAGGCTGATCTTCACAAAGAGCAAGTCTTGTAGGAGTGGATGTTCCCTGAAGTGGAGACTAAATTTGGAATGAATGTTTATTGTCTACTTCATATTTTGGAATAATCTACTTGCTTTATGTATTTCATTTCAGGTTTGGGAGCTTATTGCAAAGGCTTGTCCAGTTTTACAAAGGACTTCACAGTGGGACGTATGCTGGGCTGACTCCCGCCAAGGGGATTGTGTCGCTCAGATTTGAAGATTGAAGACTTAAGTGTTGTAGATTTAAAGTGCTACAGATTTGAAGATCATTGAAGGCTTGAAGACATGACGACTTGCACCCTAACGACTTGAAGACTAAAAATTGCAGCTTTGGAGACTTGAAGTTTTCTAGACTTGAAGACTCCAACTTGAAATAGTTCAGTTGTGTATGTTCCTCTTCTCTAGCTTTGTCAAGGCTGAGAAAATCTAGGGGGAGGAGAGTATTGGGTGTAGGGTATGCACACATCTTCAATTGTGCATGGAAACCCTCGTTAGACCATGAGAATAACCTTCTTTGTATATAGTTAGAGTGTAACATGTCAGCACTCTCCTAAAAGAAATTTTTAATATTTCCTTATGCCATAGTGTAGGAGACTCCTAAATATTCCACCTTTTTGGCACATGTAAGGAGTTTCCCATGTAAATCTCACGCATGCCCTTCATTGGGATTTGTCTCTTACATAAGAGATCTTGGAATCTCCTAGAACATATGTTAGTTAGATATATTCCCTTTTTGACTTTTCAAAAGGAGCACATGGGGAAATGTGCTTAGCCTATATATAGAGGCTCATTTTTGTAAACAAGGGGGGCTTTTGGTTCGACGTACTCTCATGGAATATCTCTTATGAATGGAAGAATACTCTCCTTTACACGAAGACTATTTACACTTTTATATTGTGTCTTTGTGAGCATCTGAGAGTGAGGTGTGTGTGTGTGTATGCCTATGCATGTCTCTCCTTTGTGTGAGTAGAGTAGTTTCTTTACTTGTATTTTGCACATGAACTAGGATCCTTGACTCCCTACTCTCCATGTTTTCAAGCATGTGGCATAGCATGGGTCTGATGACCAATGGCTTGAACCTGTTGGAGGTTGGGTCGGATGATAGGAGAGTCAATCTTGAGCCTTCCTTCTTGCTTCCATGCAAGGTGATGAGGGTCTTCGGACTATTACTACAACTTCAACATTGCACCTCAGTGTTAATGTTTACTTTATAGTACCGGACTGTAAAAGTGTAGGGGAGATTTCAAAGAAGTTATGTAACACTTATGGAAAAGAAACAAAATCAAATTAAGTGTACGTGATGAGAGAGTTATATGACCTTGGCACGAAGGACACAGATAGTGTTTTTGTTTATCTTAATGATTTTGATGCCATATTTTCTTAGTTTTGGACTCAAAAAATGGAGATGGATAATGAAATGAAAGCAATCTTGTTATTATGCACTTGCCATTGTCATGGGATACATTTTGCATAGCTATTATCAATAGTGCAACTGGTGGTAGATTGCTCTATGAGGACATATATGGAGCAATCCTAAGTGAAGAGACCCATAGAAATTCTATGCTTGGAACTCTGAGCGGAGATCCACATAGTGTTCGTGATTCTTACAAAGGAAAGAATCAATAATGTGAGTATTACCTACCTTTGGAAAATGTCATCATGCCATCGGATGGGGTATTCCCTACCTTTGGAAAATGTCTCTCTTGAGTTGAGACGAAAAAAGGAACCAACCCGAAGGCTTTACATTTGGATAATGGAAGTGAGTATACCCAACATGAATTCAACCTTTTCTATCGATATAGAGGAATTCATAGAGGGTTTACAACTCTTCATACCCTAGTAGAGAATGGCATAGCTGAGAGGATGAATAGAACTATTCAAGATAGAGAAGTTTTTATGTTGCACCTATCTCAAGGTAGTTCATGTGAGTAACATTTCACTTAGTACTGCCAAAGGTCTAAAAGTGGCACCAAAATTTTGGAGATGGAAGTCACCATATTATGATCATCTTCAAGTTTCTAGGTGTGAATCATATGTTCCTATAACCAAGAATCTAGGATAAAAGCTGGACTATGCATCGAAGCGATGCATTTTTAATGGATATGGTTGAGATGATCGATTTGGGTATCGCTTATGGGATTAGATGCCTGATCAGAAGTAGTGATGTTGTTTTCAATGAGTCTAAGATGCATAAATGTTCCAAAGGAGTGACATAGAGAAACTCTCCCTTTGCGCCTCTGTGACCAACCCATGTTCTCCGTTGTAGAGACCACAGCGTACTTCACAGCCTACTTAACTCTTGCTAAACTCATCATCACCGAGCACATATATAGAGAAGCTCTCATTCATGCAAGAAGCCTTAGACCATTCCTATTGTGGAACCTCACATCTCTTAGCCAATAATGGCACCACTTTACGGCATCTCATTCATCCAACCAATCACTCTCACATCTTGCATGCGTGATTCTATACAATGTGATCGCACAACGCGCCCATGCCATTCACTCGACAATCTCCTCATGGAGTTGCCCAATGCCCACATGATTGCTTTGTGTTCTATCCATGGCAGCCTATCGCTCAATCCATAATGCATAGAACCTTGGATGATCTTTTCTTAATTAAAAAATTGCATTAGAAAAATAGACATTCTTCTTGTATAGTGTACCCATTATCGGATCCCCGTATGGGACATTGGTATATTTCAGTACTCATGTGGGTGAGCACAGTTACAACCAACGAACACATTTTTTCGCCCTCTTGACGAGCTTTTTTCAAGGCTATGGGCCAAAGACCATCCAAGGCTGATGCATCTGTAGCTTGGACTTCCACTCGAATGTGTCTTCCCGTCCGTCACATGTGAGAGCACGACTATACATTCTCCATGTCCCTCCCATGGCCTCGCGCTTTCTCTACTATCCCTTTGGTCCTCTCCACTCTTGTCATCCCTTTGGGCTATGAAAGAATCATATTAAACATGTGCTCACTCAGAGGAGGCACTGGAAACTAGTAAATGGAGTATCAAAGAAGCCTCTTGTTATGCATGATGATGATGATGATGTCGATGATGATGATTGGGACAAATTTGTTGAAATGGCTAGGTCTACCATATGATTGCATATTGGGTTGTAGTCATTATCAGCTTGAGTACGGCTGTTGCAAGTAGAAGGCTGGCTTGGACATTTTGGCTCATATCCTTGTGGTTGAGCCTTTATGATCCCTATTCTTCTCGTTGTGGTGTTGTTACCGTTGTGTGTCTACTCATTCTCAAGCTCGGGCATGTTCCTCTGATCGCTTACTGTTGCGAGTGGCTATGCTTTACTTTAGGATCGAGCTTCATCTACTTTAGGGTTGAGCTCTGCTTTCATCCTACTTGTATCAGGAGCTCTCAAGGATCAGGAAGTCATACACATGCTCATCTGCTCTCACTTGGTGCTCACCTATTGCTCTTTGGGGTTTGGCATGGTGATTGTATTATACACCTCTTCACATCAAAGTATCTCCAATCGGGAGTTCTCACATCTCTAATTCTGCTAAAATTGTCAAGCCCCCTTCTAGCTCCTCATTGAGCTCTGCACAATGGTGTTGATCTCCTTTCAATCTCCCTCATCGGTGTGCCATCATGCTCAGATTTGTCCAGCCCTATGCTTCCCCAACTCTTGTGGTTTTTGTGCTGCTAGAGACTCCTTGTAGTGCTCGGACTTCGAATGGTTGTATCTTTTGGCTTATGCCTACACAGTTTTCTCTTTCCTGGGGCTTGGGGTTGAGCTAACATTTCCCACTCTTCTTTAAACGTTGTGAAGTATCCAACAGGCTTTGTATTTGGATCAGATTGCTTATGGTGCACCTCTGTCTCTAAAATTTTTATCTCCGCTTTCTTCAAACAATGCGAGGCATGGTTCTAGGAGGTGATGCAATGTGGACAACTGAAGATCGACCTTCGGATGGCATATCTCAATTCTTCCACTCCAAATCCGGCAAGACAGCAAGATTGTGCATGACTTTTGTGAACCAAAATCATCTGTTGTCCTGCCATGAAATGGGAAGATACCATGCTTCTAGACCTAGCATATATCATCATTCTTAAGGATGTGTTGGTTCTAGTAACATGTTGTTGCATTTTTGAAAAGGTCATGCATCTATTTTGAAGGGCTCTTAGGATTTTTCTTTCATGATTAACCTTTCATAGGATTGAAGCACAATGTGTATAAGTTTATGTGTGGTTGTCATCATGTGCTTAACATACTGACGCATGTGCTGCTCATACTGGTACGAGAATATCAGAAGTTCATCTTAGATTTGATGCTACCCATAAACTGAAACTTAGTTCATGGCACTGCTGGAGAGTCCTTCATGATCGTAGTTGTGCTAGGAAGATATTGTCTATCATCACCAACAAGATCAATCAGTACTGTTAAGCTACGATCAGCTAGGGTTGGATGAGAGGAGAGTCAATCTAGAGCCTTCTCTTCAAGGCAGAGGATCAAGCATTGGCTCTCATCATAAAAGGAGAGGAAGCACATAAATTACTCACAGATTACTTCATTATGTCAACAGTGATTTTTATCACTAAAACAATGTAATATATGTATATACATCTGATTACCACAAGTGCGACTCCATTTTGTACAAGCTGAGGATTCCTCAAGCTTGAAGAGTCTAAGTACAAAGCTCACGTCAATTTTTGTAATTTTTGGAAGCCGTTAGATAGTTCAAATTACAGGTAGGACCTATTTTTTTAACTATGCCGGTCACCAGATGTGAAACTTGTAAAAACTAGGCAAAAACTATAAATAGAGCTAGAGACTCATTTTGTGGTTGTTGTTGCTTTTGTAGAACTTATGAGCTAGTAATTAGAAGAGCTATTGTAATTAGTGGATGATGAGTATGAGTTCTGTTGCTCTAGCACAATGGTGAGAACCACGTTAAGAAGCTCCACCTCCTTAATGTCAATCCGCGGAAGAGATAGGAGTGATATGAAGATCGTGAATGTGAGATGAAGTGAGAGTGAAGGTGAGAAGCATAGAAATGCACACACACATACACACACACTACGAAGAGACAAGCAAGACACAATGGAAGGTGAGAAATCAACTCTATTACTCAAGAACACTATTACAAGCTCAAAAGAACTGTAACCTCAAACAAGATAACCTCAAAAATGAGCTCTCTAGCTCTTTTTATAGTTTCTAGACTAGTTTTGACCGGTTTCACATCTAGTGACCGGCATAGTTACAAAATAGGTCCTAGATGCTATTTGAAAGGGTAAACGGTGTCTAAAAATAATGAAAATTGATACACCTTAATAGCAAAGGCTGTCCAGGAGCGGCGTCGTGGTACTGGTCCCCAACATGGGTTGTACTTTAAGTGCAAAGGTGCCTTTAACCATGTACTCATAATTTCTGGATATTTATGTAGTAAATCTTTGCGCCACTCTGGTTGATAGATCTCTCCTTGCTGCGCATCGATTGGTAGATCGGCCTCCTCGAATTGAGTTGCATGCGATGGTTTCTTACCTGTCTCTTTCTCAATGGCTAACTGGTATTCAGCCATTAACATAAAATACGGTTTATACTGTAGCTCATGCCCAGATATGTATCATCGCGGGGCCAAATGAGCAAAGAATGGAGACTGTAAAATTCTTTCTTCTATCATCGCCATGGCATGTAATTGTGCCTCTACTCTAGCTGAGTGCGTTGTTCCAAGTTCCTCAATTGTCTTCATCCACGCGGGGGTCGGGAGTTCGTAAGTCATCTGGCCTTCGGCCGTGACGCATCCGCCTGGGATTGGTTGTGGCTCGTACGCCTCTTCAAACGTTTCCTCCACCGGGATGGTGACAATTTCTTCTTCAGCTGGTAGCTCAGGTGGGGAATCTGGCCTTGGTGGTGCTCCATATACTGCAATCCTTGATTCAAGGTTCGATACCTGGGCCCGTAATGCGTTGAGTTCCTCTAAGATGTCAGGAGAGGGGTCCACAGGTGCTGGTATGTCTTGGTGTGCCGGTGCTCGTAACTGGAGTAATTTATGATCTTCTTTGAGTTTCTGTAACTCCTCATTCATGCGGTCATATTCATCTAGCAATCTTACATGATCTTCTAGCAGCATCCTCATCGAGTCTGAGGGAATGGCTTTGAACCTGCTAGGACTGAGTGGTTGGTCTGGGTGGTCGAGCGCTGCTTCTAAGTTTTCTCGGTTCTGATCCTCTAAGCGCTGGTTTTCTTCCTTTGCTGCTGCTAGATGTCTTCTGAGTAAGCCCATGTTTCGTGTTAGCGTTGCATTGCGGACTGTCTGGGCTCTTAATAAGTTATCCAGGTCAGCAGTGGCTTCTTTGGTCTTTTCTTCGCTTTCTAGTTCCAATTTGTGATATGCCTCGCGTAATTCTTGGTATCGGGTGTTCAGAGAGGCATTCTCAATAGACAATAAATTAAGCTGCGACTGTAACTCATTGGTTGTCCTCTGCAGCTGCTGGTAATTATCGCCAAGAGATGTGAAATCATCTCTGATTTGCGTCATACACATGAACATCTGTCGAAATGCATTATCTACAGTGGGTGATAGTATTAATGGGGTGCTAATTGAAGATGCAGTGGGTGTAGATGCAACGGGAATGGGGAATGGGGGTGGGAAGGTGGATGCTGTGGTGATTGTGGAAAATGGTGAGGTGCCTAAATATGTTTGTGCCGTGAGTGAAGTGAGTGATGGTGGAGTGGGTGGTGAGATGTCCATCTCATTGGACGTGTCTAGTGCGGTGACTCTGAATATGGGTGTGACTGTGGGTGCTTGTGCTGGTGTAAATACGGGATTTACAAAGGTTGAGGAGTAATTTACAGGGGGGCTGGCTGGTGCAGCTTGGTGGAAAGGGGAAATAGGGGTTACCGTGGGTCGGGGAGGTGAGACGGGGGAGAAGGTTAAGGGTGGTGGGAATGGAAAAAGGGGTCTTGGAGTTGTGGGGAAAGATGGAAAAGATGGATGGAGGAATGGGTTGGATAGAAAGGTGGGTGTGTGAGGGGGTAGACTGCGTCTAATGGGTGCAGGAATTATGGGTTGAGTGGTCGTAAAGACGATTTCTGCTACGCCACCGGCGAATGAAGATGTTGGTCTGGGGGAAGGAGGGTGAGTAGGGGAGGCTGGATGGACGGGCGGAGATGGAGGAGCGGTTGGGGTGGTCGGTACTTCAGTGACTACTGAGGTATGTACAGTTGTAGCGCGGGGTGGGGAATCGACAAGGATGGTTTCTGCTGCCAACGAACTTTCGGGGACGAGGCGTGCCTTCCTGGCTTGTTCTGAAGACTGTGCTCCTGTTGGTACACGAATGTATTCGCCGGGCTTTGAAAGTAGTCGTACTCTGCGGGGGTCAAACTGTGGTAGTGGCTTTCTTTGCAAGTACCTGAGTGCTTCATTGGAGCCTACTGATTTGACTAACTCTCTGAATCCTTTGATGTATGCGTCTTCGAATCCGCCTGTGACGAGTTCCTGTTCTATTATGGCTTGAGTCTCTTCCTCGGTCAGCTTTTTGCGTGCCCAAACTTTTTCCATAGTTCTATACACATTCTTAATAGCCAGTGTGTAAGCTGCTGCTTCACAAGTTTCATCTTCATGGGTACTTGTATCACCATGTGTGTCTGTTTGTTGGCCTTGGCCATTTGACTGTTCATGCTCTTGGGATTCCTGAGTTCCCTGGCTAGCTTTGTCATCTCCTTCGTCATCATCGGTTGCTGTTCTTTCGTCATCAGAGCTGGACACGATCTGTCCTTGTGGCTGATCCCTGGGTGTGGTAGGGTAGCTAGGCCTTTCAAATTCTTGAGAAAACAATTGTCCTTTTGAAAATTGGAACTCATTGGAGAATGCGTCGGGCATCTCAAAATCAAAAGTTGGATCCAGTGGTGCTGTTTGTTCTGCTTCTAAATGGGGTATTGGAAAAGAGAACGCTTCCGCACCAATGGTGGTGGGAATTTCAGCTGCTGTGGTGATAGGTTCTGTGGTTGTGGCTGCTTGGGGTGCAACAGTACTGGTGGTGCCCTCCGTTACAACTGGTCTTGATAATCTGATACGAATAGGTTGTACTGTGGGAGTGGCTGCTGTCGGTGACTGCTCTGGAGATGGTTGTGGCGAGGGTGATTCTGGGACTTGTAGGCATGGGTAGTGCCTCTCATCCGCTTTCCGGCTCTGCCTTTGCTAGCCTTTCTAGCTTTCTTTGTGGTTCCTTTAAATGCCTTCAGTTCCTCACTAGTCATGGCGCGCTCTATGGGTAAATCATATGCCAAACACATGTATATAATCCTTGTAAGTGCACAACATCCATTGATGACTTTCTTTCGTTCCCATCTATGTTGTGCCAAATAGAGCTGATCAATTATCCAGCTAGCTAGATCAACCGTTTGAGGTCCAGTACATGCTAAGTATAAACCAAACCAGATTCTTTTGTGGGGCATGGTAAAACGATCCTGAGCTGGGAAAGCAAAATGCTGCATGCATATCCTCAATGGCTTGGAGAGCTCAGGGGTTATAGTTGAAATGTCCTCCCACTTAGTTACATCACCACGTTTCATCTGCTCTGGGACTAGTCATTCTCGCTCCGTCGGAGTATGCGTTCCATGTATTTTGAGAGTTGTGCAAATTAAATCTTTAGACAAATAAAACCTTCTGAATGGAGGATCATCTACCAAGGATGGTAACATGAATGTTCCGGGTAGATCCTTGTTCTCTGAAGCTGTCAAGGTGGTTACTAGGTAAAAGCATCTGTAAAAATCGGGTTTAGGCAGAGGGTCACTAAAATATTTTGTAAATCCCGCTCGTGCCCAAACGTGCGTTAAATCTTGTGTATTCTGCAGTCCTTCAAATTCTCTTGAAAAGAACTGGTACTTGGTCCATGTGCGAAGATCAAATGCCAAATTGGCCTCAAATATGAAATCAGTGTCTGCTAATGGTCCTGCTAGGCCTTGAAACCAGTCAGAACTACGATGAATCTTCTCAGTATATCCTCTAGGAGGATCGTCGATTGGCATGGGTCCTGGAAAACCTTGAAACTCTGGTGGTTGCATCGTAGGATAAGATTCCGCGAGTAATTCTCCAATATTGGCCATTGGTGTGCTTGGGCCAGCTTCTGATGGTCCTTCTTCGGTTTGCATGATGACTGATGAGCTAATGGAAAAGATCTGCTACAAAAGATTAGCACATTAGTATAGAAATTAATTATGATCCCATTAAGGTGAGACCGCAATCCCTTTCCATAACCGATGTGTAACCCGTGTAGCCAAGTGTCATGAAGTGATTGATGCAATGATTATTTGCAAAACTACTGCAGGTCTCTAGACGCCTACATTGTCAGATTATGCATACATTTCTTGATGAGCTTTTATTATGCATGATGTGGGGTTTTGGTGTATGATTGAGGGTGAATTATTACAAGGGTGGAGTTTAAACGGGGTGGGAGAATTGTTAGATAAGGGGGTACACGAAGACGTCTGGATACGTTTCAGTATCCATTTCCTAAGAGTCTTTGAGTGGGTGGTATGTTTCTGCTGAGGGACAAAAAGTGGTGTCGGGTTTGGTGGTATTGAAGGATGAAAAGGTTTCTGAGGGGTATATATTACATGGCTTGAGGGTTGGGCTATAATACATTGTTTGGGTACCCAAATCTGCGTGGGTGTGGGTCGATTGATAAGATACTTCTTGGCGATCCAAATCTGTCGAGTATTGGTACTTGTAGAAGAAGATCGAGGGGACTTTGGATGCTGACTCTGCTTCTGTTGCAACTTTGTCCTGTTCTCGTCTGCAGTGTTGTCAATAGCCTGTGGTTGCTGTCCTTTTGGCACCCATATTTGTTTCGTGCCACTTGTTCTATGATGTTGATACTGCTGCTTTCTTTGCCTTGTCTGGTGGTGTCGTTGGTCTGGGTTCCTCTGTTGTGGTTGACTCGTTCGTGGTTGGGTTTGAGAGGTCCATTGGACGCTCTGCTTTGGAAAAGAAGGGAGATCCAACACTTGCGTGACCTGCCCATTAGGATGTGATTCGTTATTTATCTTTAATCTAGGCCAGTCCGCAGCAAGTTTGGAAGGATGAGCACCGCAGGGTGTTGTGCTCATTTGGCCGCTGATGCAACCCACCTGACCGCTGATTGTGTCCATCTGCCCTAGCGGTTGGGTAGCTGCCCCTTCTAGTTTGCAGGAAGCCCCAGGGAAGATCTCCTGTCGTCCTTCTGATTGACAACTGTCCCTAGCCAAGCCCGAGTGGGTTGGTGTAGACTTAACGTGACTGATCTGACCCAACATCTCCCGGTCTTCCGTCGCATGCATTTCATAGGGTCTAGGGTTACAAACCTCAGTTGGAATGCCGTTAGGGAAGTCAAGCGGTATCACTCGCTTCTGTTCTAAGGTTCCAATCTGTAAGGAGCCTTGTCTAAGATTTAGGTCCACTGAGTGATCGTATAGCCAATCTTGGCCAAGGATTAGGGGTTCTACCAGGTTGTCATCATGGCACACTAGTAGCTTCGCTGTCATGGTCACTTCCTTAATGAGGATAGGATGGTCCACCTCACCCATGCAAGGGGTTTCCATGCCTCCTAGCCCTATGAGGTATGCCTCAATTGGCCACATTTCTATTCCTGAATCCTTATAGTGGGACCATCTAATCGCACTAGTCGCAGCACCTGAGTCAATTAAAGCCCTGAGCTCTTGGCAAGGGTTGCCGTGCTCTAGCCTAACTGTAATGAATGGTCGCCTGTCCACTATGCTAGGATGAGTTCGTGACTTTACCTCACACATAGCCATGGGATATCTGGGTGTTGTTTCCAGATGGTTATACTGCTCTCTCCCTAGTCCTTGTCTTCTTAACTTCATGCGCTTAATGCGTTCTATTGCTTCTGCCTGAGCTTCAGCTCGTATTCTATTTTCTTCCTCCTTACGCTTCTTTGCCAACGTGAGTCGTCTAAGCATATCCTCAGTAAGAGGTTCCTGATATAACTTGACTCTACAGCCACTAATATAATTAGGCATTACGTCTCCTTCTAAGGTGGCTAACTGTACTGCTCCACTTGTCGAGAGTCTGTTAATGATCATAGGTCCATAACCTCGCTTTTCTAACTTACGTGCGTGTTGTTTCAGCGTATATACTAGAACTAAATCTCCTTCTTTTAGGCCTTTATCTTTCACATGTGCATCAAAATATGCTTTCTGTCGCTTCTTCGCTGCATATATTCCTGCTGCTGCCTTTAGCCTGGTTTCTCCTAATCGTTCCAAGTCCATTATTCTTGCTGATAATTCATGGCCGGTCCATTGATGTTCTTGTGCAACCTTAAGGGTCGGTATCAAGAAGTCCAAAGGAAGCACTGCATTCTAACCAAAAACCATCTGAAAGGGAGTTGCATTGAGTACGGTCTTGTAGGCCACTCGATATGCCCAAACAGCGTGGTGTAACTGTTTGTCCCAATCTGAACGTTTGTTGTTCACGAGTTTCGTCAGTACCTTACAAAGGATCTTATTAGTGCTTTCAACCTGACCATTGGCCTGAGGATGATATGGTGCGGATTTCTTGTGAATCACCATAAAATCTTGTAACAAATATTCAATGACTTGGTTTAGAAAGTGAGTTCCGCGATCGCTCACTAACTCTATAGGCAATCCATATCTTGTAAAGACATTCTCAAATAAGAATTTTGTAGTTGTGTGTGCATCATTCTTTTTTGTGGCTTTTGCCTCTACCCATTTGGTTAGATAATTTGTCGCAACAATAATGTATTCCGCATGTGTACCTTTTGCAGGGGGGTTAATGGGTCCTACAAAGTCTATACCCCACTTTGAAAATGCACGTCCTCCCATCGTGGGTTTCAATGGCACTTCACCCTCTGCGAGTAGGAAATTGAGTTCTTTGGCACACATCCCATCTCTTAACATAGGTATGTGCATCCATGTGAAGAGTGGGCCACCATAATCCTGCAAAGAGGATGGCTTTGATTATCCTTTCAGGTCCAAAATGACCTCCTGCAACACTTTGGTGTGCAATCTCTAGTATGCTCAAATAATCACTTTCATGAACACATTGTCTTAGGTATCCATCTCATCCTCTTTTGTATAGATTATCGCCAATAAGTGAATACTCTTGAGCTTCCTGCTCTAGACTGCATTGTCGTGCTAAAGTCATTCCTTCAGGGAATGTCTTCGTCCTCAAGTATGTCACTAATTGTTCACTCCAGTCTGGTGTGAGAGACACGTGATATAATGTAGCATGCTCTACTGGTGGTCTTTCACAACAAACATTGCATTCCTTACACAACCTGTAGACCTCTGCTTCCATCGTAGGCCAATATACTCCTAATCTATGCAGAGTCTGTAATGTTCGATGTTTTGAATGATGTTGCTGTAGTGCACCTATGTGTGCTAATTGCAACCAAATCGCATGTTCTGATTCATCTACACAACAAGCAAGAATCTTTTGATTATCCTGTTTATATATGCTTCCTGCTATGATTTGATATCTCTGAGACTTGGTAATCTCTCCTTCTTTGATCTTTATCTTAGGATTCTTGGGTCCGTATGTCAGAATAGGGACTATAGGTTTAGCCCATTCTGGTGCTATCTCAAGGTTAAACAAGTATGCATCTGGTAGATCATCCGCTACTCCTTGAGGAGCTTCTCCTGAGGTTAATCTTGAAAGGTGGTCAGCTCTAAGATGTGTCTTTCCTTTCCTGACTACTACTTCAAAATCGTACTCCATGAGTAATAGAAACCAACGTATCAATCATCCTGTGTTACATGGTTTGTTGACTAGGTACAATAGGGCTTGATGATCTGTAAAGAACTTGAACTTATTGGCCAACAAGTAGTGCCTAAACTTCTTTACTTCGTAGATCATCCCTAATCCTTCTCGTTCCGTCGTGGTGTAATTTCTTTCTGCTGCGTTCAATTGTCTGCTCGCGTAATCTATGGGGAGATCTATGTTACCTTCATTCGTGGGTTGTGCTAACACGCATCCTATGGCATAATTGGATGCATCCACATGTACATGGAATGGCTTACTCCAATCTGGTGTAGTCAATATAGGTGCTGAGCACAAGCGTCGTTTGAGTTCATTGAATGAATTTTCACATTCATCTGTCCATTCAAAGTTGGTTAAAAGAGAGTACAAAGGCTTGGCTATGATTGCATACATGTGTATGAATCTCCTATAATAACCACAATGGCCCATAAATGCCTGTACCTCTTTCACATTAGTTGGTCTAGGTAATTCTGCAATTACCTTCACCTTTTCTTCATCCGTAGAGATTCCATTTTTTGACACAATGTGTCCTAGAATTTTGCCTTGTCTGACCATGAAAACGCATTTTTCTGGGTTCAAACAAACCTGATATTATCAACATTTGTCAAATATTTGTCTTAACTCTGGGATATGCGTATGCCTGATATTAGAATGAGCACATATGTCATCGACATATACTTCCAAACTCTTGCGTAGGAATTCCTTAAAAACATGACACATGAGTCGCTGGAAAGTGGCGGGTGCATTTGTTAAGCCGAATGGCATCACACGAAATGCAAATATGCCCCATTCAGTGGCAAATGCCGTCTTGTGTTGGTCCTCTAGAGCAATGGCTACTTGATTATAACCTGAGAATCCATCAAGAAAGTTGTAAACTTCCTTGCCCGCAACTCTTTCCAATAGATGTTCTGTGATAGGAAGAGGATAACTGTCTCTAATCATGGCGGCATTCACTTTTTTAAGGTTAATACACACACGCAATTTTCCGTTCTTCTTGGGCACTACCACAATGGGGGATACCCATTCGGTATGCTCAATTTCGTAAATGAATCCTGCTTCTATCAGCCGATCTATCTCCTCTTTAATCTTCGCAGCGTAGTTATCATTGTACGTGTACGGTTTCTGTTTTGTCGGTTTTGCATCTGGAGTCATAGGGATTCTATGAGAACATATATCTGGATCTACTCCTTTCAAATCTTTGTAACTCCAAGCAAAAACATCTCTATATTCGCGCAATAGGGCAACTAGCTCTTCTTCTTCTTCAGTTGTCAAATCATGCCCTATGTATGTACATTTTTCTTCTTCTCCTTCTATGGCTACGATTATTTTCTTGGTTTATCTCGGTTATCATATACTTGTCCGTCATTCGCCTTTCTATTAGGCATTCGTACCATGATCCTTCTATCTTCGATTTCATATTTCTTGAAGTTCTCGGGTACTTCAAACAAAGATTCTTCCTTTTTGACATGGTTTCTTTCTTCTTTCTTTTCTTGCCTTCACTCTTAGTAGTCACTTGAGTGGCTAACCTCACCTCATTCGTAATTTCCTCGTGTCTCTGAGGGTGAGTCTCTACTTCGAAAAAATATTCCTCTTCTGATGCAAAAGGTGGGTCCATGATAATTGATTCTAAATCAAAATCACTCGCATCCTCAAATGCATCAGTGCTAGGTTCACATTCTTCTAAAATTGCATTGCTCGTGATTGGCTCTATCGTGAAAACTGAAATGTCATAGCCATCCTCGTCACAGTGGGGTGTCCATTGTTCTTCATTGATGGCTACATCCATGGTTGCTAGGATTTCTGCCCAACCATGGGGTTCAAACTCTTCGTCTGGAAATACTACAGGTGCATAAGCTGGATCCTGAAGGGTTCGTGGATGTTGTTCTGCACCTAAGGTCCTGGCTTCTAACCTTTCTTCCTCTTGTTTTGCTACTTTACACATCCATAAATGAGTATCCTCATGCAACCAAGAAGGATCTGATTCTAATGAGTGCATGGATTCTATTTCTACTGGTGTCTTATGGATGGTATTCCATTGTATTGGGGGTACATCTCTATGTGAATAGTCTTTAAGGTTGACTTTGGTAGTCACTCCTAAATGTTGTAAGTACAAAGAATTGGTTCCCCAATCTTGTACAATTTGCAACTGACGCATGAATGGTCGTCCCAATATCATCTCATAAGCATGATTTTTTGCAAAGTCACAAATGGCGAAAGTATGCTCAAATTAAGAGTTCCAACTCGTCTCCTAAGTTGTCCTCAATGTCTATACAAATTCTTACACATTTCTCTAGCGTTCTGGGTTCTTTTAGGTACACATAGGAGCGTAGTTTAGATCTCAACAAGCCATCTAGAAACAATGACACTTGCTTGGCCTGTGAGGGTAGCTCTTGCATTGGACATCATTCAACATATTGTCTAAACCTACGTCCTGCCAGTCTAACTGTTTCCTGAGGGGTCTGTTTACAGCTATGAATCAGCGAAGAGGTGTCATGTCTAATCCCACTTTTAGAGAATTCAGTGATGAATGACTCTAAAAAGTGATGGATGTCTCTAAATTGCCTTTGTTGCAATGGTTGGAACCAAGTTAAAGCTGTATTCTTTAACGTTAGTCCAAATGCATTATATTGCGTGAACATGTCTTCAACTTGTTCTGCTCTTAGTACTTGCTTGAATTCTGCAACATGGTCATAGGGATCTCCTGTCCCATCAAAGTAATTTTTCATGGATTTCACTAATTGAGTGGGTCTTAATATTCGTGCGTGTTCACGTGGTCTAGGTAGAGGAAAATCATCTCTACCACCTGGTATTCCATGATCTCTTTGTCTATCCGCTCTATTAGTGTCCGTGGTTGTTCTATCTCTCCCCATGGGGTGATTAAAGCTTACTTCCGGTCTCTCTTTATTTCTCTCTCTTTGATTTCCATGGGCTGATGATGTTCCTGCCCCTTGTTGACTTGTATTCATGTTCGTTCTAGATGGAGGGAATACCAATTCACCTCTCCATGTGTATGTGTTTTTAGCGTGGTCAGGCACCACAAACACTCTTTCTGAAGTCTCATCTAGGTATACAACCTTTCCAGGTGTATCCGGGTCCTTGAACTCGTATATAGTGATGATACCTACCTCACTAGGTAGTTCTGTCTTGTATCTCCAAAAGGCTTCATCAGTTTCTTTATTTACAAACAACTCTATGCTTCTGTTGTCCTGAGGGATCCATTCTGGGATTAGTACTCGTGTCAGTACAGATTTCCCTCTAGGTGTTCTAGGTTCTTCTAATGGTTCCTTTCCTTGAGATTTAGTTTCCGTCTCTAGCTGAATCACGCCAAACTCATTGGTATTGTTTGGCTACGTACTTAAGATGTACATTGTTCCTTCTTTGTCTATGTACGCGTCTCTCTCAAATTTCACCACTGGACGTTCCAATCCAATGGGTTGATCGGGGTTGTGCATTTGCACCACTTGCCTTCGCAAACCATCCTCATAGATGCGAGCACCTAATCGGTTGGTTCGGAGAAACTCTAGTTGCGTTCTATAGGGTCCTTCTGCTTTTTCTAAATAGGCTACATTCGACCCTCCTTCTGGTCTTTCTGTGCTAAATGCCATTTCTGAATCACTAGTATCTGAGCTCTCGTAGGGATAACTAGTGTTCAATTGTTGAGCCCACGATCGTGCAGTAGTTCTTACACTTGCCTCTGATGATCTAAGGCTTCGTCGGTCTGACTTACCTATATGTTTGCCCGATCTAAGGTTCATTAATTTCCTTCCTTGCACACTCAGTACACGCTCAGATCGTCAATGATTCTTTGTTATTACTTTCTTGATTCTTTATAGATTTCTTTAGATTCTTGTCCTAATGTATGCGTCAGGAATTCGACTTTCTGTGGTACTTTGAGTTCCCGTTCCGTCAGACTTATGTTCTTTCCTTTAGGTTTTCGTGTCACACACCTTTACTTTAGTCTTGAACTTGATAAATTTAATTCTCTTGAACTTGAGGCGTTCTTATCTTCTTTAATCCACAATACTACCGTTTATCCTAGGCTAAGAATTGACTGAGGGGGTTGAGTAATCTTCCAAGCTCTAGTCAGCTTTTCTGGTTGCTCTGATGCCCAAGAAGCCGCGCTTCCCAAGCTTTATGCCCTTCACTGCCTTGCCTTGGTTGCCCTTGATTGTCCTTGCTAGACCTGGAAAAATCCGATATTAGCCCAATTCACAGTTGGATGATCAAGCACTTGAGTATATACACCTTTTAAGTCCCTTCCCTTTTGCCCAACTTTTCAATGCTTGCCCCCTGGCTTTCTAGTCCCAAACTAGGTCAACCTCAAAATATCTTATCTAAAAATAGACGTATCCTTTAAGAAAAAAAACAGTTGAGGTCACGTAGTACTCGTAAAGAGCTTTCTAATGAGCTATTAAGCTCAAAAAACAGACTTCGGATGAAAAAGTTATGACCGTTCAGGCCCTGGGGGGTAAAAACTGACAAACAGGTTTTTCTCCAAATATGGGCTAAGGGGTCTCCTATGAGTCTAATCACCCAAAAATTTCCCAAAAATAGCCCCAAAATTGGCCAAAAAATGAAACCCTAAAATTTGCGATGGGGGTGCACAATCGCGATGGCGTGAGACAATCGCGATGGTCTCGGACGGTCGCGATGGCGTGAAGGTGAACAATCGCGATGGTCTAAAGTGCACGGTCGCAATGGTCCAAAAGTGAGCAATCGTGATGGTCGAGGTGAGTGAACAATCGCGATGGCGTGAAGTCAGACCGTCGCGATGGTCTAGCTTGCCACGTGGCACCGTCGGCGCGATGGCATGAGCCAATCGCGATGGTGTGGGGTCAACCGAACAGTCACGATGGTCCGCGAACCGTCGCGATGGTTCAAATGAACCGTCGCGATGGCGTGAGACCATCGTGATGGTCCGGCCGAGCCGCCGAGCCGTCGCGATGGCGTGAGCCAATCGCGATGGTGTGACACAATCGTGATGGTCTGAGACCGTCGCGATGGTCCACCAAAGTATGATTTTTTGCAATGCAAGTATGGATTCCTAGAGGCGCAAGTGTGCTCTACACGCTGGTGTGGTCTCCTTCTTCAAATTCCGAACTTTGCAGACCATCGCGATGGTCTGACACAGTCGGAAATTTGTGACAGAAATTGAAAATTTTACCTTTTCCAAGCTTTCCTGATGCACTGGAGCTCTGTACCTGCAAGAAAACTCAAGAAAACAAAAGTACACACAAGCACAAAAGCTCTCTCTCACTCTCTCGCATGCACAAATGAGGGGAAATGAGGAGAATGGGTGGATATGGTGAATTTTCTGATTTTTTTGGAGATGAAGATGATGATGCGGTGATGAAGATGGAGTGTGGGGGAGGTGAAAAACACTAAAAACTAAGTAAAAACAACAACAAAAACTGAAATTTTTACCTTCCAACGCTACTTCTTGCTATACTCTTACCATCACACATTCGTCCTAGACTCGATCCCCGGCAACGGCGCCAAATTTGGTGTTGCTCTAGCACAATGGTGAGAACCACGTTAAGAAGCTCCACCTCCTTAATGTCAATCCGCGAAAGAGATAGTAGTGATATGAAGATCGTGAATGTGAGATGAAGTGAGAGTGAAGGTGAGAAGCATAGAAATGCACACACACATACACACACACTACGAAGAGACAAGCAAGACACAATGGAAGGTGAGAAATCAACTCTATTACTCAAGAACACTATTACAAGCTCAAAAGAACTCTAACCTCAAACAAGCTAACCTCAAAAATGAGCTCTCTAGCTCTTTTTATAGTTTCTAGAATAGTTTTGACCGGTTTCACATCTAGTGACCGGCATAGTTAAAAAATAGGTCCTAGATGCTATTTGAAAGGGTAAACGGTGTCTACCTAAGCTCCTCAAGCTCGAGGACTCCTCGGCTTGCACAAAATGGAGCTATGGATTACAAAATGGGGTTTTCTATGTTACATATGTTACAATAGTGATAAAAATCACCGTTGGAGGTTTTTGGAAAGTATTTGAAAACATAATTCTTTGAAAAAAGATTTGACTGGATCCCTGCTCCGTCGTTACATGCTTCCGCGTCTTCTATGCCTCTGGCTGCTTCCAACAAGTTCTTTGCCTTCCATTGATCTCCATCGGTACTTTCCTTGTGTGTGTTTATGCATGTGTGTGTATGCAAATTGCATTTCTCACCATCATCTTCATGCACATCACTTGCTTTTGATCTTCATATCGGCCTAACCTCTCTGCGGATTGACAATTACGAGGTGGATCTCTTCACATTGGTACTTTCCATTGTACTAGAGTGACACCAAATTTGGTGCCGTTGCCGGGGAAGAGCTCTAGGTTGAGTGTATGATGGTAAGTCTGTTGGAGAAAATCATTGGAAGGTAAAATTTCTTTGTTGTTTTGTTGTTTGTAGTTAGTTTTTACACACTTTCACTCCACTTTTCCTCTAGTATCATTCCCTATCATTATCTCAAACTCCAAAAATTCACCAAAAATCTATCATATTCCCTCTTTCTCTTCTCTTTCCCTCATTTGTGTGTGCATGAGAGTGAGAGAGAGATTTTGCAGGTGTTTGTTTATGTTTTTTGTGCACTAATATTGTAGGGCAGCCTCTGTACACCACAAATTTGTAGGAAACACAAGTAAAAGCTCCATTTTTCTCTCAAAAATTGCCATTGAAGCTGACCATCATGACTGTCAGACCAAGGAATGAATTTGGGGAAACATTTTGCATGAAGGAGGAGCCTAGGTGAGCGCTTGCATAGACCTATAGTCAGTTTTTTTGAAATTGCTGAATTTCTTGACCATCATGATGATGACACATCATCGCGACTGTGTCTGACCATCGCGACTGTGTCTGACCATCGCGACAGTCACTGACCGTCATGGTGATTGGCTCACACCATCGTGATCAAGTCGCATCATCGCGATGGTGCTTGACAATCGTGATCTTGGCTAACCATCATGGCTTGATAGTCGCAATTGTGTTTGACCATCGTGGCCTTGACCGTCGTCATCTGACCATCGTGACTTGACCATCGCGATTATTAGTGATCATCGTAACTTGGCCATCGTGACTTGATCGTCGCGATCCTGACTGACCATCGTGAATTGACAGTCTCGGATATCCAGAGCTCATGTTTCGAATTGATGACATCATCAATTTGTAACCGCCTTTCATGAACTGCCCTTGAAAACCTATTTAAGGAGGGGTTCTATGAGCTTCTCTTGAGTAGTCTTAAGTAAAGGGATCCATAGAAATTCTATGGTTGGAACTGTTAGTGGAGATGCAGAGTGTGTTTCGTGATTCTTACAAAGGAAAGAATCAATAATTTGGTAGGAGTGATAACAAGGAAAAGAATGACCAAGAGAATAAGAGTGGAAGCAAATCAAGGAAAAGGGAGATGGAGTGCGTGCACTTGTTTCCTTATGAAGAAAGGATATATGAGGAAAGATTGATATGCATTAAAGAACAACACGTTGATGGGCATGTTAAACACCTCTTGCACTCTGTGCAATCATTGTGAAGACCTTAAAATTTCTTTGTGGTGCCACTCGTAAGGCTGAACAAATCACAGACATTGTGTGTGTGTGTGTGCATGCCATTACCTTCGGATAGCGCATCACCAATAGTAGACCTCACCTAGAACAAGTACATGATGCAGATGCAGTCCAAGATGATGTCGATCCCACTTGGAGCGAAGAGTGGCTCGAAGACGTTCTGTGTTGTGCCATTACGACACCCAGACCTCAACTAGAGCAAGTACACAATATGGATGCAGTCCGTCCAAGATGGTGTTGATGGCAGTTGGACCGAAGAGTGGCTCAAAGACGATCTCAACACAGTGCCTAACGGAATTTCGACTCATCCATTGCTCTCCATAGAAGGAACTATGAAGGAAAGGGTTGCGCTTGTATTTTGCATGATCATGGAAGTTTGGATAATTACGAAGATCAATTATGAATATGGTAAAGATGCATTTGAAGGAAATAGGTCCAATGTTGGGGATGTATGTTTTGAGAAAATAAAATTGGAAAGCTCTCTCTTACACACGAGGAAAAGGGAAAAAGCAAAGCAAAAGGAACTCGTGAGAAGGCTGGCGCGCATTCTTCACTCATACACACAAAAGAAGTCATAGAGAAACTCTTCCTTTGCGCCTTTGTGCCCAACCCATGTTCTGTACAATGTGATCGCACGCCGTTGAGTCGACTATCTCCTCATGGAGTTGCCCAATGCCTACACGATTGCTTTGTGTTCTATCCATGGTAGCCTATTGCTCAATCCATAAAACATAGAACCTTGGATGATCTTTTCTTAATCAAACAATGCATTAGAAAAATAGACATTCTTCTTGTATAGTGTACCCATTATCGGATCCCCCTATGGGACGTTCGGTACTCATGTGTGTGAGCACACTTACGACCACTGAACACGCTTTTTCTCCCTCTTGACGAGCTTTTTTCAAGGCTATGGGCCAAAGACCATCCAAGGCTCATGCATCTGTAGCTTGGACTTCCGCTCAAATGCATCTTCCCGTCTGTCACACGTGAGAATGCAACTATACATTCTCCATGTCCCTCCCATGGCCTTGCGCTTTCTCTACTATCTGATTAGGTTCAAAATAATAATAATAATAATAATAATAATAATAATAATAATAATAATAATAATAATAATAATAATAATAATAATAATATCAATCCTCCCACTCTTAGATTAAGTTTTCGTTCTTGCACTCTTGATTTTTTACTGAGCCCAATCATCATTCCCACCCTTCCCCCCCCCCCCCTTTGCGGTTGATGCTCTATGGAAGTAGGTCAAGGATTGGGATCATGTGATTCTTTTGCCAAACATGATGCCAAGGATGCCATAGAAGGGCTAAAATAAAGAGAGCCTTCTTTCGATGCTTTCTAACCCAATGATCCTACTAGTTTTTAACAAACTCCACTTTGCACGAGCTTCCTACAAACACCAATGCCTCAGCCATTACAACAATCAAAGATGTCTTTTTTGACTTGCATACTTTGTTTTCATGGCCTTCCTCCAAGAAACCATGGGGCTGAAATACATACACTTCCTCACACAAATCACAATTCGAAAATGCACTTTGACTGTCCAATTCATGTAAAAAGTGCACAAGTGCTACAACTGGTTGTCATTCGGCACCTAACAGCAAAGGCCTCATCAAAATCAATGCCCTTCTCTTGAGCATAACCTTCGCCAACAAGCCCATCCTCATACCTATCAAATGTTCCATAATGATTACGTTTCACCTTACACCCACCTAGTGCCAATGTCCTTTCTCTTTTGTTGTTGTTGTTGTTGTTCTGCAAGTCGAGCGAGCACCATCGATTCCCGACATTTAGCGGGTTGTAGTGGCTTCCTCTAAGACATACTTGTCATTCGAGTCTCCATTGGCACCATTGGACAACCTGAGGAAGGACTTCAACAATCAAGGAAGACAAAGTACTAGTTTTCCTTGAGATCTCATGCATTCCAATCGTGTTCCCCCCAAGGCGGGCTTATCTGAAAGGTTTCTCTACCACTAAGCCACTAGCTACTTACTGATTGTAGGAGTCAAGACACTTAAAGTTAACATTATTTTGGAACCTTCAAAGTGTACTTTTTAGCTCTCTACATCTAGCTTATAATAGTTTCTTTGAGGCAAAATTGGGGAAAATTAGAAGTTGATTTTGAAATCTTGAGACAATTTCATCCACACACATGGAAGAATTGGTCCAAACATCAATCTTGCTCGTAGAAGAACTTGATGTTGTGTATCCCTAGTAGTGTACATTTAGCTCTTTTCCGCAATTCTCAGCTCTTGAGTCTTCTTACAGCTTTCTTTCAAAGCTTTCAGTTGTCGTCCGAGAAGCCACCACAATTTATGCAGCTTTTTTAGGTCTACAGAACAGAGTTGAGAGACACTTGTAGGGGTTGTTGGCTAGATTTTGGGCTTTAAATTCAGCATTTTAGTGCCATAGTATTGCATATATTGAGCACATAGGCACTATGTGCACTTGTGTGGATACCACTTATGTATGCCCATGTGGGCATTGATATAGTGGTTACATTTTTGCATAAAACCTTTAACGTTGATAAAGGTGGTTCTAGTGAGGTTTTGTCAACTAGAAGACAGTTAACTATTAGGCTTGCTTCAGTGATGCATGTGGAGGTTTGTTTCTGAAGTATTTCAATGGTGATGCACCACAGTACGCTCTACTTCTTGCGATCTCCACGACGATATCCTTGGAGTAAGAAACTGAGCTCGAAAGGCTGCACATGGTACTCTGCACAGAAACTGCAGAATATGTAGAAATACATAGTACACATGGAGCATGAAGAGAGACTTCTTAGGTCTTACAAATGCGGTCGAACTTACAGTCTGTGATTGACCAGGCCACTATATGTTTTATTGAAGAACATATACAAAGAAGTGTCTAGTGGCCATTTGGACTTTCACATGGACACTAACGGTAACAATCTCCCACTAAAGGCCAATATGGCCAAAGTAACTATGGGAGAAAAATAAAGAATGATAAAGAATACCTGAGTGTAAGTATACAAACTATACTTCCCACCTGATGGGCATGTTACACAATATACAACTGACTGTGTAAGATCATTAATCAAGTAACCCCCATCAAGTGACAACAGTGTCGAAAGCTATCTTGTGGTAGAGGTTTAGTCAAAGCATCTGCAACATTATCTCGAGTGTGAACCTTCTCAAGAATAATGTGCTCAGTGGATAGCAATCTCAAATGAAGTCATACCTCACCTCAATGTGCTTGGTCTTTGCATGATAGACTGGATTCTTAGCCAAAGCAATGGCACTCTGACTATCACTGAGCAAACAAGGTACATGCTGAGGTAAACCCATATCACAAGCAAGATGACAATGCTTCCTTACATGACTCACTTGCTGCAACATACTCTGCTTCTGTGGTGGAAACAATTGTACATTCTTGAAGACGAGATCTCAAATAGATAGCACCTCCATATGTTTCCTCATAATCAATGCCATATTGTTGCGCATATCCTTTGGCAACCAATCTAGCTTTGTAGCGATCAATGCTACCATCAGACTTTCTCTTAATCTTGTAAACCCACTTTGTACCAATGGCATTCTTTCCTTTTGGCAATTCACATAACTCCCAAGTACCATTCCTATGTATGGAATCCATTTCTGATTGCATAGCACTCATCCATTGTGGATCGTCACATGCATCTTCAAAAGAAAGTGGCTTTTCATTACATGCTATAGCAATAAGAGAATAATCCACAAAATTACCTGATGCATGGTGAGAGCTTGATCTTGTTCTACCAAGTAAAGGTGCACTCAATTTGCTATCTTGCAAAGTTTGTTTCAACCACTTTGGCATACTTTGTGCACTCTTGATAGACATGTGTTCATTATGCAATACATCATCAACATGTACATCATGTGTGGGTTGAATTTCATGCTCATTTTCATCCATATTTTGATGCAAATGTTCAGCCATATGTGGCTGGAAATTTCCAACAGTTTTGGTAATTTTTGGCTGAAAACTTTCAGCCATGTTTGGCTGGAAATTCTCTACATTTTTGGCACTATTTTGCAGGAATTTTTCAGCCCTTTGAGCCTCAGTTGGCTGATCTACATGACCATAGTCAAGTGCACCATTTTGGAACAAAGGCATGAGTGTATCAAACATATCTTGTGAGCTAACTGTTGGCTATTTTTTGCATTCAAGTAGAGGGAAAATTGAATTTTCAGCAAATACCACATCTCGACTCACAATAATTGTGTTCGTAAATGGATGGTACAAACGATATCCCTTACTTTCAGCACTATAACCAACAAATATACATTCTTTTCCTTGTCATCAAGTTTGTGACATTGTTGTGATGGCACAAGAGCATATGCCAAACAACCAAACACACGCATATGACTAACCATAGACTTTTGACCATTCCAAGCCTCATAAGGAGTGATGACTCTCAATGCTTTTGTAAGGCAGCGATTCAACACATAGTTTGCACACATGACCGTTTCCATCCAAAACTTATCGGGAAGATGCTTTCCTTTAACCATACATCGTGCCATTTCAAGTAGAGTTCTATTTTTATGTTCGGCAACACCATTTTGTTGAGGTGTATATGGCACCATACATTGGTGTGAAATACCTCTTTCACAAAGAAAAGCATTAAACTCATGTGACATGTATTCACCACCATGATCCGTGCGTAGAGTCAAAAGCTGTTGTGAAGAAAAATTTCCAGCCATAGCTAAAATGCTGTGAAGCAAGAAAATACCTCATTCTTTGCTTTTATAGGATACACCCATGTATGGTGAGTAGCATCATCAATGAAGGTAACAAAATATACATGCTTCCCAAAAGATGGAGTCTTGACGGGACCACATACATCACTATGAACAAGCTGCAATTTTCTTGTAGTGTGTGTATGACTATCTTTTGGAAAAGAAGCACGATGCATTTTTCCAAGAATGCAACCTTCACATGCATGCTTTTCAATGGACTCAAGTGTAGGCAAGCCAATAACCATGTCCTTCTTTTGCAAGTAAAGCAAACCATTGAAGTTCAAGTGACCAAAATGAGCATGCCAAAGCTCCATTTCAGCCATGGAAGAAGTATGAGCAACCAAGGCATTTGAGGCAGCCCTCTTGTATGTATCCATGTGATACAAACCATTACATAATGTACCAGACATCACGATAACATCTCCATTTCTAAAATCATGAACCATACATTTATCATCAACAAAGTGTACATGAAGTCCAACTTTGGCAATCAACGGAACTAAAATTAAGTTCTTCTTGATACTGGGCACATACAATGCATTTTTCAAGAGAATCACACCTCCATTTGCAGCCATAAGCTCTATCTCTCCTACACCAATGATAGGATAAGAGGCATTGTTTGCACACATGTCCTCCTTTGGGTGCATCTTTCAAAGAAGCAAAAAATCTTTATGTGCTTTGAAGCACCACTATCAAAGAACCAATCCGAATCAACCTCACTCACAACCATACATTTAGAATGCAAAGATGCATCATAATGACATGTAACAACACATGCCCAAAAATCTTGAGCCCTGTTAGCTTCATTATTCTTTGCATTTGTTGAATTTTCAGCAATAGACATGCTGGATTCCTTCTTCTTTTCATTGCGTTTAGCAAGCTTTCTACACTCATCAAGAGTATGACCAGCCTTTTCGACAATATTTGCATCTCTTCTTCTTTTGCAAATCGGCATCATTACAGGAATGAGTGAAAGAGGAAGCTTGATGTTTTGGTTTTGATGAACCCAAAAGCTAAACCATACTTGCTTTTCCCCTTTCATGAGATAGCAAGTGCTTGCGTTCCCTCAATCAAACCACTCCTATTCACGCTAGATTGCTCTTCTTGCAAAAGAAGAGACACAATGCATACATATTAGGATTTCCTTTGCAACCAAACGGAGTGTAGTAGCAAAAAATTTGAAAAGATTTCGATAATCCTTTCAACAATGTAGAAATGAGTGATACATCTAGAATGATCTCATCTATGTTTGCCGATTGCTCTTTCAAGTCCTTGCTGCATGTCACATACACATCCACCGACTCATTTTCAGCCATACACACATCCTCAAGTTGCTTCCTCAAGTATGCAACACGTGCTTCATTACGCACGGCATACAAAGAGGCAAGAGTGTCCCATGCATGTCGTGATGTAGAACATGATCGAATGTGTGGAACTATATGACACTTCACAAAAAGCGCAATCAAAACATGAGCTTGAGCATCTTTTCCATCCCATCTAAGTTGCTCCTGTGTAGGTGGAGAAGGAGAAACCATTATACTCAAAGAAGAAGCTCCATCTATGACAATAGACTGCGAAGTAGAAGAACATGCGGGTCTTCGATCTACATCTGCCACTATGTTCCAAAGTTGTTTAGAAACAAGAACATGCTTCATCATGTAAGACCACATCAGATAGTTGGTCCCATCAAGTTTATCTTTAGCTTGAAGCATGCCAAACAAGTCATTGCTGCCTGCCATTTCACAAAAGAACAAGAATGTGACAAAATCTTCAGTTTGACGAAAGCTGAAATTTCAGCTCACAAACTGTCTCTCTGATGGTAATTCTGACTGCACAAATGGCTTTGAAATGGGGGTAAAACCGCAATGCGCCTAGTGGAAATGTTTCCTAGCTGCTGAAACTCATAGTTCTATGCTTTGAAGTCGATTTACACTGTTAAAAAGTGTGCCGATGAATCTCATTCGTTCATCACATACATTCTTCTTCTATTGATCTATACTTGGTCTATATCTCTTCTCACTCTTATGTCCCGACTCGATACTTGTATATATAGGCATATGTACAAACTCGTCATTATTACAAAGGTATAAGCGAACCGATTTCAAACTTAATGTACATGTATATACAAGTCTTCATCTTCTGATCATGCACTAATCTTCAAGCTTTAGAATTTGATCTTTGCTTTATTATTTGACTTCAGTCCTTGTCCAAATCATCAATTGTTGATTGTCTTGCACCAACAGCTCCCCCTCAATCATCAATTGTGATTTTCTACATCTTCTTTATACCTACCATGTCTTTGAACCTTTGCAACTTAGGTCCATCCAAGCTTTTGGTTAACATGTCTGCAATCTGATCTTTGTAGAAGTATATATGACTTCAATTTCTTTATCAATCACCTTCTCTCTCAAGAAATGATATTGAATCTCAATATGTTTAGTCTTGGCATGAAACACAGGGTTAGCATCTAGATACAACGAACTCATATTATCTCCATGAATAGTGGGTGTACTTTGAATGATGTCAAAACTCTTCATGATAGTCTTCAACCATATAACCTCCTTTGCAGCTTCAACCATACTTTTTATGCTCTGCTTTTGTGGATGAAAAGCAACTTTGGGTTGCTTCTTACAACACCAAGAGATTAACTTATCTCCCACATAACATAAATACCCATAGGTTGATCTCCTATCATCAGGATTACCTACCCAATTTGTATCACTATATATCTTGATGTTTGTATCTGATGTAAAACCATAATACAAACCTTCTTTGAGTGTACCCTTTATGTATCTCAACACCCTTTGTCTTGCAATCCAATGTTTTTTCCTAGGACAATGCATGAACGGAGATAATACTCCAACTGCATATGACAAATCAGGCCTAATTAATGTAGCATAGATTAGACTACCAACCAGATTTTGATATATCTTCATGTCCTTGAATTCTTCTCCTCCATATTTTCTCAATTTATGATTCACCTCCATTGGAGTAGGTGCTACCCTGCAATCTTCCATTTTAAACTTGATTAGCAAGTTCTTCAAATACCTTTCTTGAGTCACATATACTCCATGTTGAGGATATGAAATCTCCATGCCCAAGAAATATGACAAGTCTCCCAAGTCACTAATCTTGAACTCTTTCTCCATTTGCTTCTTAAGACTTTGTATGCCCTTCTCATCTGTACCTATAAGAATATGTCATCAACATATATGCACATGTAAATGAACCCATCATTACTTGCTTTAACAAACAAGCTACTATCTGCTTGGAAACCAAGTTCCTTCAAGAACTTTACAAGTCTATGACTCCATGCCCTTGGGGCCTGCTTCAAACCATACAAATCTCTCTTGAGCTTACATACATACTCTGCATACCTTTTGTCCTTGAAACCCTCTGGTTTCTCCATGAAAACATCATCTGAAATGTAGCCATTTAGAAAAGCATTCTTCACATCTAATTGACATAACTTCCAACCTTTACATGCAGCAATAGCTATGAGAGTCCTTATAGTTGTCATCTTTGCCACCGGACTATAAGTCTCATCATAATCTATACCATATGTCTGAGCATACCCTTTCCCAACAAGTCTAGCTTTATATCTAGACACACTTCCATTTGCATACCTCTTTGTCTTGTAGACCCATTTGCATCCAATGATCTTCTGACTATTTGGTTTAGGAACCAACTCCCAAGTCTCATTTTCCATCAATGCATCATACTCCTCCTGGATAGCTTTCTCCCAATTTTCCTTACCTTTTGCCTCTTCATATGTAGAAGGATCTTCCTCTGTTTTCACCATATAAGCATAATCTTTAGTGGGCAAAAATGAAGTATCATAGCTGTACCTTGTAGGTTGCCATTTGTGTCTTGATTATCTTCTCAGTTCTCCACTTCTTGAAGTTTCTGGTTCATCACATTCTGGATCAAACCTTGGCATTTCTTCAACTTCAACTACTGCTTCATTGTTCTCTTCTTCATCAAATATTTGAACCTTTGATTTACCTTTCTTCTGGTTCAATGTTTCTTCATCACCTGCATTAATATTAATTGTACCTCCATACCAAGTACCTTGTTTATCAAATGTAACATCTTTTGACACAAGGAATTGCTTTGTGAATGGACTCCACAATCTATAACCCATCTGCTTATCATCATAACCAATGAACACATACTTTTTAGCTTTAGGTTCCAATTTAATCCTCAATTGAGATGGCACATATGCATAAGCTAAACATCCAAATACTTTGCAATGATCTAAGGTAGGTCTCTTACCCACCATGCCTCATAAGGTGTCATACCCTGCAAAGCTTTACATGGTATCCTATTAACCAAGTATGTAGCTGTATTTATAGCCTCAACCCACAAATAATTAGGACATTTTTTCTCTTTCATCATTGACCTTGCAAACTCAACAAGAGTTCTATTTCTTCTTTCTGCTACACCATTTTGTTGAAGAGAGTACCTGCAAGTAACTTCCCTTTTTATACCTGCATTCCACAAGTAATCAGTGAACTCATTAGATAAATACTCTCCCCCTCCATCTGACCTTAATCTCTTCAATTTTTGTCCTGAAACTCTTTCTGCATACACATGATAATGTTTAAATGTATTGAACACCTCTGATTTATCTTGATCACATATATGGTGATCCACCTGGTAGCATCATCAACATAAATCACATAATATCTTGAACCATTAATGCTAAAGTCCTTTGATGCTCCCCACACATCTGTATGCACCAATTCAAGCTTCTCTGAATACATGAAACCATGCTTAATATATGATTTCTTATGAGCCTTACCTAATTGACATGTGTTGCTCTAGCACAATGGTGAGAACCACGTTAAGAAGCTCCACCTCCTTAATTTCAATCCGCGGAAGAGATAGGAGTGATATGAAGATCGTGAATGTGAGATGAAGTGAGAGTGAAGGTGAGAAGCATAGAAATGCACACACACTACGAAGAGACAAGCAAGACACAATGGAAGGTGGGAAATTAGCTCTATTACTCAAGAACACTATTACAAGCTCAAAATAGCTCTAAGCTCACACTAGCCAACACTAACCAACTTCAAAAATGAGCTCTCTAGCTCTTTTTATAGTTTCTAGACTAGTTTTGACCGGTTTCACATCTAGTGACCGGCATAGTTAAAAATTAGGTCCTAGATGCTATTTGGAAGGGTAAACGATGTCTAAAAATGACGAAAATTGATACGCTTGTTCTACCTAAGCTCCTCAAGCTCGAGGACTCCTCGGCTTCCACAAAATGGAGCTATGTATTACAAAATGGGGTTTTCTATGTTACATATGTTACAATAGTGATAAAAATCACTGTTGGAGGTTTTTGGAAAGTATTTGAAAACATAATTATTTGAAAAACGATTCGACTGGCTCCCTGCTCCGTCGTTACATGCTTCCGTGTCGTCTGTGCCTCTGGCTGCTTCCAACACCCCCCTCCCTCTCGCTTCTGTCGTCCCTGACAGAACCTTGTTGTGAGGTCTGCCGGATATAGTTCTGTAGGAGGTCTTGAGCGAGGGTGTGCTCGGAGATACGAATGCCTCGGGCGAGGTCTGCCTCGAGTTTCTCCCAGTCGATTGGTTGCGGTTCTTCCAGTGGCGGGAGCTGATAGTGTGTGGAATAGACCATTCGTTCACAGGCAAATAAGTGTAATAAATGTGTAGGCCTGCTTATGAATACCTCTGAATGGTATTCCCAGAAGCCGGTTGTGAACATCTCTTCGAATGTCTGCTTGTAGCACGCCAGTAGGTACTTTATTCTGCAGTGCCAGGCATAACACACTCGTAGCGATGGCGTTGTACTCATATCATATACCAGATTGAAATTGCCATGCTCAAAGCCCGGGGTGTTGACATGTGGTGCCTTGACGCGTCGGAAGACTTTAAAAATCATTTGCATCATGTCAAAGATTTTGACAGTCATATGCGCCGCTATATCATCCATATGCTTTAATCTAGGGAGCCAGTGGCGAATTGTAGCCATCATGTAGCCAACAGTTGGTAACTCAATGGGTGGCTTAAAATAGGGGTAATTCAACCAGTCTTGGCACTGCTTATTGTTTTGTACCTTAATAGCAAAGGCAGTCCAGGAGCGGCGTCGTGGTACTGGTCCCCAACACGGGTTATACTTCAAATGCAAAGGTGCCTTTACCCATGTACTCATCATCTCTGGATACTGCTGTAGTAAATCTTTTCGCCACTCTGGTTGATAGATCCTTCCTTTCTGTGCATCTAGTGGCAAATCATCCGCCTCGAATTGAGTTGCATGCGATGGTTTCTTACCTGTCTCTTTCTCAATGGCTAACTGGTATTCGGCCATTAACATGAAATACGGTTTATACTGTAGCTCATGCCCAGATATGTATCGTCGCGGGGCCAATTGAGCAAAGAATGGAGACTGTAATATTCGTTCTTCTATCATCGCCATGGCGTGTAATTGTGCCTCTACTCTTGCTGAGTGCGTTGTTCCAATTTCCTCAATAGTCTTCATCCACGCGGGGGTCAGAAGTTCGTACGTCATCTGACCTTCGGCCGTGACGCGTCCGCCTGGGATGGGTTGTGGCTCGTATGCTTCTTCAAACGTTTCCTCCACCGGGATGGTGACCGTTACTTCCTCAGCTGGAAGCTCAGGTGGGGAATCTGGCCTTGGTGGCGCTTCATATACTGCAATCCTTCATTCAAGGGTCGATACCTGGGCCCGTAATGCGTTGAGTTCCTCTAATATGTCAGGAGAGGGGTCCACAGGTGCTGGTATGTCTTGGTGTGCAGGTTCTCGTAACTGGAGTAATTTGTGATCTTCTTTGAGTTTCTGTAACTCCTCGTTCATGCGGTCGTATTCATCTAGTAATCTTACATGATCGTCTAGCGGCATCCTCATCGAGTCTGAAGGAATGGCTTTGAACCTGCTAGGACTGAGTGGTTGGTCTGGGTGGTCGAGCGCTGCTTCTAAGTTTTCTCGGTTTTGATCCTGTAAGCGCTGGTTTTCTTCCTTGGCGGCTGCTAGGTGTCTTCGTAGTAAGCCCATGTTTCGTGTTAGCGTTGCATTGCGGACTGTCTGGGCTCTTAATAAGTTATCCAAGTCAGCAGTGGCTTCCTTGGTCTTTTCTTCGCTTTCTAGTTCCAATTTGTGATAAGCCTCGCGTAATTCCTGGTATCGGGTGTTCAGAGAGGCATTCTCAATAGACAATAAATTAAGCTGCGATTGTAAGTCATTGGTTGTCCTCTACAGCTGCTGATAATTATCACCAAGAGATGTGAACTCATCTCTTACTTGCGTCATACACATAAACATCTGTCGGAATGCATTATCTACAATGGGTGATAGTATTAATGGGGTGCTAAATGAAGATGCAGTTGGTGTAGATGCAACGGGAATGGGGAATGGGGGTGGGAAGGTGGATGATGTAGTGATTGTTGAAAATTGTGATGTGCCTAAAAATGTTTGTGCCGTGAGTGAAGTGAGTGATGGTGCTGTGGGTGGTGAGATGTCCATGTCAGTGGACGTATCTAGTGCGGTGACCGTGAATATGGGTGTGATCGTGGGTGCTCGTGCTGGTGTAAATACGGGATTTACAAAGGTTGAGCGGTAATTTACAGGGGGGCTGGCTGGAGCAGCTTGGTGGAAAGGGGAAAGAGGGGTTACAGTGGGTTGGGGAGGTGAGACGGGGGAGAAGGTTAATGGCGGTGGGAATGGGAAAAGGGGTCTTGGAGTTGTGGGGAAAGATGGAAAGGATTGATGAAGGAATGGGTTGGGTAGAAAGGTGGGAGTGGGAGGGGATAGACTAGGGCTAATGGGCGTAGGAATTGTGGGGTTAGTGGTCGTAAAGACAATTTCTGCAACACCACCGGCGAATGAAGATGTTGGTCTGGGGGAAGGAGGGTGAAGAGGGGAGGCTGGATGGACGGGCGGTGATGGAGGAGCGGTTGGGGTGGTCGGTACTTCAGTGACTACTGAGGTTTGTACAGCTGTAGCGCGGGGTGGGGAATCTACAAAGATGGTTTCTACTGCCAACGAACTTTCGGGGATGAGGCGTGCCTCCCTGGCTTGTTCAGAAGACTGTGCTCCTGTTGCTACACGAATGTATTCGCCGGGCTTTGAAAGTAGTCGTACTCTGCGGGGGTCAAACTCTGGTAGTGGCTTTCATTGCAAGTACCTGAGGGCTTCGTTGGAGCCTACTGATTTGACTAGCTCTTTGAATCCTTTGATGTATGCGTCTTCGAATCCGCCTGTGACAAGTGCCTGTTCTATTATTGATTGACTCTCTTCCTCTGTCAACTTCTTGCGCGCCCAAACTTTTTCCATAGTTCTATACAGCTTCTTAATAGCTAGAGTGTAAGCTGCTGCTTCGTAAGTTTCATCTTCATGGGTACTTGTATCCCCATGTGTGTCTGTTTGTTGGCCTTGGCCATCTGTCTGTTCCTGCTCTTGGGATTCATGTGTTCCCTGGCTAGCTTCGTCGTCACCTTCGTGGTCATCGGTTGCTATTCTTTCGTCATCAGAGCTGGACACGATCTGTCCTTGTGGCTGATCCCTGGGTGTGGTAGGGTAGCTAGGCCTTTCAAATTCTTGAGAAAACAATTGTCCTTCTGAAAACTGGAACTCATTGGAGAATGCATCGGGCATCTCAAAATCAAAAGTTTGGTCCAGTGGCTCTGCTTGTCCTGGTTCTAAATGCGGTATTGGAAAAGAGAAAGCTTCTGCACCAATAGTGGTGGGAAGTTCAGCTGCTGTGGTGATAGGTTCTGTGGTTGTGGCTGCTTGGGGTGCAACAATACTGGTGGTGCCCTCCGGCGTAACTGGTCTGGATAACCGTATACGAATTGGTGGTACTGTGGGAGTGGCTGCTGTTGGTGACTGCTCTGGAGATGGTTGTGGAGAGGGTGATTCTGGGACTTGTAGGCATGGGATAGTACCTCTCATCCGCTTTCCGGCTCTGCCTTTGCTAGACTTTCTTGCCTTCCTAGTGGTGCCTTTAAATGCTTTCAGTTCCTCACTGGTCATGGCACGCTCAATTGGTAAGTCATACGCCAAGCACATATATATGATCCTGGTGAGGGCGCAGCATCCATTGATTACCTTCTTTCGCTCCCATCTATGTTGTGCCAAATAGAGTTGATCAATTATCCAGCTAGCTAGATCAACCGTTTGCGGTCCAGTACATGCTAAGTACAAACCAAACCATATTCTCTTGTGGGGCATGGTAAAACGATCCTGAGCTGGGAAAGCAAAGTGCTGCATGCATATCCGTAATGGCTTGGAGAGCTCAGGTGTTATAGCAGAAATATCCTCCCACTTAGTTACGTCACCACGTTTCATCTGCTCTGGGACTAGCCGTTCTTTCTCCGTTGGAGTGTGTGTTCCATGTATTTTTAGAGCTGCGCGAATTAAATCTTTAGACAAATAAAACCTTCGGAATGGAGGATCATTTACCAAGGATGGTAACATGAATGTGCCGGGTAGATCCTTGTTCTCTGAAGCCGTTAAGGTGGTTACCAAGTAAAAACATCTGTAAAAATCGGGTTTAGGCAGAGGGTCGCTAAAATACTCTGTAAATCCCGCTCGTGCCCAAACGTGCGTTAGATCTTGTGTAGTCTGTAGTCCTTCAAATTCTCTTGACAAGAACTGGTACTTGGTCCATGTGTGAAGATCAAATGCCAAATTGGCCTCAAATATGAAATCAGCGTCTGCTAAGGGTCCTGCTAGGCCTTGAAGCCAGTGAGAATTACGATGAATCTTCTCAGTATATCCTCTAGGAGGATCATCGATTGGCATGGGTCCTGGAAAACCTTGAAACTCTGGTGGTTGCATCGTCGGATAAGATTCTGCTAGTAATTCTCCAATAGTGGCCATCGGTGCACTGGGGCCAGCTTCGGATGGTCCTGCTTCGGTTTGCATGATGACTGATGAGCTAATGGAAAAGATCTGCTACAAAAGATTAACACATTAGCATGGAAATTAATTATGATCCCATTAAGGTGAGATCGCAATCCCTTTCCATAACCGATGTGTAACCCGTGTAGCCAAGTGTCGTGAAGTGATTGATGCAATGATTATTTGCAAAACTAATGCAGGTCTCTAGACACCTACATGGTTCAGATTATGCATACATTTCTTGATGAGCTTTTATTATGCAAAATGTGGGGTTTGGGTGTATGAATTTATACAAGGTTTGGTTGAGGGTGAATTAGTACAAGGGTGGAGTTTAAACGGGGTGGGAGAAGTGTTAGCTACGATGGTACAAGAAGACGTCTGGATACGTTTCGGTATCCATTTCCTAAGAGTCTTGGAGTGGGTGGTATGATTCTGCTGAGGGGCAAAAAGTGGTATCGGGTTTGGTGGTATTGAAGGATGAAAAGATTTCGGATGGGTATATATTACATGGCTAGAGGGTTGGGCTATAATACATTGTTTGGGTACCCAAATCTGCATGGGTGTGGGTCTATGGATAAGATATTTCTTGGCGATCCAAATCTGTCGAGTAATTGTAGAAGAAGATCGAGGGGACTTTGGATGCTGACTCTGCTTTTGTTGAAACTTTGTCCTGTTCTCGTCTGCATTGTTGCCAATAGCCTGTGGTTGTTGTCCTTTTGGCACCCATATTTGTCTCGTGCCACTTGTTCTGTGATGTTGATACTGCTGCTTTCTTTGCCTTGTCTGGTGGTGTCGTCGGTCAGGGTTCCTCTGTTGTGGTTGACTCGTTCGTGGTTGGGTTTGAGAGGTCCATTGGACGCTCTACTTTGGAAAAGAAGGGAGATCCAACACTTGCGTGACCTGCCCATTAGGAAGTGATTCTTTCTTTATCTTTAATCTAGGCCAGTCCGCAGCAAGTTTGGAAGGATGAGCACCGCAGGGTGTTGTGCTCATTTGGCCGCTGATGCAACCCACCTGACCGCTGATTGTGTTCAACTGCCCTAGCGGTTGGGTAGCTGCCCCTTCTAGTTTGCAGGAAGCCCCAGGGAAGATCTCCTATTGTCCTTCTGATTGACAATTGTCCCTAGCCAAGCCCGAGTGGGTTGGTGTAGACGTAACGTGACTGGTCTGACCCAAGATCTTCCGGTCTTCTGTCGCATGCGTTTCATAGGGTCTAGGGTTACAAACCTCAATCGGAATGCCATTAGGGAAGTCAAGCGGTATCACTCGCTTCAGCTCTAAGGTTCCAATTTGTATGGAGCCTTGTCTAAGATTTAGGTCCACTGAGTGATCATATAGCCAATCTTGGCCAAGGATTAGGGGTTCTATCAGGTCGTCATCATGGCACACTAGTAGTTTCGCTGTCATGGTCACATCCTTAATGAGGATAGGAAGCTCCACCTCACCCATGCAAGGGGTTTCCATGCCTCCTAGGCCTATGAGGTATGCCTCAATTGGCCGCATTTCTTTTCCTGAATCCTTATAGTGGGACCATCTAATCGCACTAGTCGCAGCACCTGAGTCAATTAAAGCCTTGAGCTCTTGGCAAGGGTTGCCGTGCTCTAGCCTGACTGTAATGAATGGTCTCCTGTCCACTATGCTAGGATGAGTGGTTGACTTTACTTGACACATGGCCATGGGGTATCTGGGTGTAGTTTCCAGATGGTTATAATGTTCTCTCCCTAGTCCTTGTCTTCTTAACTTCATGCGTTTAATGCGTTCTATTGCTTCTGCCTGAGCTTCCGCTTGTATTCTATTTTCTTCCTCCTTACGCTTCTTTGCCAACGTGAGTGGTCTAAGCATATCCTCAGTAAGAGGTTCCTGATATAGCTTGACTCTACAGCCACTAATGTAATTAGGCATTATATCTCCTTCTAAAGTGGCTAATTGTACTGCTCCACTTGTTGAGAGTCTGTTAATGATCATAGGTCCATAACCTCGCTTTTCTAACTTACGTGCGTGTTGCTTTAGTGTATATACTAGAACTAAATCTCCTTCTTTTAGGCCTTTATCTTTCACATGTGCATCAAAATATGCTTTCTGTCGCTTCTTCGCTGCATATATTCTTGCTGCCGCCTTTAGCCTGGTTTCTCCTAATCGTTCCAAGTCCATTATTCTTGCTGTTAATTCATGGCCGGTCCACTGATGTTCTTGTGCAACCTTAAGGGTCGGTATCAAGAAGTCCAAAGGAAACACAGCATTCTGACCAAAAACCATCTGAAAGGGAGTTGCATTGAGTACGGTCTTGTAGGCCACTCGATATGCCCAAACAGCGTGGTGTAACTGTTTGTCCCAATCTGAACGTTTGTTGTTCACGAGTTTCGTCAGTACGTAACAAAGGATCTTATTAGTGCTTTCAGCCTGACCATTGGCCTGAGGATGATATGGTGCGGATTTCTTGTGAATCACCATAAAATCCTGTAACAAATATTCAATGACTTGGTTTAGAAAGTGAGTGCCTCGATCGCTCACTAGCTCTATAGGCAATCCATATCTTGTAAAGACATTTTCAAATAAGAATTTTGCAGTTGTATGTGCATCATTCTTTTTCGTGGCTTTTGCCTCTACCCATTTCGTAAGATAATATGTGGCAACAATAATGTATTCCGCATGTGTACCTTTTGCAGGGGGGTTAATGGGTCCTACAAAGTCTATACCCCACTTAGAAAATGCACGTCCGCCCATCATGGGTTTCAATGGCATTTCATCTCTGCGAGTAGGAAACTGAGTTCTTTGGCACACATCACATCTCTTTACATAGGTATGAGCATCCATGTGAAGAGTGGGCCACCATAATCCTGCAAAGAGGATGGCTTTGGTTATCCTATCGGGTCCAAAATGACCTCCTGCAACACCTTGGTGTGCAGTCTCTAGTATGCTCAGATAATCGCTCTCATGAACACATTGTCTTAGATATCCATCTCGTCCTCTTTTGTATAGATTATCGCCAATAAGTGAATAATCTTGAGCTTCCTGCTCTAGACTGCGTTGTCGTGCTAAGGTCATTCCTTGAGGGAATGTCTTCGTCCTCAAGTATGTCACTAATTGTTCACTCCAGTCTGGTGTGAGAGACACCTGATATAATGTAGCATGCTCTACTGGTGGTCTTTCACAACAAACGTTGCATTCCTTACACAACCTATAGACATCTGCTTCCATCGTAGGCCAATATACTCCTAATCTATGCAGAGTCTGTAATGTTCGATGTTTTGAATGATGTTGCTTTAATGCACCTATGTGTGCTAATTGCAACCAATTCGCATGTTCTGATTCATCTACACAACAAGCAAGAATCTTTTGATTATCCTGTTTATATATGCTTCCTGCCATTATTTGGTATCTCTGAGACTTGGTAATCTCTCCCTCTTTGATCTTTATCCTAGGATTCTTGGGTCCATATGTGAGAATAGGGACTATAGGTTTAGCCCATTCTGGTGCTATCTCAAGGTTAAACAAGTATGCATCTGGTAGAGCATCCGCGACTCCTTGAGGAGCTTCTCCTGAGGTTAATCTTGAAAGGTGGTCAGCTTTAAGATGTGTCTTTCCTTTCCTGACTACTACTTCAAAGTCATACTCCATGAGTAATAGAAACCAACGTATCAGTCGTCCTGTGTTACATGGCTTGTTGACTAAGTACAATAGGGCTTGATGATCTGTAAAGAACTTGAATTTGTTGGCCAACAAGTAGTGCCTAAACTTCTTTACTGCGTAGATCATCCCTAATCCTTCTCATTCCGTCGTGGTGTAATTTCTTTCTGCTGCGTTCAATTGTCTGCTCGCATAAGCTATGGGGAGATCTATGTTACCTTCATTCGTGGGTTGTGCTAACACACATCCTATGGCATAATTGGATGCATCCACATGTACATGGAATGGCTTACTCCAATCTGGGGTAGTCAATATAGGTGCTGAGCACAAGCGTCGTTTAAGTTCATTGAATGAATTTTCACATTCATATGTCCATTCAAAGTTGGTTAAAAGAGAGTACAAAGGCTTGGCTATGATTGCATACATGTGTATGAATCTCCTATAATAACCGCAATGGCCCATAAATGCCTGTACCTCTTTCACATTGGTTGGTCTAGGTAATTTTGCAATTACTTTCACCTTTTCTTCATCCGTAGAGATTCCATTTTTGGACACAATGTGTCCTAGAATTTTGCCTTGTCTGACCATGAAAACGCACTTTTCTGGGTTCAAACAAACCTGATATTCTCGACATTTGTCAAATATTTGTCTTAACTCTAGGATATGTGTCTGTCTTACATTTGAATGTGCACATAAGTCATCGACATAAACTTCCAAACTCTTGCGTAAGAATTCCTTAAGAACATGACACATGAGTCGCTGGAAAGTGGCGGGTGCATTTGTTAAGCCAAATGGCATTACGCGAAATGCAAATATGCCCCATTCAGTGGCAAATGCCGTCTTCTGTTGGTCTTCTGGAGCAATGGCTACTTGATTATAGCCTGAAAATCCATCAAGAAAGCTGTAAACTTCCTTGCCCGCAACTCTTTCCAATAGATGTTCCGTGATAGGAAGAGGATAACTGTCTCTAATCGTGGCGGCATTAACTTTTTTAAGGTTAATACACACACGCAATTTTCCATTCTTCTTGGGCACAACCACAATGGGGGATACCCATTCGGTATGCTCAATTTCGTAAATGAATCCTGCTTCTATCAAGCGATCTATCTCCTCTTTAATCTTCGCAGCGTAGTTATCATTGTACGTGTACGGTTTCTGTTTCGTAGGTTTTGCATCTGGAGTCATAGGGATTCTATGAGAACATATATCTGGATCTACTCCTTTCAAATCTTTGTAACTCCAAGAGAACACATCTCTATATTCGTGCAATAGGGCCACTAGCTCTTCTTCTTCTTCCTTCGTCAAATCATGCCCTATGTATGTACATTTTTCTTCTTCTCCTTTGATAGCAACTATTATTTTCTTAGTTTTCTCTCGGTTATCATATACTTGTCCGTCATTCGCTCTTCTATTAGGCATTCGTACCATGATTCTTCTATCTTCGATTTCATATTTCTTGAAATTCTCGGGTACTTCAAATAAAGATTCTTCTTTTTCTGACATGGTTTCTTTCTTCTTTCTTTTCTTGCCTTCACTCTCGTTAGTCACTTGAGTGGCTATTCTCACGTCATTCATAATTTCCTCGTGTCTCTGAGTGTGAGTTTCTACCTCGAAAAAATATTCTTCCTCTGATGCAAAGGGTGGGTCCATGACAATTGATTCTAAATCAAAATTGCTTGCATCCTCGAATGCATCAGTGTTAGGTTCACACTCTTCTAAAATTGCATTACACATGATTGGCTCTATCGTGAAAACTGAGATATCATAGCCATCCTCGTCACAGTGGGGTGTCCATTGTTCTTCATTGATGGCTACATCCATGGTTGCTAGGATTTCTGCCCAACCATGGGGTTCAAACTCTTCGTCAGGGAAGACTACAGGTGCGTAGGCTGGGTCTTGAAGGGTTCGTGGATGTTGTTCTGCACCTAAGGTCCTGGCTTCTAACCTTTCTTCTTCTTGTTTTGCAACTTTACACATCCATAAGTGAGTATCCTCATGCAACCAAGAAGGATCTGATTCTAATGAGTGCACGGATTCCGTCTCTACTGGTGTCTTATGGATGGTATTCCATTGTATTGGGGGTACGTCTCTATGTGAATAGTCTTTAAGATTGACTTTGGTAGTCACTCCTAAATGTTGCAAGTACAAAGAATTAGTTCCCCAATCTTGTACAATTTGCAACTGATGCATGAATGGTCGTCCCAATATCATCTCATAAGCATGGTTTTTTGCAAAGTCACAAATGGCAAAGGCATGCTCTACGCCACAAGTGGTGAGAGATATGCCTTCTAGTAAGCCTAATGGTTTTTCTATGTGCCCATCAGCCATTTGTAGCTTCATCCTGGTGGGTCTCAATGCTGGCTTACCCCAACGTTTCCATAAAGCGGTGGTAGCAATGGCTACTCCGGCTCCTGAATCTAAGATGGCTTTCGTGGTGTAGCCCTGATGGGTTATCGGAAGATAAGTGTTACCTTCCTCTCCTTTGCTTACATCTCCAATCTTTTCTACGGGTATCTCTGGTACCTTATTTTGTGATCCTATTTGTGAGGGAGTAGTAGCAAGCTCAGGGAATTGATTTGCTACATGTTTCCACAATTCTGGTTTTATCTTCAATAACTCCTCTAGAGTGAGATTACATTGTACTTTAGTGTTCTTGATCACTTCCGTTTTTCTAGGGATTACTGATTCTTCATTCCTCACTATTATCGTGGGTGCTCTCATACTAATAGACTTTGCTTCCCAAGGTCCTGTGAACTGAATTAGATCCAAATCTTGTGTTTTCACTCAGTTGTTCCTCCTCTACCTCATCGTAAATAGAGGGGATGTCTTGGGGAAATTGTTCCTCCAAGTCGTCTATTTCTTGAATAGGAGGATGGGTTCCTTGTTCCTTTTTCCATTTCTCCTCTTGTATTTCTCTCAAAAATTCATGAGAGTACCTATGTATGGAAGACAAATTGTCTTGACTTTCTGAGTTGGGTACTTGAGACAGGGATGGCGCATTCCTTTCCTGTGTCTCTGAGACAATAGGGTTCCTATGCTGATCCTTTTTCTCTTTGCTTTCAATCAAATATTCTAGCCTCTCCATTAGTCCTTGAAAATGTAATTCCGGTTTTGCCATGTTATTCCAATTAAGATATCTAGAGGCTTCGAACAAAGCTTGTGCTAATTCTACCATCTTCATGCAAAGTTTAGTTCTCTCAATTTCTAGATCAGCTTGAGGGTAGTTTTTGCTCATTTCAGCTACCTGAGGTCCCTCTTTTAATCTAGCCTGATATGCACAAAACATCATGTCTAGATTTTCTGGTATGGGTTCCGCTAAAACTGATCCTGATTTTTGAGCTGGATTCTCTTGATTCAAGTCCTGTGAAGTCAATTCTAGGATTTTGGCTCTAGATTCCTTCAAACTTCCTTCCAACTCAGTTATCTTTTTACTCCATTTTCTCTTTATCCTTTCTCTAGAATCTTTCCAAGATTTTGTCTTTTTACTGCTAGATTCTGCAACTTCGCTAGTTCCGGCTACTTTCTCTTGATTAAACTGTTGGTTCTGCAAGAGCGCCTGGGCTCTTGTGATAGCTTGGATAGGCACGTATGTAGGGTTGGATCCATCGGCGTTATTTACAATACCTATCACGTTGATCGGTGTCACACTCGAAGCGTTAACAGGGTTCTTAGGACAATCTTTGATTATGTGCTCTTTGCCACAATCAACACAAAAGCCTTGTACGTTATAGTACCGTGATTGTCCTGCTATCGGGGGATGTGGACAATCCTTTATGAAATGATCTCCTTGGCACCTAAAGCATGGTCCTCTAGGGCCCTGTGGTCTTTGTTGTCTCAATTGGGGCCGTGGATTTGGGTTTGTGTACATCACATTAGCATAGTCGGGCTCCCAACTAGGTTCCACTGGTGGACTATCGTAATGATATGTCTCCACATGTTCTGGTGACTCTGTGTAATATGCGGGTGGACTATCTACATGCGTAGAGTCAAAACTATTTGAGTGTGGGTCACTCTCTGTGATCAAAGGTGAAGAAGGCACTAAAGCCCTACTTAGGTTCTCTTCTGCAGCAGCGTATTTGACTGAGATGACATTCGCTTGTGGGGGTGGCTGCTGAGCTAAGACAGGTTGAGGTCTCTGTTGAGCCTGGTATGGGTAGTTCTGAGGAGGCCTATAGTAATAAGGCTGAGCATTGTATTGGCCTTGATACCTACCTGGCTGCGGATATGCTTGCGGGTAGTTCTGTCTCACGGTCTGTTTGTTGTATGGGCAGTCCTGAGCCGTATGATTCGTGTATCTTCTCTCAATTGTACAATATTGGCCACTAGGGTTGGCTTGAGGTTGTGGTGCATTGGGACACACATTTGCCATATGATCACCACCACAGGTGTAACAACGCTTGTTTGTTAGCACCCTAGGTTTACTAGAAACTCCTAGTTTCTGGGCCACTTTTTCTGCAAGGTCTTCTATTGAGCTAGACAATTTTGTGGATGCTAGAGATGAACGGTCTGAGTCCTTATAGACCTTTGAGAGTTCCAACTCATCTCCTAAGTTGTCCTCAATGTCTATGCATATTCTCACACATTGCTCTAGCGTTCTGGGTTCTTTTAGGTACACGTAGGAGCGTAGTTTAGAGCTCAACAAGCCATCTAGAAACAATGACACTTGCTTGGCTTGTGAGGGTAGCTCTTGCATTGGACATCGTTCAACATATTGTCTAAACCTACGTCCTGCCAGTCTGACTGTTTCCTGCGGGGTCTGTTTAAAGCTATGAATCAACGAAGACGTGTCATGTCTAATCCCACTTTTAGAGAATTCAGTGATGAATGACTCTAAAAAGTGATGATGTCTCTAAATTGCCTTTGTTGCAAAGGTTGGAACCAAGTTAAAGCGGTGTTCTTTAACGTTAGTCCAAATGCGTTGTATTGCGTGAACATGTCTTCAACTTGTTCGGCTCTTAGTACTTGCTTGAATTCTGCGACGTGGTCATAGGGATCTCCTGTCACATCAAAATAATTCTTCATTGATTTTACTAACTGTGTGGGTCTCAATGTTCTTGCATGTTCCCGTGGTCTAGGTAGAGGAAAATCATCTCTACCACCTAGTATTCCATGATCTCTTTGTCTATCTGCTCTATTAGTGTCTGTGGTCGTTCTATCTCTCCCTATGGGGTGATTAAAGCTTACTTCCGGTCTCTCTTTGTTTCCCTCTCTTTGATTTCCATGGGCTGAGGATGTTCCTGCCCCTTGTTGACTTGTATTCATGTTTGTTCTAGATAGAGGGAATACCAATTCACCTCTCCATGTGTATGTGTTTTTAGCGCGGTCAGGTACCACAAAGACTCTTTCTGAAGTCTCATCCAAGTATATAACCTTTCCAGGTGTATCCGGGTCCTTGAACTCGTATATAGTGATGATACCTACCTCACTAAGTATTTCGGTCTTGTATCTCCAAAAGGCTTCATCAGTTTCTTTATTTACAAACAACTCTATGCTTCTGTTGTCCTGAGGGATCCAATCCAGGATTAGTACTCGTGTCAGTACAGATTTCCCTCTAGGTGTTCTAGGCTCTTCTAATGGTTCTTTTCCTTGAGATTTTGTTTCCGTCTCTGGTTGAATCACGCCAAACTCGTTGGTATTGTTTGGCTGCGTACTTAAGATGTACATCGTTCCTTCCTTGTCTATGTACGCGTCTCTCTCGAATTTCACCATTGGACGTTCCAATCCAATGGGTTGATCGGGGTTGTGCATTTGCACCACTTGCCTTTGCAAACCATCCTCATAGATGCGAGCACCTAAGCGGTTGGTTCGGAGAAACTCTAGTTGTGTTCTATAGGGTCCTTCAGGTTTTTCTAAATAGGCTACATTCGACCCTCCTTCTGGTCTTTCTGTGCTAAATGCCATTTCTGATTCACTAGTATCTGAGCTCTCGTAGGGATAACTAGTGTTCAATTGTTGAGCCCACGATCGTGCAGTAGTTCTTACACTTGCCTCTGATGATCTAAGGCTTCGCCGGTCTGACTTGCCTATATGTTTGCCCGATCTAACGTTCATTAATTTTCTTCCTTGCACACTCAGTACACGCTCAGATCGTCAATGATTCTTTGTTATTACTTTCTTGATTCTTTTTAAATTTCTTTAGATTCTTGTCTTAATGTATGCGTCAGGAATTCGACTTTTCCGTGGTACTTTGAGTTCTCGTTCCGTCAGACTTATGTTCTTTCCTTTAGGTTTTCGTGTCACACACCTTTATCTGTAGTCTTGGACTTGATAAATTTAACTCTCTTGAACTTGAGGCGTTCCTATCGTCTTAATCCACAATGCTAACGTTTATCCTAAGCTAAGAATTGACTGAGGAGGTTGAGTAATCTTCCAACCTCGAGTCAGCTTTTCTGGTTGCTCTGATGCCCAAGAAGCCACGCTTCCCAAGCTTTATGCCCTTCACTGCCTTGCCTTGGTTGCTTTCGATTGCCCTTGCTAGACCTGGAAAAATCCAATATTAGACCAATTCACAGTTGGATGATCAAGCACTTGAGTATATACACCTTTTAAGTCCCTTCCCTTTTGCCCAACTTTTCAATGCTTGCCCCCTGGCTTTCTAGTCCCAAACTAGGTCAACCTCAAAATAGCTTATCTAAAAATAGATGTATCCTTTAAGAAAAAAACAGTTGAGGTCACGTAGTACTCGTCAAGAGCTTTCTAACGAGCTATTAAGCTCAAAAAACGGACTTCGGATGAAAAAGTTATGACCGTTCAGGCCCTGGGGGGTAAAAACTGACCAACAAGTTTTTCTCCAAATATGAGCTAAGGGGTCTCCTATGAGTCTAATCACCCAAAAATTTCCCAAAAATAGCTTCAAAATTGGCCAAAAAAATGAAACCCTAAAATTTGCGATGGGGGTGCACAATCGCGATGGTCTGGGACCGTCGCGATGGCGCGAAAGTGCACCGTCGCGATGGCGTAAAAGTGCACAATCGCGATGGTCTGAAGTGCACCGTCGCGATGGCGTCACAGATGCGATGGCTTGAGCCAATCGCGATGGTCTGGGCGCGATGGCGTGAGCCAATCGCGATGGTCCGAATTTTTGAAGTGTCGCGATGGTCCAAAAAGTGAACCGTCGCGATGGTCTAGCTTGCCACGTGGCACCGTCGGCACGATGGCGTGAGCCAATCGCGATGGCGTGACACAATCGCGATGGTCAGAGACCGTCGCGATGGTCCGGCCGAGCCGTCGCGATGGCATGAGCCAATCGCGATGGTGTGACACAATCGCGATGGTCAGAGACCGTCACGATGGTCCATCAAAATGCAAATTTTGTGAACGAAGCTATGGATTCCTGTAGGCGCAGGTGTGCTCTTCACGCTGGTGTGGTCGCCTTCTCCAAATTCCGAACTTTGCAGACCATCGCGATGGTCTGACACAGATGGAAATTTCTGACAGAAACTGAAGTTTTTACCTTTTTGCAGCCTTCCTGATGCACTGGAGCTCTATACCTGCAAGAAAACTCAAGAAAACAAAAGTACACACAAGCACGAAAGCTCTCTCTCACTCTCTCGCATGCACAAATGAGGGGAAATGAGGAGAATGGGTGGATATGGTGAATTTTCTGATTTTTTTGGAGATGAAGATGATGATGCGGTGATGAAGATGGAGTGTGGGGGAGGTGAAAAACACTAAAAACTAAGTAAAAACAACAACAAAAACTGAAATTTTTACCTTCCAACGCCACTTCTTGCTATACTCTTACCATCACACATTCGTCCTAGACTCGATCCCCGGCAACGGCGCCAAATTTGGTGTTGCTCTAGCACAATGGTGAGAACCACGTTAAGAAGCTCCACCTCCTTAATGTCAATCCGCGGAAGAGATAGGAGTGATATGAAGATCGTGAATGTGAGATGAAGTGAGAGTGAAGGTGAGAAGCATAGAAATGCACACACACTACGAAGAGACAAGCAAGACACAATGGAAGGTGGGAAATTAGCTCTATTACTCAAGAACACTATTACAAGCTCAAAATAGCTCTAAGCTCACACTAGCCAACACTAACCAACCTCAAAAATGAGCTCTCTAGCTCTTTTTATAGTTTCTAGATTAGTTTTGACCGGTTTCACATCTAGTGACCGGCATAGTTAAAAATTAGGTCCTAGATGCTATTTGGAAGGGTAAACGATGTCTAAAAATAACGAAAATTGATACGCTTGTTCTACCTAAGCTCCTCAAGCTCGAGGACTCCTCGGCTTGCACAAAATGGAGCTATGTATTACAAAATGGGGTTTTCTATGTTACATATGTTACATATGTTACAACAGTGATAAAAATCATTGTTGGAGGTTTTTGGAAAGTATTTGAAAACATAATTATTTGAAAAACGATTCGACTGGCTCCCTGCTCCGTCGTTACATGCTTCCGCGTCGTCTGTGCCTCTGGCTGCTTCCAACAAATGTCCAAGCCTTTTATGCCAAAGATCTAACTCAGAGATCTTATGTCCTCCATAGGTGAACAAGGCATGACCAACATTGCCTTGAATCTTCAATGTGAATAGCCTTCCTTCTTTCTTTCCTGAAACAATTTGTTTATGCCCATTGCTAGGGTCTCCCACAAAAACTCCATCATTAGTGAACCTCACTTCATATCCTTTCTCTACAATTTGCCCTACACTTATCAGATTCTTTGAGATTTTAGGAACATACAAAACCTTACTCAGAAGAGTACTTACATCCTTGGCCTTTACTGATCCAATGGATTTCACATTGTGCTTTGTGTTATTACCTGTTTGAACTACATGATTACTCACCTTATTCTCCAAATCAGTCATCAAAGCTATATTGCCACTCAGGTGATTGCTACACCCTGAGTCTATGTAGAAGACTCTTTGATCTTCACTTTGTCTTTCACAAGTTGCATTCATAATTAAGTTTGAATCCTCCTTTTGATCTGAAGCATAATTGTTGTAGGTATTGTTGTAGGATTAACTTTGGAAGCCTGTACCTGTATTTCTTCCAAAGTAACCTCTACCTCTGAAATTGCCTCTCTCATCTCTATTATCTCTTCCTCTTGAATTAAAGTTTTGATTATATCCTCCACCATTATGATTATTATGCCAACATTCATGAGCTAAATTATTAGTCTTACCACAAATCCATCAAGCTTTGACATTATCTTTATTACTTCTTCCTCTTCCTTTGCTACCTCCTCTTCCTCTTAAGAAGTTAGTTTGGCTAGTTGTGCCTTCATCTTCATTCAATTGTTGCTTGCCTTTGTTAATTTTCTTCTTGTCCTTTGAATACATTGCTTGACCTGTACTTTTATCAACATCACCTTTGACATCCTGCTCAAAAGTTAACATATGTCCTAGCAATTGATTCAAATCAGGAGTGAAATGATCTAGTGATAATTTAGTGGATAGAATGAAAGGTTTCCACTTCTCATCTCCTCTCGAACCTGTGAGAATTTGTCTTACCAATTTGTCCTCTTCAATATCTTCATCAATTGCTCCTAATGCATCTGCAATATCCTTCATCCTTGCTACATGATCAGAAATAGATTGAGAAGATTTCTTTTTAAATGTGGTGAACTCTACCCATAAAGATGCCTTCCTTGACTTTGTAGTGTTTTGGAAATGCTCCTCCAAAGCATTCCATATGTCACTCTCACTTTCAAGTCCTCTAATGTGAGGTAGCAAGTAATCATTGAATCCCATGTAGATAATGCTCCTTGCTTGAGCATCCTTCGTCATCCAAGTCTTCAAATATGAGAGCTCTTCCCTAGTTGGAACACTAGGATCTCTAAATTCTGGTTTTTCTTCTTCACCTATGATGTATCCTATCAGGTCTTTGCTCATAAGATGAGCTTCCATCCTCATTGACCAAGCAGGATAGTTTTCTCTATCAAATTTCTCTATCTGAAGAGAATCTCCCATCCTTTCTTCACCTATGCAATAAATTCTTCAAGCTTTGTGAATAATGAATGTACCTTTACTTCAAATGTAGTTCCTTTTGATCTTCTTGATAGCTTCAGGCCTCCTTCTCTAGCTTTCACTTCAACCTTTTACCTTTTGAGTCTTGAAATATTAAT